>UFQX01005271.1:732265-1202149 GCA_900497675.1 Arapaima gigas | reverse complement strand
GGGGGGGGGGGGGGCAGAGGCACAGCAGGTCATCTGAGGCAAAAGGAAGAACACGAACTTTGCACCCATTCCATGCAGGTGGAATAATTTCAATGGCATTTGTCTGATGACGTCCAGTATGGCCACACGGCATCCCTGAAAACGCGCTCATCGCTAATTCAGCGCAACTGATTTTTAGCTAATTTAACACGAGAACATTAGCATTTGCACCAGGCTGCTTTCCTCTCCTTCAATAAAGAGCATTACATATTCATGGGACTTGCTAATCTGACAATGAAAATATTAACAGCGGTAAACCTGCAAACAGGATTTAGAAAGGATGGCTACACACTTCTGTCAGAGAACAAAATACAGAGAAGAGCAGAAACATAACGCTTTCCTCGCTGGGAGACTGGCTGCTGTTCTTCCGCTCTAGAATTTACAGAGTTGCTGCCATATAACTTGTAGGTGGGGAGAAACGCATCCAACCATAAAAGTCACCACGTCTACAGAGGACAGGAACAAATAAAAAAAAAAATTGGCAACAGGTGGCGTAGTTATTAGAGCTGTCACCTTGTAACTTAAAGGACTCAAATCCCAACTCTGCTGTTCAAATCCCACTTCTGTTATAGTACCCTCGAGCAAGGAACTCATTCTGAAATGAGACAGTACAAACTACCCATCTGTATAAACGAGTAAATCACTGTAAATACCATAACATTGTAAAACACTTTGGAGAAATGTGGCAGCCATAAAAGTTAATGTAAACGAGAGGACTCCAAAAAGTTTGCAACCTGCACCTGTTAATTCTGTAAATAAGTTCAACCTCCTAGGAATGGGCTTTAGGTCAGTATTTGGGGAGACAAAATGTAATTTGACCTCTTTAACCATGCTTTCCCCCTCCTCCTGTGCTCCAAGACAGGATGACAGAACAATCAATATTTTGTCACAAATAGCGTCACAGAAACTCACACATGATATGGATTATAAAATCTTGATGCCAAAGTTATTTTCGGTGAGGAAAATCAGTGCTGGATCAGAATTAGTCCATGCTGTACAGCCTTTACAGACATGGACCCAAATTTGGCGTGAGAGGCGACGTTTCAAGGGGAGATCAGTCAATTCCTGTCCTAGTGACTCAGTTCTTTAGCATGTCTTGTCACGTCCTCATTGGCTTTCTCTGCTGTCCCACAGTGTTTTTCACCAAGGGATTGAAACAAGAGAACACTGAAGGCTTCTGAACTCTGCAAACATACCAGGCAGCGTTGCAGCTTAACCAAACACACCAAAAGCCCTGACACACCCACAGGAACAGCTCTGGTCTGGGAAACTTCACATGCAACATCTGGATGTGTGCAGGAATTTCACCAGGCCTGTGCGAACCACCCAAAACACAGCAGAACCTTTTCAAAGTGTCCTCGTGGAAACCACGACTGAGATGAGATGAGTGGATTGCACCACCGAAATTCCCAGGTGGAAACACAACAGGCCTGATAAGCCATTTTCAAACAATACACGTAATCTGTGTGTTTCATTTAAATGTTGTGATTGTATCTAACAAGTGGTTGCTGCTGTTACACGATTAGGAATTTTATCTGACCAGCGGATGCTTGTATGGAACAGAAGGGGTGAGGTTCGCCATTAGACGACGATCGTTTTCAGAATATAACCTTATTCTTTAAAAAGACAAGTCAGTTTATAGTGAAGAAGTTTAACATATCTAACCATATTCCCAAGTAACTTCCTTCTTTCATCAAAAATGTTCAGAAAACAGATGCAGTAGTAGCAAGTATCCCATATTGTGGTAAACTTCAGTATTTTACTGTAGGTTGCCGCCTCTGCCCCAGTGTTAAAAATTCCAGCATAATAACCTTCCATTCAGCTTCTCCCTGACATACAACCGAAACGGTATAGGAGTAGATGAACAGGAAGCGATACGCAAAATTGCCTCCGCATGATAAAGGTATGCAAATTGAGTGTAATGGGTGACTCAATATGTCACAGAAATGGTTATTGATTTTAGCCTCATCGTCATTTCAAAACCGGTTGAGTCCTCCTTTCTGCTCAAAGGGCAGCCAACAGCAGCCTGAGCTGAGACATGATCTCTATTCTTGCTTTAGGAGACATAGAAAACCCCACATTAGACTGTAAGCACTTTAACATCACCTTCCACCCCACAGTGCTGTAATAAAGCACATTTCAGAGAGGCCACCCTCAAGCAACCCTGCAGATCCGGTAAGTTCACTGTCTAAAGTACAAAGTCAATATGGGGAAACAGACCTGGTTAAGTATTAAATTGGGCAATGATGCAAGAATTGAAATAAAAAGTGAGTGCGTGCAGAGGGGTAAACATTGACCAAATGTTCAGATGTTATACATCGAGAGTTAGAGGTGGTGGGGACTGAATTTGAGGTTTAAACAATGCAAAAGCCAAATAGCGCAGCTCTTTTAATGAACTTAAACATGCGACCCCACAGCTATGAGGACAACTCATAACAATGTGCAGCAAACGTGTTTTATAACCATTACTTCTGAGTCTCTGAATCTTGGAAACCCACACTAAACTTCATGCAGCATAAGTGAAAACTACTTACAAAGGTCTAACACACTGAAAAGTTACTGAACGGCAATGTAAGAATTAACTACAGTACTGTGCAAAAGACTTAGGCACCCGTAGGAAAAATGCTATAAAGCGAGAATGGTTCCAAAAATAATGCCACGAATACTTATTAATCAATAAACCTTCTAAAAAGTGCAGTAGACAAAAAAAACCTCACTCAGATCAATATTTGGTGTGACCACCCTTTGCCTTTAAAACAGCATACATTCTCTTATGCAAACTTGCATGCAGTTTAAGGTAGAGGTCGGTAGGTTCTTCCAAACATTTTGAGGAACTGGCCACAGTTCTTCTGCAGACTTTGACTGTCTCCGCATGTCCTCCCAGACTGACTTGATCATGTTGAGATCAGGGCTCTGTGGGGACCATACCATCTGTTGCAGGATTTCTTCTTTTTGGTAAAGATAGTTGTGTATGACTGAGACTGGTCCCAAATTCATTCTGCAGCCTGAGAATGACTTCAAACACCCAATCAGAAACCTCCCTGATGGTAGATAAGAATCTACCTGTACTTCTCAACAGACACTGAAGTTGCATGACTAAGACTTTTGCACAGTACTGTATTACACTTGAGATACATTTTGAAGGAGAAAACTAATTTTTTGACGGTAATTATTACACAGATTATCGATTTGTGTTCCAAGCAGATGGATTTCTGCCATTGTTCCTCAAAGTCCTTGAACTTTTTTCAAGGTACCAAAATGAGGAAATACCCTGGTTAGAACTGCTTTGCAAGCTGATGGTTGTTGGTTCACCTCTCACTCCTGCTGTTGATCAGAGTCATTACAATAAGAATGGCCTGTTGTAGAAATGGGTAAATCACTGTGAAGTACATACACTAACAGTGCAGGTCCATTTAGAGAAAGGAGTCAGATCAAGGTCAATGACATGTTCTAATGGAAAACTGGAGGCATGACAACTGCACAGGTAAACAGTTTCCATATTTCTGAGGACCTGCTGATGTAAATCCATGCAAAGAGTAGTGACTTTTCCAATTCATGAAGAAATAGATGAAAATGGGGAAAATATGGGGAAACCATGGCCCCAGCTAGCACACTCAGGCACCGTTGCCCCTACACATTTGGCTCCTCTGTCATATTCCCGGCAGCCGACATTCAGCATCCTGAGTGATGCCGCTCAACACATTTCCAACAGCTGTCGTACAAGTGTGGTCTTCTCTCAATTAGAAGAGCGCTAACTGCTTCACAGCGGTGATGCAAGCTGGTCACCCTGGAGCAATTGGGCATCGCTCAGAAAAGCCAGAATCAAGTGGAAATTCACATGGCTCACCGAAGCCTCCTCAAAAGAGAATGCCTGTATCTCTGATTTAAACTTAAACACGAACATATTGCTCCTTTATTCTGTTAATTTGTGGAAGAATTCTACACATGACCAAAAGGGAACACCAAGAACTAAAAGCAGCACGGGTTTGAACACAGCTCACCACTTTCTTCACAGGTTCAGGCGGTGCTCGGCTCACTGCAAATCCAGTCATTTCCTGTGCCTTGGATCAGCTGTTATTTTTCTAATGGATTTTTTATTTGATCCAGTTCACTGTTACTTGACACACAAAAAAAGCATGCGCCTGAACAGGCATATATATTTATATATACACATGGGGAAATATTCTGAGCAGACTACAGTGTCTGTCATTATATGTATCTAGTTGCTCAAATCAGTGCAGGCAGTTGGACAGTGTGACACTGTGCTGCCTGCTAAAATAACACAAAATCACATTAACCTGATACACTGGTTCAAGGTGATTTGCAGTGTTACTCAACTTTACACTGATCCACCCATCTGTAGATCAGGGAATTCTTATTGCATCAATTCAGGGTAAGAACCTTGATCAAGTGTACCACAGTAGGACAGGGATTTGAACTCAGAGTGCCTTCAGACTGCAAGGTGACCGTGGTACCCAGCGTGTGACGTGTTATCCCTAAATTTTATAACATCTCTCTAACCAGAAATGATATCCATACTATTAAGAAATAATTTACACCACTACACTTGTCAGTTTGCACACGGCCTGCCGATCAGCACCACAGCGGCAAACCCCAACTCCTGTCCCGTCAGGGGCACCGATAAAATCACTCATCCCCAGAAACAGATGTACTAGACCCAAGCACAACCTTGTTTAGTTCAGTGCATATTTATGGAAGGACAAATTCTTCCACGGAGAGAAGGGTTCAAAGGTTTCAGGCAGGTCAGCTGCAGGGGAACGAACAGCGGCTGGGATGTGAAACAAGAACAGAGCAGCTGGAGCAAAACACGCCACCTCCCACTAGAGTAGCTCCTCAAAAGACCACCACTCCCTGAGGGGTGACCACAGACAGCTTGAACACATGACCACTGCGACCTAAGAGGGTGACCACAGAGAACTCAGAATGTGAGCAGGGACAGCCAAAAAAGCGGCTGCAGAAAGCTGTGAACATACTTACTGAGAACTGACCGGATGACCACTGAGAGCCTAGAATGTGGCCTCGAGGCACTGAGAGGGTGACCTCAGATTATACAAGGTGACCACAAGGAGTCCAGAATGGGACCACAGACAGGGTGACTGTGGAGACCCACTGACCTCCTACCACTTGTGTTCAAATATAAGTGATCAGACATGGACAGAAGGTCCAGCTGGACCCCCGACAACTCCCCGTTACTAGCACATACCCCGCAGGCATTCCCCAGCGCTAGCACTCACTTGTCGTACTCGGCGTTGTCCCGGTCGCAGCGCGCGTCCTTGTGCTTCTGCCAGTCCTTGCCATGCTTGCAGGTGGTGAGCAGCACCACATCCTCGGCGTTGTGCACATGGTACAGCGCGTTTCTCGTGTCCGAGCCGATGCCTGTCAGGTAGCGCTTCCCCTTAAACACGAGCATGTACTTTCTGAAAGGGGGCACCGTGTTGGCGCGCAGGGAGCCGCGCTCGCCGCCGGTGCGCCGGTGCTCCTTCGAGAAGAGCGGGATGGACACGTCAAAGTGCGGCCTGAAGTTCTCCGTGCTGCTACTCGCCTTGGCCAACATGGCCTGGCCGATGTCGAAGCCCAGGTCCTCGGCGTAGTCGGGCCACGTGCCCGAGTAGAGGTTGAAGATGAGGTGGTTGCGCCCGTTGTTCCACAGCGGCTGGCCCTGCACCTTGCTCTTCAGGTTGTGCACGTACTGTGGCGACAGCTGGTCGCGGTCCAGCGTGTCCAGGCTCAGCACGAAGAGGCACGCCTGGCTCGGGTCGGACGTGTAGAAGCGGGAGCCCTCGATAGACGACAGGATCTTCTGGTAGCTCTCGGAGATCTTCTCGCCCTTCTGCTGCGGGTACACGTACACCTTGAAGCCGTGTCGCGCGCACGCCGAGAAGTCAAAGCACGAGTCCATGCGACAGCGGCGCCCGCGATACGCGCTCGAGTTCACGTCGCGCTTGAGCCGCGGTGAGGTGTGCGCGCCGCGCTCTTCTGTCTCCTCCGGATCCGTGGGCACGAAGGACGGCAGGGGCTCCAAGAAGCGCGGCCAGGGCCGCTCCGGGTGACGCCGCGCGGGGCTCCGGCCGCGGCTCGGCGCCGGGACCTGCACGCCCCCGAGGCAAAAGAGCAGCGCGAGACCCGCGGCGGCCGACAGCAGCGCCAGGTAGCGCTTCTTGGCCTGCATGTGTGCCGCGGTCCGAGCCCAGCTCGCGAGTCTCAAAGAGTCCAAAGCGGCCCCGAGTTTCGCTCTCACCACCACCAGCGCCGCCGGCCGCACCGCTCCGCCATCTTCCAGCCTGCAAGCGTTTCAGATCCGCGTCGTCCCTCGTCTGCTGATCGCGATGCCCGGTCCGGCGACCGATCCAGCGCATGTGGGCGACTTTATCATCTGTTCCACCGCACTCTCCCGCCTCGGTCTACCATGGTAGGGCGCGGGACGGCGCGCTGCCGCGAAATCTCGCTCCTCCTGCCTCCAGCTTCAACCCCGGTGTCAGACCGGCCTCGATCGCGACTTGTGGGCTCGAGTCCCTCCGCGCCTTGGCTCCGACGACAGGCACCCCAGCACGCAGACAAGGATTTAAAGCCAATGGGGGTGATAACATCCAGCCGTCCCACAGTAAATCTGATGCGTTTGGCTCCTGCTAGTTTCTCTTCTGTCAAGTGGAGCTGATTTATTCCATGATGGGGGGACACCAAGTAAGAGGAGCGCGGCGCGGGACTTTATTGGAGCCTTTCTAACCGAACAAATCCCTGCATCTCCGCTGACTGAGCCCCGCTCGTACGAACACAAATCCCTCCCGTCGGGTCAGCGTCGCCTCTGTCTCATTACGGGCAAAAAACATGACATCCGTATGGCGTAAACATTCGTTAACACTTAAGAAACGAATCCTGAAAAAAAAATAAAAGCACAGAAGCGTTTCGAACCTTGAGATCGCCCGAGCCCAGAGTCCAGTTCGCGACTGCTCGCCTGTTCCGATTGTTTCACGGTAACATTCCAATCCCGACACGATGGCGGATGACGCGACACCCTATCGCCGAGCGCCGCGCTTTCCTATTGGCTAGCGTCGTAGGCGGAAGAGGCGGCGCTTCCGCTGCACCCATTCACAACCAGAACGAGAAACTTGTGAAAGTGAACGGCAGGCACGAAGAAACCTGGTGCGGCGCGAGCAGCGATGTCCCCTACGGTCACAATCACACAAAGTGCATACAAAACACCACTTTCTTAAAACGCTGTGTAGATGAGTACTTTAATAATAAATTCTGAAATGCATGTCTTTTGCCAAGATATTAGCATCACTTTCATATTCTTAATATTGCTTTTTAAAAATAATGCTACGTAAGTAACATTATGTAAAATGTCAAATTAAATTATATTCCTTTTCAGAGTAATACTGAAACATTCACCGACAACATTTACAACTGGTTTATTGCTATACACAATTCATTGTTGCGTTATTTCGATAAGAAAATGTATTAATTACTTGCTTAAACTGACACTTAAGGAAACTACGGTATTTCACCCATTTGTATTTGTTGGAATATTGTTACTGCTGTATCTCAAGTATCTTGGTGAACAGTACTACAGTAAGAGTGCAGATGGGGATCCGAACCAATAAGCAAGTCCATGTCCTTAGTCACTTAATATGCACCTACTATGTTACCTACTACTTTTTAAGCATTTAAAATGTTTTCTATAGAGGAAAGTGTGTGTGAATTTATACCCCTTTTTGGCAGAAAATTCTTGATTTTAAACATATCTATGAAAACTGAATTGTCAGGTATACTGAGATTATAGCCAGGATAATGGGAATAATATCCGTATTCCTTTTAAACGCAGTGCGTCACTGGATGTGCTATAATGGCAGAATGTTTGTTTAGTATATGATTCAAAGGTAGAATGTCCAGATGTCCATTGTCACAGCACTACAGTGAGATGCTATTTTCCCTTTGGGACAGATGGACAAGCACGCTACTAACTCCAGCAGCTGTATGATTTTCATAGCTGGTTTCACTTCAAAACACCCAGTCTGGTCTTTAGTCTGTTTAGTTTCAACCACCTGACATAAGAGAACTACATTTAGTTTGGCCGTGAATTAAAAGATTATGAAAAGAACAATTTTACAGTTCTTTCAGCAAGAACAAAAACTCCAGAGAACATATTTTATTTGTTGCTCATGATAATATATATAAAAAAAATATTACTGTTATAATTACTTCATTGTCAGGAATGCATTTTTGTTTCTGCCACAGACAGATGTTATGAAAGTACTTCCCCATTCAAAAATGCAGGTATCTGTGATAAAAGCCACAAATTAGGCCAGTGTAAATAAATACCTGCTCACAGAATGCAATCTGTGGTTTCAGAGAGTTCCAAGGCAGCCAGCAGACAAAATACCTTTTGAGAACGCTCTCCATCCCAGAGATGAGGCCATGGATAAAACCCCCAGATGACATAACACGTCCCTGAAGTATCAACTGGAAATGTGAACGTAAGCGCACAAAGGCTGCATCACAATACACGACATAAAAATCACTGTAAGCTGATCTGGCAACACGAGTATTACTTAGTCACAATGTAATATTTTATGTGTGAATAATACCTAACTTATTAAATTAGTATTTTGATATGCATGTGTTTTAATCAGTTTCTCTTATTTTGGGTATATGCATGCAATAATATGTAAAACAATAAAAATGAAAATCACATAAGTCTGTGTATAATATGTACATACAGAATTAAATGTTATAAATGTTATGTGTTCTAGCATAAAAGGGTAATACTATCATTCATAACTGTGTATGATTTACAATAAAGTTGGTTTGGCCATTTTTCGATGAGTCAAACACACCTCCACAGACAGACATGATCTGGCCTGTCTCGTTCTCCCACACAAATCCTGGCCCAGGTCTTTAAAGGCATGTCCTCCTAAGGAGCTTCACTGCGGCGGGAGTCCTGGTGCATTGCCAAAGCTGCTGCTTCTCCCCCTTTTAACTTTTGCCTGTTTCAGTGCCCTGATCCTTGATCTCCTCCACCGGACAAAAAGAGAGCGCCGCCTGAACGGACACCGGTGCCTGCTGTTGTTTGTCTGTTTTAACTTCAAGTTTTACACTACAGTCTGCTTGTCTGCTTGACTTATTCAAACACATGTTAGAAAGAAAGATGCTGTTCAAAATGCAGAAGTGTTGTTGCAAAAAGGAAAATCAACCTCCATTGGTTTATTAAGAAAATACTTCATAAATATTCCAGAATATTCTAAGAGTTCTTCTTCTAGGTTATTTTTTCATAACTTGTGGATTTAAGCATAAAATTTGGCTGCTTTTTTCAGTAGTAGGTTAAACTAAAGATTAAAACACTTCATAACAGACATGATCTCAGTTACTTGGCACTTCAGAAAAGCTGAAATATTATAAGAAAAGAAAGCATTTCTTTCCAGTACTGAAAAAATAATAAAAACAGGAGCAGAGTTGTTTATGGTAGAACATGAGGCACAGAAAAGGTCAAAATGACACCAGCAAGGACACATCTTACAATAAATTGGCAGCTGCTGGGTAATTAGGTGTATCTAATTGAATTAATCATCCTTCCAAAAGGAAAACAGCAATTCTCTTACCTTGTTATTTATTGTTGAAAAACAAAAATATCTTTCACATCAACATAAATATATATGGTTTTGAATGCCATCTGAGCAGCATGCATGCAGTGTAAAAACAGGCTAACACATCAAGTAATCATTTAACGTACCCACGACCTTTAACATTTTCTGTCTGTTGCCAAACCAGATATGCGAAAAAGGGAACCGTTTCATTTCATTTCTTCATTTCATGATTCCTGACAAAAAGCAGATGGCAGCCAAGAATAAACTCTCTCAATGTCCGACATCCATCTAAAGTCTGATTTGAATGGTAACTGAGCTGTGGAATCGCTCTTCAGGCCTTCATGTTTGACGCAGCCAAAGCGAATCAGCACCACCGCCTGCTGGTTATATCAGCGGTCACTGCCATCGATCAACCGCTGAGTGCCTGGGCGTTTTGATGGCTGCTGCCCCTTCAGTTTCCCCCTTGGCATGAAGACGTGGCACATCTGGCTCATGTCCAAAGTGAGCAATGAAGAGACTACTGACTAACTTCACCCAGCTCCTCCAGACCCTGGGACCCGCAGGCATGGCCACTGATCTCTCCATGGTTAGTCAGCTTCCTTCTTTTCCCCTCCCCATGACACCCCAAAAAGAACAAGCAACAAATTCAGTTACACCTACATCCCAAACATTAGTATCCCAAAAAATGGCAGTGACTTCGTCTCCTTAAACAGGATCACCAAACAATGTCACACCTTGACAGACATTGAATGGCTGACAGTTGCGGGCTTATTTATGTTATTCTTTCTGAATATGTCACAGATCATTCTTCACAGTGCTGGTTGTTTTCGACTCCCCACAAGGCTCAGCTCCTGGCATCTGCAGTGCTGTAGATTAGGTAATGTACTTTTTATAGCCAGGTAACAGGTATTTGCTTGCGAGGTTCAGTGCAACAAATAATGCATGAGCTGTATTTTTTAGGGAACCACAGCACAGTATATCACAGTGAGAAAATATAGTGGATTGCTTTGCAGGTGATAACTCAGGGTGTGAATTTCATCACATGAACGCAAAGGTACGCAGGGAAGAAAGGTGAAATGAAGGGTAAAAACAATACACGAAATGTTGGACAGCTTTCTCAGATTGCGACATAACTTAGTCATTGTAAGAGATGCTTTTCTTTCCACATCCTGGAGAAAAATAGAAGCTGTATAAAACTCGGAGGAATTTCTCAACACACGGTTCTGGTGTTTTATAACCGAATCAACCCCGAGGCAGTCTGTGCTTAATAAGAAAGAGACACCAATCAAATGAAAAAGTTGACTGACAGCCAGGATCATCTGCAGCATCATTTGTCTCTTTTAACGTTTTATCGCAATTTTCATAGTGTCTTTCTCCCGCACACAGAACGGCCAGTTGTTTCTGCTGCACATTATTGTCATTATTTCATTGCTGGCATGGCAGTTTTGTCTAAAGGCTCTCAAATAAATCCAGCTGTATATTTCACAGCTGCAATTCAGGTGAAGTAGCTTTCTGAAGGGCACTAGAGCAGCAACCTTCCTTGACCCAGCGACCTTCTGAGCTGTTATATTTCTGTTTGTGTCCTTTTGCAAGCACCAATCTCCAAATTTTATTAGTCATTTTTGAGTTCTGCTGTTTCCATATTTTCCACATAACAATTCGTCTAAACGTGCCTCAGTCGTCTGTGTCCTTGCTCTCCATTCAGAAGCTATATTTGGGGATCTAGTAATGATTGCCCAGCTCTTGCGTCGGTGCTTGTTTTTCGGACGTCACCCATTTGAGGTCAAGTTGCCATTACTGAATGGTTATTTTTGTGTATAAATGTAGCATGACCTGCATCCTTGGAAAAGTGTTCTGACATTGTGTCTGTCACTCATTTCAGTTGTGACGGCAGAAACACATAATTGTGTAATGTCAGCTGGCCCAGGGGGTCTAGACTGCAAGTTTACACTGGACTCCCAGGGAGTTTTATTCCTGTACCAGTTTCCTGGTTTTGTTTCCTCACTTCTGTTACCTTTTGGCTTTTTCTCATATTTGTTTTTGTGTTTTGTTGTTATGACAAATGCTGCTCATCGTATGTCACCCTGCCCTCTAAAGTGATCTGAGGTTACCTGCAGGAAGGGGTCTGCACAAAAATAAATGAAATCGAGGAGATGCGAAGTCCTGGGCTAATCCATCATATTCGAAAATTTCATGAATGACACAGTGATTCAGGATAGAAGATGTCTACCACTTCACTTTAAAAAAATTCCTCGATGTTATGTGCTAGTGCAATGGAAACATGGCTACCACATCTCCGTTTTAATTTATTACATTTATTTATTATATTTACATGTTTCTCCAGAGGATTTGTTTTACATTTCAGAGTAAAATTTAGGATCAGAGAAAGGTTTAGGAACAAAATTTTGTTGCCGGTGTGTTGCCTAAGACAACAGTGTGTTTGTCAGGGTCGGTCCTGACCCTGTTAGGGTGTGTGTTTCAGGATGTGTCATCATTTGATGCAGAGTGTCACGGAGGCACTGTGTATTAAAATGACTCCATATTTCTGTTTCAGCTTGACAATATTGTTGTCTTTGGGCAAGACAGATATTTTACCTGTCTGCCCATGTTTTCTTTCTGTCCATGTTTTCAGGGTCAGTGTGCATCAGGAACGTAATCACTGACCAGTCGAACGATGGCTGAAAGTCCTCTTGGAGACATGGGGGCCGTGAATCTTCTTTTGGAAAGTGAGAGAAGGGGTTAAAATATGAGACCTCTGACAGGTCTTGCCTTCAAGGGACAGGGTCAACAGTGCATTACCCTGTACCACCAAAGGATTAAACTGAGATCAATAAAAAATCATTTTTCACTGCAAACAGGGTTGCAGAGATTTTGAATTCAATGTCACCTTCCTGATTCAATAGGAAGAGAGAGAGCGAAAGAGAGAGGAGGCAGTCTGCAAGGGAGGAAGCGCGCAGGAATCCATGGTCATGTTCCAGAGATGCTGTAGAGCTGTCTCTGTGTGTCACCCACTCCACGTGCCAGTGATCAAAGCTACACCTCCACCACTCCCGCTGTGGAGCATCCGCTGCCCGGCTCTGACCCCCAAATGGTCCCCTCTTGTCCTGTCAGAGCTCGGGTGAGACAAATCTTTTTCCTGCTCCTCTGAATCAAATAGTTTCCCAAACATCCCCAAATGGTGTTCATCTCAGGGCTGCGTTGCCTTGCACACGCTGACTTACAGCTCGAAAATTAAGACTAACTGCAAGTCTTAAGATGCATTTGGTACCACTTCAGCAGTATTTACACATTAAGAGAAAGTCTTGGGGGACTGTAGCAGTTTGGAGATAAAGGATTGTTTGTTACAGCTATTCTTTTGAGCAGACCATTCCGAGTCCGTAAAGCAATAAAACACAGCATGGGTCTCACCACAAAATGATGTCTCTCTCAATTACAAGCAGGTAGTGAAACTGATAAAAAATTGTTTCTTTACTTCCTTTCCCTCAACTGTCATCCAAACCGTTACGTAATTGTGTGTCTATAGGACAGTTAATGGTGCTTTCTTCGTGAGTGAGCACACCGGCCCATTTGGGAGACACTGACAGCCAGCCATTCTTTTGGCCCTGGTCTGTGACTGTCTCGTGTGTTTGGCTGTCTTGAGTGCCCCTCTGAGTTCCAGGAAGGCAGAGATTGTTAGTTTGAACACACACACTCTGTCAGCCCATGGCTGTGTGGCACTCTACCATCAAACTGAGGTGTGCTTCTTGTCTCCGAGCAGGCAACTTGACAACCAGCTACAACCAAGACTTCCTGTGGCCAGTAAAACAGTTTTATTCTAGAGGCCTGGAAGTGTACCAGTTATATTCTGTCCAAGCAGAGCTCACGGCCCCAGTTGGTGGATGACCGATGTCAGGCTGCGATTGTGGCACTCAGGATAAGAGGCACTGGGAAAAAAGCTGCTGAAATGTGACCTCGCATTGGTCTGACCCTTTTACACGGAGGCAGCAACCACCCCCCAAGCTGATGACTGCTGAATTCTTCCTGAAAGCCCACAAAAAATGATATCAGCTTATTGTACTGACTGTTGGCAATGTGCACAAAAGCACTGCTGGCAAACTGCTAACCCGCACAGGTCTTGCAAAGACGGATTTTAGATAATAAAAAATATAAATATATTTTAATTTAGATCACAATAAAACAACAAATGGGAATTACAGGACAGGAAAATAAGTAATACCGAAGGCTATCTGATATTCAACCAACACTCACCTTTAAAATACTACGAAATTCAAAATTCAATAAGGTAATATTATTTTAAGAGATACTGAAAACAATATTTCACTGCTGCATATTGCATTTTGTTTGTTTTTCTAAGTATTGTCAGTCTTATTCTGCAGCAAAAAGATTTCCCAGGCTAGGGTACAATGTCCCAGTATCTCCTGGACAATATTTCCTTATCTGTTTAAATTACTATCATTCAAACCAATATAATGTACCTTTCCTTTTAGCAAGGCTATTTTATCCACATTAAAAACATTTTAAATACAGGACTGCCTTGTTAAATCCTTCAACTATCATCACTGAGAAATTCACCACTATAATCTGAATTTCAAAATAAATCCTGGGTAGATGTGTAGCTGGAAAAGAATAGGCCTCGCACCATCATTTCAGCTAATGTGCCGCTAACTCCATTACTGAGCATTACAAGTATAAGTTATTAAGCAGGCGAAAAATCTTCCTATCTGCGGCACAAGATAATAATTAATGAGATAATGAAATACTTTGAGAAGGAAGATGAGACGGTGCTTTCAGAGCATAATGTGCACTGGCTGCTCAGTCCAGTCTTTTGTTTATATCAACATTTGTTGCTAAATTTATGTCCCCTGCTGGTTTTCTGTTTTTAACTGTTCTTAGATTTTTCTGCGCGGTGGGGGGGGGCATGAACAGAAATACATCGCAGCTGCAATTTATGAAATGCATTCTGATCTAAACTTATTAAGCTCAAATGCAAAGTACAGAGAATAAGGCCATGACCTGCTGTACTCAAATTCCTCTGACATTTTCCTGAACCAGCCCCTCCTCCACCACCATTATATAATTCCTTGTCTCTGGCACAAAAGGATTTTGCTCTGTGAAAAATTAAAAAGCAAGCCTGCAACCTGTGCCCTTAAGACCCTCTTAAACTTGCTCGGTCTGAAAGCGGCGCAGGACTGATGATGAACTCTCAAGGTTAAAACCTGTCAAAATTTTACATCAGTGACAATACATTAGGAAGCACATGTCACGTGTTGATGAGTTGGCGTGCACCTCTGTGAAAGTCGTCTGGATTATTCATACGCTCCGGCTCCAGCTGTGGCAGATACGCTCCAGTAGAGGAGTTCTTCATGAATCACGCGTCTCAGGTAGGCCTAATCCCGAACTTTAAGCTCTGCTCTTTTGTCAACAGCAGAAAAATGCTGTGTGCACACTGTGGCGCAGCACATGTCGTGGTGTGATTTATTTAAATCACAGTTGCTGCAGCGCTGGACGGACAGACTGAATGTAAAAAAGCTCCGAGACGGGGGGACTGCTGTCAGCCGGAGAGAAAGCGTGGGTTGGCATGACATTAATACACAAGCATAACACTTCTCCTGGGAAAGGTCGGCATCGAGGCAGCTTCCCGCAGGAAAGACCTCCACCAGGTTCACGCTCGTCTCTGCGGCCCGGAGAACGGTAAGCGTTTCATGTGGCTGCATTCCGCTTTGAAACCCGGAGGAGAAATGCAAATGAAACAGGAGAAAAGGGAATTCCAAAAGCCTTGAAAAAGCCAGGAAAAATAATATGTCATCATTAACACTTCACATTTAAGAGGATTTAAAGGAGACCAGTGAGCGCTGAAGAGAGTCATGTAATCTCTGGCTCTCAGTGCACTGGTACCCTATTGAAATGGTGATGTTTACTATTACCATGTTATGTTATAAATCAGTGCATTAGTTTACTTTTCTGTTGGAACTGTGTCTATCTCATGCTCTAAAGCTTCCACAGTCCAGGGGTGATGAACAGAATCAATAGATTTGAATTAGTCCTAAAATATCCCAACCACCTGAGCAATTGTCCCCGCAGGTTCTTGTGGGAACAGCTGAGGTCACACTACTGAGCGGTACGCATCACTTCTGGGGGACTTGCTCCTCACACGTGCAGATGCTGACCTTTTACTGCCTTCTCCTTTTAGACAATGCACACATATCACGTTAAGGTCAAGACAATGCAGCATGAAGAAAAAATTTGTTTTGTAGCAAAGTGATATTCTCCAAAAGTTGCCTTTAACTGAACATGATATATAACCTCTACCTGTCACATTTCCCAACACATTTAGGTTTTCTTTAACAGTATTTATTGCTACTAATCCGAACTTATCCGAAACATTAAGGGTTAAAGGCGCTTTAAAATAACTGATTTGGCAGAGCCGGATTCCTACATCTTTGATCTGAACAAACCTGCAGTATCTACTGCTGATGTTGAGGAGATCAAGGCTGTGAAGATCAAATACACAGCCAGACCCCACCAGGCTGGAACAGGCTGCAAAGGCCCCCAGCAGGCCATGGTAGGCCCCAGCCATGTGCGTGTGTTCACGCCTCTGTGCAGTCTTTTGTGGAGGTGTCGTTCCAGTGAAACGCAGGCTCACCACAACACATCAACCAGTGCCCCAGTGGTCTGCTTTGAGGGGATCTATTCACTTTATGCCTGTTGATTCAATAATATGTTTCATAAACTACTGTTTTGTGGAACAGGAAAGGGAAGGATGAACTGTAGCATGACGAGTGTGTGACGTCATCTTTGTCAGCCAGGCGGTGTGCTTTAATGGGGGCATCAGTTGAGAACATGTGAATAAGGGAGATGGGGGTCGAGGGGGAGCACTGGCCCCAGCTGTCGCTGTGAGGGACTGTGCCAATGCGTATGCCCATGGGGTAGAGCAGAGTCAAGAGCCATCCTCGCCGCCAGCTGGCCTGCCAGGCTCGTCTCTCCTCGCAGCCGGGGACACGCACCCTGATGGCCCCCGTGCGCCGGATCTGTCTCCAGCTTCGAGCGAGGCCACCTGAGACTCGAATTCCATAAAACGACCTTTCATCTCCCTGCTACCACTTTGCAGGTACCATCAATCACTCGCTCTTTATTGCACAAGTAATTGTTGATGTTTGTTAGCATTTCATTATCTCATGCGTGGTCTTTGAACATGACTTAAGTATGCTTCTCTTCATAGGGGTGCAGCAGAGGAGGTCTCATCTGCTGAGATTACGAAGATAGGCACAGTGGACACTGGATTTTGTGTTGGGTTTGGATGATACCCACTGTAATGTATATGTGGTTGTGAATGTGGGTCTGGAACATTTACCATGAAACATATTTTAAAAGACCAGATAAAATATTTCATCTGCAGCAAACTGTACCTGGTTGCATGAAATATAGCAGCCTCTCAATATACAGTACTGTGCAAAAGTCTTAGGCACCTGTGGGAAAAATGCTATAAAGCGAGGATGGTTCCAGAAATAATGTCATGAATACTTATTAATCAGTAAACCTTCTAAAAAGTGCAGTAGACAAAACAAACCTCAATCAAATCAATATTTGCCTTTAAAACAGCATCAATTCTCTTTTGCAAACTTGCATGCAGTTTAAGGTAGAGGTTGGTAGGTTCTTCCAAACATTTTGAGGAACTGGCCACAGTTCTTCTGCAGACTTTGTCTGTCTCTGCATGTCCTCCCAGACTGACTTGTTCATGTTGAGATCAGGGCTCTGTGGGGACCAGACCATCTGTTGCTGAAGATAGTTGTGTATGACTGAGATTGGGTGTTTGAGGTCATTCTCAGGCTGCAGAATGAATTTGGGACCAATGAGAAACCTCCCTGATGGTAGATAAGAATCTACCTGTACTTCTCAACAGACACTGAAGTTGCATGTCTAAGACTTTTGCACAGTACTGTAGATAACAGAAAAATGCAGCCATCGAGTGAAATGTAAAAGTAGCAGATATACACAGTTAAAAGAAGATGGTAGCTAAGTTGCACATACAGTCGTGGGCAATGCTGGGGTGTTTGTTCAAAAAAAGCTTGTCGTTATGAAGAATATGTGTGTGTGTGTGTGTGTGTGTGTGTCTGAGTGTTTTTTTTAAATATATATACGTTTCAGTTATTTGCCAGATATATCTGAGAGCGCTTTGAAAAAAAATGTTTATCATATTGTAAGGATTGGTCAGGATTTCCACCCCCCAAACACTAGTTGGTGCTTTTGCACCTTAGTCACTATCAGCATTACAAATTAAAAAAGGCACATTTATAAAACACTCATTACAAATTTAGAGGAAAAATGAGAGAAAAAAGTGATTTAAAATATTCTAATTTAATGCCCTGAACAAGGCACTATGTATTTAATAGAAATAAAAAAGACCAAAGTTAACCTAATCTTATTAAACAATAAATCTTCACACCCCCCCCCCCAACAGTGTAGGGTACCATGCGTTCTCAAAGGAACAGTTAATTATTTTCCAACTAACAAATTTATGTAGATAATTATACATAAATAGGCTAGCTTGACATTAATTACATATTATATGGGTCAATAACGTCAGACAAAACAAATTAATGTATATAATTACACATAAATATATTAAGTTGAAATATAGTCTCCTGAGAGCCACACAAGTACACGTTTTCTTTGCCAAGTGAAACCAGGGAAACAGAACGTTGTTTGTAAGATGTTTTTCTTTTCGCATGAAAGGAGAAATCTATGGAGTGCGAGAAAACGCTGTCATTTCCTCCGGAGTAGGTATGGCACCCAGCCAGAGTTGCACAGACTGCAGAAACTTGTCAAGGGAGTGAATCATGGAGGCACTTCTCCTAACCAGGTCGGCCTTCTGGTTCACTTTGACTTTCACCTGCGTCTTGTACCTCTATGCAAGGAATCCTTAGCGTCTGATGTCGTGGTCTCCTGGCCATAAATGATGTACAATCACACTTGTCATACAAGGCTGCTTCCCAGTAGTTATACCTGCCCGAAAGCCGAAGATGATTCTTCATTAACACACTGCAAGAGCCAGGCTCAGCACACTCATTTACATCAACCCTATTCCCCTCTCTTAGATATATAGTAGTGGGCAAAAGTTTGAGTACACCTGCTGGAAACTAGTTTTCTTCACGAGCCATTCTTCCGCAGCAGTTCCGAAAAATGTAGGGTGCTTGTGTGTTTCTTTGCGTTCACTCTTCTGTCCAGCTTGTCCCACACAGGGGTTCCCAGGCTGTGCAGGCTGTACTCAAGCTTATGGTGCTTGTACATGTTATTGAGATTAATAATCAAAACTCTTTGCCTTCTCCTTTTTTTCATGTTGTTGCTACTCTTGCCAGGCTTCCTCAACTAAAGTTGGAAGTTGTCTCTTTCTTTATCTCCGGCATCTTGGACATGTAGCTGTACTTGTTGCAAAGGGCCCAATCTAGGGGTAGGTGTGACAGAGCTAGCGTCAAGGTATGAGGGGTGGGGTGTCACTGGCACGGTCTGTGTTTCTCTGTGGGTACAGGTGGGTAAGGAGCGAGCAGCCTGGCGATGACGATGTTGAGCATTCACAGGGCTGGAGTGGTGGAACCCTCTGGATTTCAGCACTGCAAGCAAGCTCTTTTCTACATTTGACATTTTGAAAGTGTAGGTCTATAGTGAAAAGACACACAGGACCTGAATTTCCAGCTCCTTGCTAGAAAAATCCTTCAGCATGTTTGTTAAGTCTTGCCCAGGGTTTGAGTCACTTTGCTGAAACTTTTAACACAAGATTAACCACATGCCATATCTGTCTCTCTAACACCTGGTTTCTAAATAGTGTTACGTCTGATTTGTATGACTACACTCAAAATGTAAAAATAAGGGCCATTTTGAGTGGTGCGTGACAAAGTGGGTTTTATTAAAGGCCGTCGAGGCGCTTAAGTGTCTGTGACAGGATGATGTCTGCTGATGGGAAGCTGCATCTGTGTAGGTCCTGAAATCTGGTATCCAGACAGTGCACTTTGTCAGCTTGCATCCATCTTAAACAGCATTAGGGGCTGCAGTTTAAGCCAACAGCCCTGAACTGTCCCACACATGGATTCCAAGTTCAACGGCTGCTCCCCACACTGAGCAATGTATCAGTAAAGACGCTTCTCAAAGCCCTGTGAGCCATTTGCTACGCTCACACCACATACATTATCACATCGCCTGGGGGGGATGCACAATAGCTCACCTTTGTCCTTTTTCATTTTACGCCTCTTTCTTGCTGTTCTAATACAGTAAATTTAGATCCCCTAACATGTAAGCGTACAATAATCACCTGCAAACTTGCCTTGATGTATGTCAAGAAGTGCACACCTCACAAGTCATGGCTAACAGCTGTGGCAATACCCATGGAGCAGTTTGCTTTGATACACTAGATCAAAACACTTAAATACAGTGAAAGCTTTGGGGTGGAAACTAAGGGCAACTTTACAGTACATTCGAGCTCTGATGTAATAGCCGTTTCTTCCTTTTGAGAAAGTTGCCGCTTTCTCCCCACAGGGAGTTGGATTTAACCACCGAGGCCACTGTATTCCAGCAGGTACCTCAAAGGGGCTGAGAAAAACAAAGCTTTAAACCGGGTGCCAGTTGCAGATAGCAAAGAACATGATTATCTGTCTTGGCAAAACCCAAGAGGTTTCAGACTGCGTGGTGGAACGGCAGGTAATGTTGGTGTCTCACCGCTCTTCAGCTGCAGGGGTGGATGAGGGTTCAGATCTAGCTCAGTCTGTGTGCAGTTTGCATGTTCTCCCTGCGTTTCCATTGGTTTCCTCCCACAGTCCAAAGACACATGTTTCAGGTGGCTCTAATTTTCCCTTTGTGTGTTACATAACCGATTCATTACAGGGCATTTACTGCTGCGTAGCATTGTTAGTCATTTTGGTTTAAGGCAGCATTCAAATAGTTGATAATAACTACATGCCACTTTGGAAAAACGTTTCTGCTAAATGAATAAATGTAAATGTAAGATAAGCTAACAGAAAAACAACATACATAACAAACCAGCAGAAACCTTAGATTGGAAAGGAACTAAGACGACGCTGGCGTGTGGCATCTATGCTTGGCCTCCACTGGGCGTTTGCATCCACAGTGCATTGCGATGTGCTGTATTAACAGACACAGGAAATAGGAAATGGACCCGGGGGACTGTTTCCCAGGACATTAAACCCGGTGTCCACCAGGTAGTCTTCGGCAACCTACCCAGGCTGAATGACACAAGCTTCACTAGCTCTTGCATTTGCAGTGTCAGTCAGAACTGGGGCTTAGCAAGTCACACCAAGCGGCACATATATTTTCAGCGCTCACGATGCTGCAGAACCAAAATAGATACCGAGGCACGATTCCCTGCTGGATCAATGCCTGTCTGCTCACCAAGAAAGGGGAAATGGGGAAGGAAACATGCTGACTTACTATAAAACACACAGGTGCGCCCTGTCTCAGGGAAGCATGGTGCCACTGTGTGCTGTTGTGTTGCGCACCTCACTGAAAAGCTCGGTGGGTGTCAGCCATGTATAATTCATGATCCAGCCCGCGTGCATCGATAGAGCCTGAATGCGATGCAACAAGAAGCTAGCAGTGGATTTTCACCTAAAGCACCTCAAGTCACAGCAGCCACAGAGTGCCAGACAATAGGGAAGTAAAACAAAGGAGTTTAATTTCGTGTGTCACTTTCCCTCTCTTTTCATATTCTTGCGTACTCGGGATGCAAACAATAAATAGAAAATACGCTGTTGTGATAGAGAGGTAAGATAACGCTATTTTTTTTGGAAATTTAAAATTCAAATTCAGTTTTCATTCTTTTTTTTTTTTTGCAAGCAGAGGTGCAGCCAGGAAAACATTAGAGGCCTTACAGCAACAGACAAACAGAAAGCATCGGCGATCATTACCCCGGATGGTCACCGACTTGTTCGTTTTACAAATTCCCGCTTGGAATTTTGTCTGCCAGTACTGGGTCTAAATTTAAAGGAACTTTGGTTTGAGAATTGACACTGCTACATATTTTCCATAAATCATACATTTACTTGTACTCATTTAGCTGATGCTTTTTCTCCAAAGTAACTTACAGTTTTAAGCTACTTAGTTTACTCATTTACATAGCTGGGCAACACAGTTAGCTTTGCAAAATTACTTCCAACTATGAGCTGTGTTACATAAAACTGAAGAAGCCTACCAAAGCATTTCTAAGAGCCTTGCATACATTGACCATTATTCTTCTGTGCCAACATATTCTTTTGCAAATTACCTACGCATCAGCGAAGCAATGAAAAACAACATTACCAAATAGAAGCTGTTTGGCTAAAAAAATCTAAACTGTGTCAAAAATCAATATACTTCTATATTTATGCTGAATACATTTGCAAGATTTGCTTTGAAAGGTAAGGAAAGAGACTACATGGAAAGATTAGTATATTAATATTTTATTATAGTTTTTATATCTTTGTTATTATTATTCACAGGTTCACAGTTACAATCCATGATCAGGCACCCTTCATGAAGATGGAGGAAAAGTAAGAGTTGCTCAGCTTGTCAAAAACTTAGTTTGCATGCCTGTTGTATAAAACACCAGAAAGTAACAGAAAACATGCTGTCATGTTGTACAGTGGCAGAAATACTAATTTCCTAGCAATCGTAACGAGTGATATGTGCAAAAAGATGCTGGGGGGGAGTGGGGGGGTCTCCAATGGCTCACATCTTGTGATGGTGAAGCGTGAGCATCAGAGAGCTAAATACAGTAATGTACCTCCACCGGGTGACGCGGCAAACACTTGCAATGAGTCTCAGCACATGCTGGGAGAACCTGCAGTGACAGACACATATGTGGAGAAATCTTTAATAAAAACCATCTTTCCTTGAATGTAAACATAAAAAAATGGAAAGCCCCACCTTCAAAAGGTCACTGCAGACCATGTGAATTTAAAACCACTTTGTTCTTTTTAGCAACAGGGAAGCTAGTAGGTGCCTTTAGATTAGCCTAAGTTAAACAGTGTAATAGTCACATGATATGTGTCTCATGGGGTAATTCCATGGTAAGTGTCACCTTGGCAACAAAATACAGCTACATGTCCTATATACAAACAAGAAAAGAGTAATAGTGCTAAATGCTAAATAGGTTATATTTCCAGAGTTTTCTATCACCATAAAGCTGATTGCTACTTCTTACTTGGATGCTGCTCTATACAGTATATTGCTGAGAGGACAGTTACCATGACGTTGCCCTTATTACAGCCTTTTTGGGATTTAAAAAAAAAAAAACAAAACACAACATCATAATATGTCCAAGGCAAACTCCCCCGGTGAGACACGTACAACCCGCCGATTACCAAACAACAGCTTGTCTCCATATTTGAGAAGCCTGAGTGGGCTTTTACATGCCCCTGTGGATTTTCACCCTCTGCTAAATTTCTCCCAACATTCCTAAAAAAAAAATCCTTCTAGTTGCCATGCAATTTGTTGTCACGGGAAGCCCCTGAAACAGATGCATAAAGTGCTAAAAATAACAATAACACTGACTGCTGGGCCGGCATTTTCAGCTACTGCCACTACACTGAGCCCATCGGGGTCTGTGTGAGTCTAAAGACACGTGTGACAATGACCAGGCCATGACAGGACTGCCCGTGTGATTGTGTGCTTTAAAACATATTTCCCGATTCTCTATCTGAGACAACAGTTTCACAGGACAGTGACACGCAGCAAAGTGTTCCTTTATAAACCTAATTTCCTACTTTTGCTTCTCGTGCAGTACTCTTTGCACTCTACACTCCATTTAAAACAGTTTCTCATGTCTAAAAATAGTCACAAGCAGCAAGGAGACAATAATGCGGACAGCGGCCAAAGGAGGGCCTTTTCATCTTCTGTATCTTCTGTTCTCGCCCTCCGTGGATCTAGGCGCGCTCTCTTGAGTCTGCCACGCCTTTCACCAAAGTTCTGGGTGACAAAGCACTGCTCTCCGTGTCAAAGTGGGGTATGAGTCTTTTTAAGACAGCCGGTTGGAGTCACAGTGAACGATTTTAATGGGGAGGGGACACCAAGACTCCCCTTTAGAGAGAAACCACACAGCAAGTGAAAAATAAACAGTGGACAATCAAAGGAATTATCTTCGGCATTTTGGACTTGTGAGAGAGAGTTCCAGATGAAAGGGCCTGTGTCAAAGAGTAAAGGCTAATACACCTGATATGTTGGCAGCTTTCCACCATCGCTGACCCTACCACAGGACGAAAGCACAGCTGACTGGAGCAGTCTGGGTCACATCTACTGTGTGTGCAGAAGGACAGACGTGAAAGTGCTACTTCTGAAGAGTGAACATACGTGTAAGTTTCATGGTGACCAGATTTTTTTTTTTTTTTTTGTCTTTTTCATGTTTTTGTGGTACTGATGGTGGAAGTGTGATTTGTGGCCAAAACCATGTTCTCACTTGCGCAGTTTGGCCGATAATAAGGTGAGTGGAGTCCGCTGTGCAATTGTGGGAGGCTGGATTGCAGCGTGGGGTTCAGTTGGGGGGTACCGTCCTGGAATGCACCAGTTGGAGGCATGGTGGGGGGTTGCAAGGTGGCTGGTGTGGTTTCTTGGAATGCCGGTCTATGGTGAACTCTCCAGGGAGGCTGTAAGGCAACAGAGAGGGAAACAAGTGGGGAAGAGAAGGTCCAGGGATTGACAGAGAGAGAGAGAAAGACAGAGAGGGTGGATGAGAGTGTTGACAGGCACAGTGGACAAGATCAGTTAAGGCCAAGAAAGGGAGCGGATAGAGAATATAAGAGAAGGGTAAAATGACAAGAGAACAACAAAGGGGAAAGGGTAGGAGATTATGGAAGGGAAGAGAAGACAGAGGAACAGAGGAGGCACAGAAGAGAAAGGGAGAGAAAAAGCAGACAATTATAAAAAGGCAGGGACCTGTAACAGCCATATTATAGGCACACGAATTATAAGCATATCTCTTACCCACACAAAGCGGCGTGGAGACCACAGTCTACACAGCTTAATTACACAAACTTCGAGTGTTTCTTTAAGATAATAATTAGACATCAGACACAGACGACTGACTTTTAAGCATTTCCACATCAGCTGTTCATTTTAAAAACTCATTAAGTGCATCCTTGAGAGGATCATATAAGTTCCCATGGAAGTCCTAGAAAGAGAGCTCAACAATAAGTAAACACATCCAGTGGTTGAACAAAATGATTTCAGTCCACGTAGACAGTTTCAGGAAAATCCTTCCCGCCCATATTGTGACACGTCTCGACAAGCCTGTGGCTCCTAATGAACGCACGGGACATCTGCACATTCCCGCTTTCCCGAATGCAGCAAGGAAGAGCTGACTTCAAAGATCTCCAGCAATAAAACGCTGTTTATCTTTCCTCTATCTCAGCATCTCCAGTTTCTTTACACTCTTCTTCCAGAAGGAATCAATACAGAAAGTCTTGCTTATGAAAAGACAGTCACCATCATAATGGCACAAGTGCATGGAAAAACTCGATGTGCATCTGCAGAGGCTCAGAAGAAGCGAATTAGTATCCATGTAAAGTTACTTCATGACACAAATAATGCAGAGTAGGCTTTTCTTCAACAGAAGATTTTTTTTCTTAAGGTGCAAATTTAGCAAATTAAATTAAACTGCCTCCAAGTGTTCCAAGTCTCCTGATATTGGGACAGGCAGAAAATCTATACAAATGCAAAATTTGTTCAAATAAACTGGCTATCTGCCCTCACAGAACTGATGAAAACAATGAACTTTATGTCACCTTGAATAATTTTTAGCCCCTGCTTTAAACATATGGGCAAGCCTGGATATTCTAAATTCTACAACATTTCTGATGGTAAAAAACAAGTTTTTTTTTTTTTTTTTTTAAAAAAACATCCTGTCAAAAAGAACAAAACTATATCTGATTCAAATGAAACCATGTTTATTTTGCCAAGTAAAAACACTTTCATCAATCAAATATGTGTTTCTTCTTTCAAAGTTAAAAAAAATAAACGTCTAACAACGTGTTCCTGAATACAAATTGGATGTTTGATAGGGACTCCAGACAGGAAAATATCCACAAGTGCAATAATTCTTAAAGAAAGGAGCAGAGTAATGGGGTTTCTCAGAAAAATGATCATCTGACCTTCTGAAATCTGCAAACACCCAGACTTAAAAACTGCACACAAGGTGGACAAACCTGAGTCTTACAGGCCTTGACAGCAGATTCTGATCCTCCACTCCCGAGTTGCAAGGAAAACGACACTTTGCATCATGCAGTGTTCCTGGTATTTTATGGTGTTTGTCACACAGTTTTGCTGAGACTGTGGTTTTGAAATCCGTGGCCTGAGTTTGAAGGACTGACAGAAAGATGGAGAAGAAATCTAACTTGACATCACCTCACTGTCTCCAAGGTTACACTCTGCTTACTCTGTAGGAAGGCAAAGTTAACATGGCCAATGGGACACAGTCATACACACAAATGTAATTGTTCAGCTCTATTTTGCACAAATAGGGTATCTGACTTTCTTCTGCTCTTCTCACTAAAGTTTAAATAGGTCACCCTGTACTTCTGTAGCTGTTAGTTTCCCGCTTTAGAGCAGTGATTTAAAATAATACACAGAGGAAGGGGGGAAAAGCTCTTCATACTGCACTTCTCATCAACCTACCCTCTGAGGTTAAGCAAATAAGACTATTTATTCAGGCAAAGACATTTTGTCTTTCCTTTTGACTCACCACATAGTTTCTCTTGTCATGATTCTCTCCCCCTCCCCCCCCCGGGTGTCTTTGGTAGGATGATGGAGGAGACGTGAGGGAATGCTGCCAGAAACACAGCCCTTCTCTGCATCGCTGATAAAAAATCGGCGAGAAGCACGTGGACCACCCGCCACGCACGGTCGCCGTGCTTTAAAACGTAGCCTCTTTCTCAGCATTTCTACCGAACAGTTCACCTTTTTATATCATGTCTTTAATCCCCCTCGAGGACCAGTGTCAGCAAAAAGAACACATTCCATTCATCCTAAAGGTAGAAACACAATAAAACATTCCAAAAGACGCTATATGCTTCAGATCGTCCAAGTCTGCCAGCTCCAGTCAACTGACAAAACCACAAACCCATTTCTGATTAGTCCAAGTACCACAGCAGCTCTTAGCTCCAGCTGGGTAATTATTGCGTACACTTTCATTAAAATCTTTAGAATCGTGGAAGATGAATACGCTAAATCAGTAACGCCATTCAAGTAGCTTGCCGTCATTGGTGGGGGGGTACTTTATAAACAGTGTTTCACATGACACTGATAAATACTTGTGGAGCGGCGGCACATTTAAGAGAGCATTGCAAGGCCATCATTAACCTTGCAGACACTAAACCCTGCTAATGATTAATTACATTCCATTATTAGACTGCATGTCTCTCATACATAAACACTGAAGGAAAAAAAATAAATGCTGGTTAAAGAAAACCATTCTCCCAGATAAAGCTTCACTACCGCTGGCCGGAGTTTGCGGATCGCAATGGGCCCAGTTAGCGGGAGAATCGCATAACGTAAGTTACAGGTTCCCGATCTCTGCGAAGCATGTCGGCGACAGCAACCGCTGCAGGTGGATCCCAACGACGGGCCGAGACGCAGCCGTCCCGACGTGTTTGGCCGAACGACGTCAACGAACAATTCAAAAGAAGCAGCTGTGCGCTTCTTCTGCAGACAAGGAGGCAGTGAGACGAGGAGTTTGAAAAGAATCAGGCGGGGAGGCTTGCCGCACCAGTCGACGCGACTCCGCAAGGCCTTCCTGGGCTCTCGCTTGGAGGATTAGCACATTTACACTTCAGCTTAAAAATAGCCCAGTGATAATATATTTAACTTGAGTGCCATCTCACATTGTGGTTAAAGGAAAATGCCTTCCTCCATCTGCTCCACAGAAGGACGTTCTCTGCATTGCGGTCTTTGGAAACAAATGCAACCTCTTCTCTCACCAAGAGCGGACAAAAACTGTTACTAAAAAATCCACCCTGATCCACAGAATGTTTTCTGTCACAGAATGGCACAGTCATCGATATTGTAGGACTGCACAGATGCTGTAGACAAGCGGAGCCAAGATATGTGCAACAACAGATCGCAACTTTCGTACTCCTGCCTGGGAGCCCCTCAGCTGAGGCACAGCTGTCCTCATGATTTTTTTTTAACCATTACTCTGTTACAATGATTTGTCAGAATTTATTTGTAAAATTTTTTGCTGGATTTTCTTATTGCTTTTCTTAAACATATTGCACCATAATATTGGGAGTGTCACAAAAATTGCAATAAGAAAATGGGTGAAGTATCTGTAGAACAGGTTGGTTTGACTTTGGTGCTGTGTTCCAAGTTATAATAACTGGTTTATATTAAGGCTGCTGGAGCACTGTTCTCAGTTAGCGCTACGCTGCACTGTACAGCTACATTGTTAAACTCAGGTCGTATATCAATAAAAGGCAAGATTATTCAACTGTGCAACACTTACGCCGAATGCTCGGAAAGATATTTCCACACGCAGATGGGAAGCTGTATCTGCGCGTTTGCAAAGTTCGGCCGTGTTCGTGTAAGCAACGTGAAGGGGAAGTGCTGTGGCGAAGCCTGAGCTTGCCTGTCAGGTTGGAGGAATTGTGGCTAATGAGGCCTGAAGGATACCATTAATATTTCCCCATTCTACACACTGCATTCTGACAAGGGGAGAGACCACTCGGCAGATGTAAAACAGGAACCACTTAAAGGGTGTAGAGGGGAATCTCAGAATCAACATTAGCACAACCCATGTCCTCTCATTTAGCACGTCCCCCCAAATGACCTCTACAGGGAACAGATGTCAGTGGAAATGATGTTTGTACGGTCATTTTTTCTTTCTTCCAATACCACATTCTCGAGAGCAGTTGGTAAATAATGAGCCCTTCTGCAACAAAGCAATGAAGTCGAAATGGTGTATCAAAGGCTGCTACAGTGCCACCAGCCCAGGGGCCAGGCCCTTCAGAGAGAGGGAACGGCACCCAGCACAAGATGAGACAGCAGAGGCTGTGCAGGTGCCACGCGGCCGAGGCATGCTCAGGCATGAGCGTGTAGCCAGAGGGGAGAATGAGGCAGCAAGAAAAACTCCATCAGCCTGGTCATTTGTTTCCTCTAAATGTTCCTGCTTCTAAATTCTTACTTCCATTTCTCAGAAGGCGGTGATCGTGCTTTAGCCGCATCATGCTGTGCTGTTATATGCTGTAATTTTAGTGTATATGTCTGCATCCTTTTATTTTCAGCTTAAGATGACATTTTTCAACCAACCAACAGTAATTTAATAACGCTTACAATATAATTCACAACTACTTTTCCACCATAAACCAAAGTACCTATGTGCCTTAGCACTTAAAATCAGTTTTGCTTGATGCTTTTGGAACTGAAACCTTACCTCTTTGCACATTCATCCCCGGTAACCCAAATTCAGTGAGCCAGAATACATGTATTGAGCAAAACATACCTCCTGCAAGAATTACTAGGCAATCAGGAATCACCTTTAAATGTAGCAGAAAATCTGGATGTTACTTGTAATGGCCAACAACACTCAAGTCTCAAACCAGTCAGCTCAACAAACCAGTCATTTCTCACGCACACGCTTCCAAAGCAGACATTTTGCAATGTTTAAACGGTTGTTTTGTTTGACAAATGACATCATCTTTCAAACAAATTTCTGGAACTATTATCCTTGCATCATAAGTTGGTTTTATGTTATGT
Organism: Arapaima gigas; assembly: GCA_900497675.1. Lineage (NCBI taxonomy): Eukaryota > Metazoa > Chordata > Actinopteri > Osteoglossiformes > Osteoglossidae > Arapaima > Arapaima gigas. The sequence continues at coordinate 1,172,783 of UFQX01005271.1, read as the reverse complement.
GTGGGTGGTAGGGGCTGAAAAGGCGCATTGTTTTAGCTGCGTAGTCCTTACTTGTGTATATTTCCTGCAGTTTAACGTAATTGCCGGCGTCCTGCGCACATCCAGGTCGCACCAATAAAAAGCAGGTCACAGAGAGGCTTAACACATACAGTACTCTACTTTTCAACACCCACAGTCTCTGACAGCTGCATTGCTAGACCTGTGTCCTCAACCTGCTGAGTCATGTGACCCTGGGCATCCATTAAAAGCCATCAGCGCTGTTTGTGCGCATTTTTCCTCGCTGCTTTCTTGGCCTACACGGTATCTTTGTCAACCTTGTAGAGGATTTTCCAGTTCACAGTACACATCTTCTTCAGCAAGTGCTTATGGTCAAGTCTTGAAAAGAACCTGGAAACCGGTAAACAAAATCACACCTACAGTAAATATCGCTGTTAAATTACATTATTAACTGGGGAAGCCATTGCAGAAAATTAAAAAAAAAAAACAGGTTTCATGCTTATGAAAAGTGAATTGCTCTTCTGTATCCTTGCAAGATACGGAATAAAGCAGCAGTGTTTAATAATAAGGATTTATCAGAAGCAAACAAGATGAGGCAGGGTACAGTTCTGTAGGACACAGCAGCAATTATTGTCATCACGATGCATTTCATACGAAAGACTGAAGCTTTTTTCCATCCACATTTCACGCTTGGATGTGCAGCTCTGTTGGCTGACAGGTCAGTAAACTGCGGTTAGCGCACTCTGTTTTCAGCTCCATTAGTACTACTTCCCCCACGGGACCTCGCTTGTTTCCCCACCCATGTGAAGAGGGTGGTGTGCCTGCAGCTGCCTTCGGTCAGACCGAGCCAGAGCACCTCCATGCCCATCAGAATGAGCCCTCAGCGCTCCCTTGCTTCACTCCACTCTACATTCCCCCCAGCACACCAGCCAAATGTTGCCCCCCAGTGTGTGTTCTTAACGGGGGGGGGTCCTTTAACAAGAATGTAGACACCAATATTATGTTAGGTATATTAAGCTAGAAGACACAAAGCAATAAACATCAGGCATCTACTAAGCCAAACTACAGTATATGTTTTCAACTCTATAACTAAAATGACTAATAAATGCTTTAAATGGTGCTTTTCATGTGTAATATAAAAAACACTAAATAAATTAAACAGAGGGTTATTAAATATTATAGATGACCTCTGTCACTTTGTACAGCGTAAAATTAATTTCTGCAACTGTTTGACTGTTTATGTTGTTTTAAAAGCTAAATATTTAACAAAAACACAATTACTCTACAAGCATATTATTAAAATAAAAGATTTTTGGATCATGAACCAGCACTGGAGAAGTGGTTATGAAGAAGAATGAATGTGGAAATCTTTTTTAACAGCTGTACAGACAGCTTTGAGACCTGCCAAAAAGAAACAAACTTGTGCTGGTTTTACAGATAATCTGATAATTATTAGGTTTTACACAGTTGTGGGGTAAATCCTGGACAGATTACACCTGTGGGTTGGTACCTTGTTGCTTTTTACCTATTCTGCCAAATCTTCACAGGTGAAATGCATTTAAAAGGTCCCTGTTTCTCCCAAGCTTGCTTGTACCATATATGGATCCACTGCGTGCTTCCTCAGTTATTCAAAAGCATGTTCGCCACACTCATTTAAACATTAGCTTCTGACTGCAATGAGAGGAGAAGTGATGCAGAGGAACTATAATGGCACAAGTTTTCACATGCTGACTAATGAAAAGCGGCAGGCCGTCAGGATGCCAATACTGAAATGAGGAGCGAGAGTGAGAGTGGTAAATCCTGTTTGTGGGAGGTACGGCCTTCCCCCACCCTGGCATGTGGAAGCACACTTTGGGAATCCACAAGTACTCTAATATATTTAGGCTTATATTAAACCAGGGAAAGCGAGGACTTAAAGCTGACTAGTTCAATTTTCAGGCCAGTACTCCTGACATCTGTTCTCACAGGGATGGGCCAGGAACCCCTCGGTCTGGTTCCAGGAATGTGGCCGAAGCAGGTCTACACTTGGTCATTAGCTCATGTCAGGCTCTGGTGCCGCGCTTCACGGGACTGTGATGGAAAATGGGAGCAGCCGGGTGAGACGGCTGCCGCCGCAGAAGCATGTCCTCCGGTACACTAACAATGGTGTCGCCACACAGATGGACGCACTGATGGTGCACAAAGAGAGCGAGAATGGAAGTAAACACACGGTCCAGCGTCCGTTTGATGAATTGTAATTAAACGGCTCTCGGCCCCTCGCTCCACCACTGTCCCCCAAGACAGGAGAGAGAAAGAGAGCACCGCCGCACGGCCTCAACAGCGAATCAATTTTCTACTTAAGCACCTATGATAATCACTTCTTCTACAGGAAATAGGCCTGCTCCCACTGTTGCTTCTCTGACAATTCCATTAAGAGGGGAAAACAAACACCAAGGATCCTCAGGGGATTTGAACTTTTGCACAGAACTGGCATGTAGTATTAATTAATAAGGGCTCATAAACTCCTGACAGACTTATTTTATGTTGCGGTTCAAGATACAAATCCATGAGCTTTATTTATATAATTTTCCCCACATCTCTACTGGGATATCAAAGCAACAACAACAGTGCTAACCTCAGAAGTACAAGTAACCTCAAAAGATTGTAATACTCCCACAAATGTACTGAAGAAAAATAACAATGTAATTAAATGAAGTGTGAGTGGTCTAGCATGCGTGCCGCTTGGAGAGCAGATGTACGCCGGCCTGCTCTTTGCTCTGCATTTGGCGAGGTGAGGAGCAGCTTCTCCATTAACCTGTGGGTGCTGTTCACAGTGGAGATAATAAATCAGCACCGAGGAGGCGAGGGGAAGCTGGTCCTCTGCAAGGGAGATGGTTTTCTGCTGCGAGATGGAGGTCGGCTGCAGTGGTCGAGCCCTCTCCCTGAAAACCGAGGGCCCCTCCTGTTACTAACGTCCTTAGCTGTTTTTCCTCTTGGTCGCTCTCTGGTCCTCATCCTCTCACTCATCCACCCAGATTTCAGCCTGAGTTTCACGGGATTTATTAAAGGAGATGATAGCCTTTCCACAGAGCCATTATCTAAAGCAAACCAGTCAGGCACCATCAGAACCCCACAGATTTCCTGGGCTTAACTCCAGCACTATATTTTCTGTGTGCGTGCGTGCGTGTGTGTGTGTCAACAGACAGACAGAAGCACTTCTCAAGTGAAAACTTACTGATGATAAACAGATGACTCACACAAAGAAAATATACTAGAATTTTAGGGGGAAAGTATGACTCCAAACCCTGGCCACACCCAACTATCAATCACACATGTATTCATATAAGCACAGCCTGCTACTTCTGCCCAGTGGGTGCTGTTCTGGTACATCCACTGCCACCCCTCCTCCATCTCTATCCTGTTTAAGGAATTTAAGGAGGAGGGGTACAACAACCTCGTCTGACGACAGGTGTGAGCCCTCCAGCGGACTCTAAGCCCCAATAGACTGTACTCCAGGCATCCATCCGATGCACAATCCGGTGTAATACTTCCAACTTGCCCTCACAAATTCACAAACACAGATCTTGATGTCCTTTCATCCCAAAATCACAGATTAATGTGACTTTATTTGGTTTATTTATGGCTTTATCACCATTTTCTTTAGTTTAGGTCAATTCAGTACAGTCTGTAGATGGTTCGGTAAAGGGCAGATCATAAATGAGCTGAGACACGCTTGAGCTCCTTTTGGCATCGTTTCCGTTTGAAAAATATATCCCTCAATGAATGACAGTGTCAAAAAAACACAAGGTCAACAAATATACGATCTCTTCATTTGGAGAGAAGGAAAGACTAACAGTAGACATTACGAATGCTGTGTGGTGGGTGACACAGCACCTTCAGTCCAATGAATGATGAGAGCAGCTGGGCACTCTTTTTTGTTAAGGGTGAGAAAAGTGACAACATGAGCAATACAAAAAGAAGTAAAAACAAGAAAAATGCCACAATTGTTTGGAGGTCCTCAGTTGGGAGGGCTCGTACTGACAGCGCCACAGCTTAATTTTGGCAATAACAGACTCCCTTGTTCCCGATTGTGTTAAAAGGATCCGACCCAGTAATTGCTTCTGGAACCAGAGATCTTAATCGTGGCTGGACGGCAGGTGGAAGGCGGGAGCGGTCTAGACGTACGTTTCCAAATGACAGCCTGTGGTCTCACCCGTCATGCGCCGCCATGGAGATTCTTCTCTCTGCAAGGAACGTGATGCAGCCTCGGGGGTGTGTTACAAATACACCAGAGCTGCGCCTCACACTCAGAAAACATGCCCTAAAATTGCTCTCATTTGTGTTTATTAACACGAGCGCTTCTCTGCGTCATTCCCAAAGCAACCAACTACAGTTCCACTACACTCTGCACCCTTAAATGCATCATCAGCCAAAACGTTGCTCTGTGGTTCTTCCGGTTTTAATTGTTTGATGATCGTTTTCTCGTGTACATAGGTACTACTTCTGCCGTAACTAATGGTACGTATTATGATGCAGTACTAAGAATCACAGAAATCAAGGAAATTTTAACTACATTTTTGCCACAAATGTACGCCATTGTTTGGTCTTAGGATATCTTTGGACTAAACTTTAAAAACGTACCCTTGAATTATGGAATTCTTTTGCTTCTTAAAAAGCTTCACGTTTCAGTTGTAATCTTACTGCCATCCCTCTCAATTAGGAACAACTTAACAACATATACTATGGGCTAGTTCCAGTCTTCCTGCGTCCAGTCGTGTTTGGGCATTACAAGCACGATTAGCAAAATGCTAATGCCTCTTTCGTGTGTTGTGGACCGTGAACCCTTTCCGGATCAACCCATCATATGGGGTATTCATCCAAGGAAATGCCAGAGTCTCCACATGTTTTGTACTTAAAGCATTTAAGCCGTATAATTGCAAAGGGCCCTGACAAAATATATTAGCATCATGATGGCTGTTGGATGGAATGAACTTTGGCTAATTCCACAGTTCCTCAACCTTGGTGACAGGACTTCATCCTGCTTCCCTGACTGCTCTCCTTCTCCAGAAAGCTGACACCAATGATCAAACAAAATCCGGGCGAATTCTTCATACCATACAAGGCCTGAGATCTCAATGTGCAAACTAGACAAAAAGCTGGTGGTCAGCTGCTCGTTTCACCTGGCCAGATTTCTTTTTCCCCAACGGGAAAAGACAAGCTATTTTGTCAAAAGGTTTGGGTATTTTTTGGTCCTGATTCTAGAGGGGATTTTGTAGTTGCAGAATTTCAGCTCTGAGAAGAGCAGCAGCTTTAGAGTGGTGACACTACGACACCACATCACACTGACGTTCAGGGGAGGCCTCCTCTGAGTGTGAGACACAGTTGGTGTGCCCAGGAGGGTGTGGCAGCAGTGGATGGTAAATCTGCCCCCGCCCAGTATGATTCCTTCAGGCAAGTTGCCACCAGCAATTGAATGTAACATGACAGCTAAATCTATGGCACCGTCAAAGGAACACGTGTGACAGCTCACATTTATAACTGCCTTGGGCCACGTGCTACTCTCAGCATCATAGGGCTTTCTTCACCTGTCAGTAACAGTCATGCTGAGGGGAGAGTAGATGTGGGTCTGGGAAGTAGTTATGGGTTCCAACCTTGATGTGGCCCAACACAGCTGGCTGCTTTATATACTCATGTTAAGTACTGACTGTATAAACATCCATTATAAGATCAACCAGCCCAGAATGGGAACGTGACTATGTTCACTCAGTCAAATGAGGAAGAAAGGGGTCAGTTCCAGAAGGGGACTGATAAATAAAAAGACTGTTTATACTGTAAATTATAAGGAAAAGCCAAAAGGGCACATAAACAAGAAACAATGGAAAGTTCACAGAATTCTGTAATACTAAACAGATTACAAATATTACATTACTTTGCAGTATGAAATATTTTTAAAATATTACAGAATTCTCTAATGCCAAATATCAAATAATTGCTTAAGCAAACTCTTGCCGAGGCGCAAATTTACATACATTGGTTAATGCATTTATTTAAATTCGGAGATGCTTCTTCAAAAAACCTCCATGCTAGAATTCTGTCGATGCAATAATAAAAAATAAGTACAGTGACGAGACCTAATTTTATACGTTGTTAGTACGGCAAATCCAAATTTTACTTGCATCGTCATAACGTTCGGTATTGAGTAAAGGGAAGCTTCTGCCATGTTTCCTTCATTCATGCACAGTGCTCTGCAGAAAGCCATGAGTCCATCAGAGGAGATAGGGTCCCTTTATCAGCTCAGCAGTGATACTGGGGCCAGTGCCACTTAACAAGGAAAGGGGGCGTCCGGAACAGGCCCCACAGAAGCCTGTTCAGCACTGCACTGGGAAATAAAGGCTCAAATGCCTTTTGCTACAGCACATATATAATTGAAGAGATGTCAGAACAGAACTCATTACATGGCATTCAGGTTCTAACCACAGCTCTGTGGGGGCAGGGTCAGCACAGCACATCAAAGGGTCCCCTGGACGGCTAACAAGGGAGCACTGGAATGACAGCTGTGCACTTTCAGGAGTCTACATTCAGCTCCCAAATTCTACTGGGGGTGCCATGAACTGACCAGCCATACTGAGGACAGTCTTCACTCCGCCTGGCCCCACGTTTAGCACTCAAACTGTCATTTTAATTGCCCAGTTCCTGTGAAAAGTCAGGCCTTCTTGAACTGTAGCATTTCTGTATGGCCGAGGGACAAAAATATTGTGAAATTGGGTACTGCATCTCAGGTTTTTTCTTAATATGAAGACTATAGAAAGTTTGATAATCCAGGACATATTTCTCTGTCCCAGTTCTTGGAATGAACGGATGCTGCTGCTGAGCGATGCCCTAACCCTAACAGACCAGTGTTTTTTACACACATTGTACAAATAATCTAGTCATTTTAGCTTGACATAAACTGCTAAAACTACTCTAAATCTTTGTCAATGCTAGTTTCCCATGCAAGAAGTATTGTCTGTCACAGAGCAATAGGTTTAAATGTGCTCATAAATTAGCGGTTTAGCAATTCAAATAGAGATCTACATATTTACAGTCTATAAATCATACCAGAAGAGTCAGAAATATCATTCAGAATGGCCCACACTAGCAGGGAAAGCAGTCGTGTAAATATAAAACTGATAATAACCGCACAATTGAATCCATCCAGCAGCAAGGAACATGGCTCTCATACAGAACATCACTCTCTGTTCAGCGCTTGGAAGCCACACGTCATAGCAGCTAGGAACCGGACTGACGCACAGTGGATGCATGGGTACCACAGCCTCGCTTGACCTCCTGTTTGGAGCCCGTCTTCCCTCATCTGTGCTGCCTTCTGCGGCCGTTAATGCGCAGTGACAGAACATGGCCTCCGTCAAGAACAAAGTTCCAGAATGCACTTCAGGGAAAGCCAGTTGTGTCAGCTGGAGAGCCACTCTTATGTTAAGTTCTGCTTGCTCTTTGTAGAAGCTTTCTTAACACAATGACCTTAAGAAACTGGGAAACAAATAATAACAATAGCAATAGTGGGAGCCAGGAAAACCAAAAAATGAAAACAGAAGTGCTTATATTTAGTCCATCACTTGTTTACATCATGTATGAATAAGTCTTCAGTATTCACAGTCTTGGAATACCTAATAAGCATCATTAGCTTTTAGTAACTGACCAGTGTTGATTTATTTTTTGGTGCATGAATCATGTAATGAATCCATTGGTGCAAAAAGAATAACCTTCTTCGAGCCACAGGACATGGCAAAACACTCGCAACATGAATTATACGAGAAACCGAGATGAACAGCCAGTGACGAGGCCTCAGTTGCACAATGTGGACAACATTTCTTGTCAATCAGCCAGTATCCATTCCTCGTATTGCTCAGTAACTGAATTGGACAGGGCAGCCATGTCAGTCAGCGGTTGCAACATACCATTAACGTGTCGCATTCTGTAAGGTAGACATGAAGACCGCTGAGTATGCAAAACCTGACAACACAAAGACAGAAGAAGCGAACTGTGGCAGGATCCATGACTGGAACAAGGAAGAGACAAATTGCTAGATTATTTATTTTCTTTAGACAGGTGCAGGTGTACATTATGACACAATGCCTTTATTAAACTCATAGTCTTTTTACTTGCTTGCTTATACTGAACCCTGAATTTATATACAAATTGCCCAAAAATATACTCTGATTTAACAAACCATATACAGTAGGTGTGTGCATGTTATGAAACTGGTACAGAGCCTTCAAGCCAGTTTGCCCCCCCAGCTGCCCAGATTATGAATCTAATCTAGGCAATTTCAAGTGGCAGTTCACAGATATAACAGCACAGAACTTTTTTTACACGTGTATTGTATTTCAGATAATTACGATGGCGGCAGACAACCCAGATTTTTTTTTTTGTCAGCAGTATTGACATGCTCTTCTGTGAGATGTAACAGTGTTTGTTTACAGAAGTAAACAAGAGAAGAAATATAATGTATAAAAGACAATTCAGTAAATGATAAATAATATGCACAATGTAAGATAATATCACTTTTACTTACCTTATGCGACTTCCAGCAAAGAAGAATAACATATTGTAAAACTTAGGATAATAAGATAACATAGCTATGCTATCAACATTCAACACAGGGAAGGTGAATGTACGTGCAGGCTTGTACAGAGAGGTATTCTAACAGAGAATGAGTTGTTTTTCGGTCAGTAATCAGTCTAATTGTCACAACTCCCCAGTTGTCCTAAGACAATGTTGCATAAAGCTGTAGGTTTATATTCTACTCCCTCACCTTTAAACATCCCGCACTGTTACCCACTGCACTGCCTGCAACATCCTTTTAGTCAGGATCCACATGAAACCCTATCCTAATTTTAATTTTTAAGTTCTTTTCAGCTTTGAAATGAAAATTAGATGGGACACAGGGTGCTTTATTGCAAAAATAGCTACTAACTTTGTACAGCATGTCTAAAGTCTTGCTCTGTGTTTTGCGCTGCTGTCATGTCATTAAAACAGAAGGGCAGCATTGGGAGTTACTACTAAGCAAGCGTGCAGAAATTGTGGTCTATTTCATTAAACAAACCCTACCGTAGAATCATACCTCATCAAAAAAAGAAAATAATTGTCATTTGGAATGGCCCACACTACCAGGGAAAGCAGTCTTGTAAATGAAAAAAAAAATCCTTCATCAATCTTTTCCCCAGAAATAGCAGTCCTTGATGGGTATTGCTATACATGAAGGTTCGGAAAGCAAGGCCAACCAAGGTGCCACGTTTTTCTCATTTTGGACACTGAGCTTCACAAGTACCCTTCAAGCGCTCTGCAAGGCTTTTCTGCTTTCCTTCAGAGACAGGATGTGGCCAGCCTTGGAATAGTATGGTGTGACAGAAAAATTCAAGCTGGATGAAAAGCGGCATTCCTGCTCATGTCTCCAGTGTTGCTCGAAAAAGCAGAGACTCTCTGCAAACTCCTGTGTTGAGGATCATGGTGTCTGGGTGGCAAGTTGTGCATGAAGGTGAACAGCATGGCATATCTCACGCATGGTAATTAAATATGCTGCCAGATTTGAGAGAGGAAAGAAGAAATGTCCAGGTTCCAAAAAGGATAGAAGCACAGAAGCTTAAGCCAGAATTCTTACTATTTAAACTATTTATTTCATGACAACCAATACAAAACCAGGAAAAACATCTGTTCTCTACATCTGGCTGCTTTTTTAGATTCCCAGATTTCATATTGAAGCCATCTCCTTTAGATGAACGCTCCACGTGTCTAATTCTTACTAGACCCCATTACTGACATTTAGTAGGGTTAAACTTATTTCATGGACATTCTCATTGTGTCTGTATTATATTATTAATAACTTTTTCATCCTTTTTAGAACCGATACAGCATCTGATGGATGCCAAAACAAACCTGTCATGATATGCATATAGTATCTGTCAGCTGAATGACAGCAGAGCTGCAGCAGCCTTTGCTGGATGTGATATTGCTTTTTTGCTCCTCCAGCTGTTTCTGACTGATCAAGAAGCCTTTTGGGGAGACAAAGAAAGAAGGCAGAAGGAAAGTGACCAATGGCAGCAGGCTAGGGGAACAACAATTTGTTTGCAGACAGCTAAAAGCTGACCTGAGCCCAGTGAGCCAAGAGACGTCTGCATTGAGAGTGCATGACTTGAGGCGGGTTCCTTAGCCACCCACAGAGACAAGGACAAATGGAGGGGGAAGTACAAGAGTGTTCAGAAACACATCTGTAATGGGATTCCAAATGAATGCAATAAATTTAGCATGCATGACTGTAAGAGAAATATTATAATTTAGTAATAAAAAACCATGGCAATCTTACTGGGAGGACTGCACTGTTGAAACAAATATAATCCCTTCCCCTCCTTGGTGACCCTTCCAGGGCGACTGAAGAGGAAAGGGCCGCTCTTCTCAGCAGCTATGGAATGTCTGCTGGACAGCCTAGTATTATTACAGGCCCGTGGTTGGAAATAGGATTAGGAGAGAAAAAATTAAGAAGTAAGAAGAAAAACAGGAAAAGAAATTGTCTCCTTGACTTGAATGAACTTCTTCTGCTTCTGAAGCTGAACCTTACTCTTTCACAATCACATTTTATGGGTTTGGAATGCAAAGGAGCACACATTACGAACCAAATTCGTCTCGATACCCCTGTAAATTAGGGCAGCACACCTCTATGCCTCCAGGTTTTTACAAAAGTGTGACGAGTCCAATATTGCCCTCGGCCGTTCAATGATCAGATGTTCACGTGAACCAAAAGAGCAATATGGTTAAATACATTAAAAAAACAATAAATGAACACCCCTATGTTTTGTCCACATTCCCTCCAGACAGTGAAATCAATCAGGATCTCATCAGCACTGACAGAAGGTGAGAAATAAATTAACTTGCCTTTAAAATGTTATGCTGCATACTGTAGGAAAAAGCAATGAAAAGTAAATAGGCACCACAAAAACTGCATTTCAGTGGCAAGACCATCGACTCTGGCACAGCGTCACCTTCTGAAGTTACCCTGAGGACCCCATACTCCTCGCAGAAACCAAACTCAAAAATCACTGCCTTATAAGGATACAGGAAATTAAGATGGAGAGTGCGGCAAACTGGCTCTACTTCCCCCTTTACTGGCAGGCAAGCCATTTACACGGCCAGTGGTATCGAGGTGTAGGAAGGAAACCAGCCCCTTCGGAGTATTTACCCCCTCAGAATGAATAGCGGCAGGAGATGGCTATCCTGTTTTCGTATTAATCGAGCTCAGCAAGTGGCTTGCAGGAAAAGCACTCTCCTCGTCTCAGCATGGGAAGGCTGAGTGACGGTCATGCAAATGAGTGAGGATAAGCAGATTAGCGCTTTGCTCATCGCAACCCGCACAGGTAGCAGTTTAATGCGGTTGCCTTCTGTGCATGTGGGCAGCAGAAACTAGAATAGGTACACGGACCTATCAGACTACACAGAGCGAGACCAGCATATCAAAATGTATGGATTTATCAAACCATGGGGAGGGAGACCACCAGGTGAAGATGCATGGACCTGTCAAACTATCAGGAGGAAGACTAACAAATGAATGTGGAAAGCTGTACTAAGCCAGTAAAGTAAAGAAAGAAAGTTAAAATTATACATGATATACAATATATGAAACATTTCATGTAAAAATGCATACATTTTTACATTCAGTGCTTTATAGAACTTTTAACCCATATCACATACTTTTGACAGCATGCAACTGTTGGGTCAGAATCAGATACCTCTGCTGCCTACCATGATTATGACTGCATTATACAGTAATGTATACAGTCTATAAAACCTAGCTAAAGAGTTTGATCCCTTTCAACTTCTCCTACATCTGCCTGTATTCTTGTGAGTTCTTTGCAATGCATTTAGTGATATTTCTTTTCCAGCCTGCTTACCTATAGTTACTCACTCTACTTCACCAATTCTATGAGTTCCCGGTGATCTCTGGTAGAAGTCTACACTGTAACAGCGTCTGTCCTCGTCTCGGAAGTCTAAACGGGTGAAGCACTGGGACAAACTAACTTCTTCAGAGACAATCTGCTTGGTGGGACCATCACCTGCTTTTGACACACATTTCATTCAAAGTGCTTTGGTTGTACAGCTGACTTTCCACCAATAATTATGACTGACCTTGCAGAACCTAGCACATCATTAAATACCAGCCTCACATACTTCCAACACAATATTTTGGGCTGTTAACAGGAGGAATGATAGCCAATTCAACCAACAAGTCTACGATGGCAGGAAGACGCACAGATCCATTTTAGCAAAAAACTTGCAGCTTGACCTCTGTGGAGAAGAATATCATTCTTCTCAAGTCTGATTGGCAAGGTGACTGACATTACAAAAAGGATAGTACAACTATCTAACACTGTTTCATCTTGCAGTGTTTGAAAGGGCTTGTTCTTACAATCCTCGTGTTTGGTGAGCCTCTCTCAATCAAATTTTCACTTTAAAGAGGAGGAACAGAAGGACGACAGTGGAGGGCTGAACTCTGAGATCTCTGTGATGTACATTTTGAAAGAACATACGATGCTTGTCAGGGCAATAATGCTAGCAGGAGTCAGCTTGAAATCAGCAGCACACATTAAGGCAGAGAGGCTGCTCCTGGCTTGGACCCAATTCAACAACTTTTTCCCCCTCAACAAGCAGCCAAGCTTTTGAGGCAGAACTGAATACCCCAAATGTGGATTTAACTTTACACTGGAATCCACTCTGATTTGTTGTTTCTGAGCTCTGCACATAGATGGAAGTCCGAGATCAAACTTTTAAACGGTAAAGGAAGAAAATGGAAAAAAAATATGTTGTAGTTTGGTGAAACAGACTCACATTTTAGTAATCCAAAATCAAAATCCCTCCACCACAAAGTACTTGGAAATCACTGTACAGATTAACTGCATGCTGAGTTTTAATTGTTTAATCAAATTAATTTGGCCACCTTATTTGTTTTCTAAGGCATGGGGGAGTCTGTGCTGACCTGTTCTTAATTTCCTGAGAAGTGGGATGTTTTATGAGTGGAGATCATATCAAAGCATGCTTCAGTAGTAGCGGTTAGTCTACAAACCCTGCTGAGACGCTTCTTAATCGCCACATTCAGATCATGCGCAGCCGCTCTCCCCGCTTAATTAAAAAGCGGCGCTGCGAGTTTGGACTGCCTGGCCGCCCTCGACTTTTGTAACCCTGACTGCAGCCCAAAGACTTCAAACCAAACCATAAAATTTAAGCCTTCCATGGCCTTGCATGGTTAATTAAGCATAAAATTATATCAACAATAATCTTGTCAAGGGTCAACAACCAATCAGGTGCAGGCACAGAAAATAATTCTTCCGCTTTGGTCGCCTGGGTTTTAAACATTTAAATGAGGCCACTGTGATGGCTTTAAACTGTATAAAGTGTCTGGTAGAAAAGCAGGCCTTTACTCCAGTGTGACACTAGAAATTGAGGCCTTCACACTGATGGGGGCTCGCCACCATCACACTTTTCACCAAGAACTTGATTTATTCTGGTAGCAAATATGATCGCAACCTCAATAGACTCTACACAAAAGAAAGAATTGTCAAGAGCGGTCACTTTCTTTATTAGTGGCCTACTTTTCTACCCTGAATGCTTTAGGCCGAAGTCAAGCTTCTCTACTTGCATGCATAACTTTCATCTTTATTGTTTAGTATTTATGTCCACCAAGCCCATCTCCCAAGTGACCATGTAAGAGCTGCAAGTAAACACCTGTATCTGTCACACAGTCCTCCTTTGGCCTTGGACTCATTTTTCATGGCCAGTAACAGTTCTCTTTACTGCTGGCTAAAAACTGAGATCCCTGCTGTGCATCCTGGGACAACAGAGGGACAGCAGGACGGGCGACAGCCGTCACATGGATACAAGCGCAGCTGCTGTCTGGGACCTGAAGCCGAAGTCCCACTGGTGCCAGTCCAATTCTTCATGTCAAACACCCCTATGATTATGATGCATTATTTCTGGAATATATACACAATGGAACAACTCATATAAAAATTTATTGGTGTTGTAAAAATAAATATACTATATTTTTGCATTTTTATGATTCATTTGCAGTTTAAAGGGCAGCAGGGTGGTTAAACACAGCATTTTTTGACCATAAACATGAGTGTTAAGTGTATTTGATGACCAAATTAAGGCAATAAAGTGGGAAAAAAATAATAAATTCAATACATTTTGGTTCACTACTGGGGGGGTCAATTTTTTTTGTTAACAAAAATATATTTTTCCAAAACTGATCTGTCTGGTGTCACCTAGAATCCAACCAAAGCTTTTGTAAGCTATCACATCCTCATTTACATTCTGGCTTGCATTACTTGACCTGCCTTTAAACAGCAAATGTTTTACCATCTCCAAGTATTTACTATGTGTTCTGTGCTCGTGCAAAATGTCCAACTTTCCACAAAACCAAGGCCTGGACTCAGTGAGAAAACTCTTTGGAGCCATTTCATTGATTTCTGGCTTTTTAATTTTAAAGTTCTCATCGCTTCCTCTACTTAGTGCCACACGTTTAATTGCAAACCTCAATCCAGGGGTTTGTTAATATTGTCTGCCAGTGTCTCTGCAGAATTGGGCTGCAGGGTCAGTGAGGGTCATCAGTCACACTAGTGGAAATGGAAGAAAAAAAACCAGGTGAGGGAATGAAACAGCCAGTCATGGATACAGAACAAGATAAAGAACAAGGTCAGCTAGGTGAGGACCACCTCACATGACTGCAAAAGGGCAGAGTGAACAATTTTTACTTTTACCAGTTGTTACTTTTACCGAAATTAAGGACAAATCATTTTCTCATAGATTTCTTCAACACTGTAAAAGATTTTAAAACTGCAACGATGTTTGTTTATATCTTGATGGATGCCGAAACTATATTTTTTAAATTAAAATCTACTGTATATGTAGGGTAAAAAATATATAATATGCAAAGAAAAAACAATATTCTATCCCCATTCTTCCAACTGTTTTCAATTCTGTAATTTTTAGCACTGGAAAAATGTTCACATATGTAATGCTGAGACGCCAGGGTTGATCATTTCCATGAGCTGTCCTTGAAGTTGTGAGCCTGATGCTGGCGAGGTGGGGGGTGGGGGTGAGGCAGGGGGGCAGCAGGGCCAGAACTGCTTTGGGATGACAGGAAAACATACGACATGGCTTCTGACTCACAGCTAATGACTCAGGTCTTTAATGTCCCTCCCTTTGGAGAAAACGAGATTAACACAACCATAATTCCAATCAGCTGAGCATGCATTAACTTTGCCTTTTCCACACTCTGCTGCAGACCAGGGAACAAACAAAGTAGGAAATCTTGACTAGAAAAATAAATCTCCTATACGCAGCTGAACTACTGACGTTGACTCATCGAATTCAACAACAAGCCATTTTTCACTGTAGTTCCCTGATGGCAGACAGGCAGGGCACTCATTTCCTTCCCGTCTTGGAAAGTTGATTTTTATTTATTTTCATATATCTGAAGTATGTTCCCTAGGAGGAAATAGCACATAGATTTCAAGGGTGTACAGAAATGTTCAGAATAATTGTTCCTGAATTATTGTTATGCGGTTTCAGTGTTTTCTAGTCACAGAGACACTCTTTTTTCGGGGCCCATTAAGATTTGGAGGGTTATCTATCCACGGGCAGTGCTCTGTTGGATGTGAGGCCACAGGGGTGCTGGGAAAGCTGTTGGTCAGCGGTTCTAAATAGAACCTAAGTCTGCAAACTGATTAAGACTGTGGTGTTTCTTTGTCCAGCCATGAAATACTAGTAAGATGTTAGCTGGTTTAAGAAGTGAAACAGGTTAGCAATTTAATACATATGAATTCAAGCATAGAAACATGGAGGTACAGAGGTGGGCACTGTGCTGGGTATGATAGATTAAAATCAAGAGATGGTGTTCAGTCGTAGACCAGAGTAAAAATACTGCACTTAGGTGTACGACAAGTAGCTGTGTATGTGCTCCTCTTAGGCACTGTGCACCTAGTCAAGCTGATATTTCCTTATACACAGCAGGTGAAAGCATCCATGTTCAGTCAGAAACATGAAATGAATGGAAACTTTTATTCAATCATGGCCACATGAAAACATCAAAAAAATCACAAGTTGTGTTAAAAGCTTCCACATGGATCATGATGAATGGCTTGAATATTAAAAAAAAGTTTTCTGAAAGATTACGCCACTGTTGTATTGTAATGGTTCCCACCAGGATGCATTTCTAGTTAAATATTCCTATTCCAAGTCCTACTGGCAACAGACCATAACTTCAAAAGCAAGCTTACTTGAGTTGTTTACAATGTTAAATGAAACTTCATCCATCTGTCATGCCACCTATGTCTTGCACTCCAGAAAGATTCTTCCTTTAGAATTAATGGCTATTGCCAATAAGTTTCATTATATCTTTTGAAGCAAAATTCAAAAATCATATTTAGCACATTCAAGTGTATAATGTTGTAATTCCTTTGAAAGCGATTGGCAGTGTTTTTTGGGCAGAAAATTTTTGCATTCATTTTTTTGGTCCCTCGCTTTAATGGACAGATTGCTCAAGACCGAGTGCGACACATGAACAGATTTTTCCATCTGAAATTCACATGCATATTGGAAGAATAACTCAGCTTGAAGCAGTTGAAGTGCAAACATAAAAATTTTACAGCATGTGGCCCTGCAATCCAGGTTATTATCTGTAATCTATCAAATGCATGTAGGATAGATAATTAAATGGCACAATTACATCTAGAATGACATCCAGAAATCCTAGCAGGCATGATCTGGAGCAGAGGAGTGCTGTTAATTTTGCTATCAAAGGCTTTGCACGATCAATCATCTGGAATAGCTGAAAGACCTTTCAATGAAACACCTTTAATCACCACACAACGTTAGAATCGAGTTGAAAGTTACCATGATAAAGGCTGCTCTGTGGTTTAATAACTAGCCCTAGTCAGAGAATAAATATTTAATAGGGGGCAAACTATGCTTGCGGCCATTCGCGCACACACAGGGAATTAAAACATTGACTACTTACAAATAACACTCTCATTTATATTTAAACCTCAAGGCAAACTTTACATGTAAATATTTATAATCAATAAAAATCAACATTAAAGCTCTCATTGTAGCTTGGTGTCCTATAAAACCCATTGTGTTTCCTTTCCAAACACAAGATCCCAAGTTGTTCATTATTGCAGTCACTACGACGGGATCAAAAAGCAGCAGCCTGATGACAAGTGTCCTCTTTATTTATAGGTATGTATAAACTTGGGGAAAAGTTCTCCTCATCCCCACTTCTTTTTCCATAAATGCATTAACTATATGTATAGAAAGGAAGTTTCTTTCACACAACCCATTTACTTACAATTGACTTACAATTTCCAGTCTAACAAAGCTTACTGTAGTGTCCAGTATGGCCACTGAAAGAATGTGATTAATTTCAATGATAATACACTTTACAGTGGTGACTTTACATTTCTTCAGTTTTTTTTTAAATAATTTAATTTTAGTATTGCAGTGAAAACAGAGCAACTGTTAAACTCTTTGGAAGGTGCCAGAAACGAATGCATTTACTACATTAGAAAAAACAAAACAATGGTATCTTGGTTGGTTCATTAGCGAAACCATGACGTATTAAACCGGAAGCGTTAAAATACAATACTGTGCAAAAGTCTTAGGCATGCAACTTCAATGTCTGTTGAGAAGTACAGGTAGATTCTTATCCACCATCAGGGAGGTTTCTGATTGGTCCCAAATTCATTCTGCAGCCTGAGAATGACCTCAAGCACCCAATCTCAGTCATACACAACTATCTTGAGCAAAAAGAAGGAATCCTGCAACAGATGGTATGGTCCCCACAGAGCCCTGATCTCAGCATGATCAAGTCAGTCTGGGAGGACATGCAGAGACAGACAAAGTCTGCAGAAGAACTGTGGCCGGTTCCTCAAAATGTTTGGAAGAACCTACCAACCTCTGCCTTAAACTGCATGCAAGTTTGCATAAGAGAATTGATGGTGTTTTAAAGGCAAAGGGTGGTCCCACCAACTATTGATTTGATTGAGGCTTTTTTGTCTACTGCACTTTTTAGAAGGTTTATTGATTAATAAGTATTCATGGCATTATTTTTGGAACCATCCTCGCTTTATAGCATTTTCCCCACAAGTGCCTAAGACTTTTGCACAGTACTGTATATCATAGCCATTCGCATATTTACAACCTCGCAATTGTAAAGCTGCGAATTTTCAAAGTTAATGTACAAAAGCTGCGAAATGTGAATGTGTAACGTAAAAACATCACCCCTATATAGCAGACGGGAACTTCACACATGAGATCATAGTTCAACTCTTACGCCACTGGGTCAAGTCACGGTGGGACAGCCTGGCAGCCAAACCAGCCGTCATCAATTTACCACCCAGAGAAAGGACTGGTGGGGAGTTGGGATCAGGTAAGCAGTTTGTCTCAGTTGCTTGCCATAGTGTGCTTTCATTGTCCCGTTAAATGTGGGTGGAGTGCCAGGGTTCCAGTGGTGACAGTCACCCCCTCCCTGCAATGAGCGTTTAACTGCCCCACACAGGGTACTACCCCAGGGAAAGAAAGGCAGAGTTCATGGGGATAAGGAGCACAGCTGCTCTCAGTTTCTGCTCGGTGTAGAATTGTTAGTGACGGCTGACACCCACAGAATTAGAGGACTAATATTGATGTGAAAAATGCGTTTCAAAGAAGTAGTAACATCACTGGGATGAAAGTGACTACACTTGGCAGATATTACTGCTTTTTTTCCCCTTACTGAGCTTGGCACATCTCAAGTGTGCAATCGGAGCCCAGACACTAATGTTAACGCTGCCAGTCTTTCCTATTAGTCGCCGTAGCGTGTGGTTACATGTTTGTGGGGGACATGGTGAGAGCTTAGTCATTTCACAACACCGTACCTCTGGTGTCATTCCCAGCACTAGGACAACAGTCTTACACTGAAGGGTGAAACATCGCAAACTGAATTCAAGAGTATTTTGCAGGACAGGATACGGCCTTAATTTGTGAAATGAAGTATTCCCCAAAAACTCACGAGAACTAAAAAGTGAAGCTATGTATTGTCGGCATTTACTATCCAAAGTGGTAAAAGAAGAAAAATGAAACCTACAGATTTTACAGAGGTCACTCTGAACAAAGCATAGCTGACATCAGATTTCACAGAATTGCTGAATAATGTCATACTGCAAATTTACAAACTCTCACCAGTAAATACCATACTATATACAGACCTATTCTTTGAATAATAAAGATACCTTCAAAGTTAAATGGGCAGAACTAGATTAAAAATGTGGGATAAGCTGCAAAAATGGACAGAAGCCAACATACAAGCTATTAAGTACTATATCAACATTTCTGTGCAAAATATTGTTTAAAACCATTCAAGATTAAAAAAAATTTAATCATATTGTTTTTACCATATACAAAAGTGCTTTTCACTGCTGTGAATCCTCCTCTTTCAAAGAGGCAAAAAGGCAAAACATTCTAAGTAGTCCAGTGAGGATCATGATAAAATGGCTGAACTGGGGGATGCATTTTTTTTTTTAGATCAGACCTCCCTCCAGCCAGCCCACCTCTCCCCAGCAGTGGTACGGCAGGATAGGGTGTCAGACTGGCAGAGGAGAGTGAAGTGGGCCTAGGCTGAGTGCTCTCCCAGGGATGTACACTAGGGGTCCACGGAGAGGAACCCCTCAAGCCAAAGAGCCAATTATCGCATTTTTAGCCGAGTAAAGTGCTAAACATACTGCTCCTCCCGCCAATCCTTACTCACTAAGAGGAGACTTCTGAAGCTGAATTTCATATAATCTTCTGGGTAAGGTTAGGGAGGAGTGGTGTAACTGCTGGGACCACAAAGCTTGGAGCCACTTTTAGGAAGGAAGAACGCTGACAGCTAAGAAAGATCTGCTAAATGTACAAGCCATGCTATGTTTCTGTGGCTGAGGATAGTGTTGTGAGCTGTTCAGCTGCTGGATGTTTAGGACCAGTATTGCACAAAAACGACAAAGGTCACCTCTGTAGCTTTCCAAATGCTGTATGCACACATATGAATGAGTGATGCACAAACTGGCTCATGACCAATGGTTCTACACAAAAACAGAGGAAGCGCAAATCCATTTGCAGAGAGAGGTCTTGCACATACACATTTTCCATGCAATTTGACTGACGTGGCTAGAACAAAACTTTACCCAATGCGCTGACGCTCGCAGCCCTTCTGCCTGGCAGCCAGTGTAGTTCTGGCATCACGTGATTCCGTACCCCCTGCACAGCTAAACTGCAACTTCTCTCATTCATCTAGGCACCGTATCAGAGGGTTTGCTGGGCATGGGCCAACACTTTGTGCCCAAAGAAAAATTGGCAAAACACAAAACTTTGCGGCTCTAAATGGCAATGTGTTGCTCGTCGCTCATTATTTTCCAAAATAATAATAATTTCATAAGGTGATGGTTTTAAAACACAAGTGGTACATTACAGTTTTATGATAGTCCATCACTATTAATGAAAAATACATCAATAATTTTGTCCCAGGATAGAAATAAGAGATATAACCATGATTTTCTTTAAAATGTCAGAAAATGATAGATTGTTTGGCATATATTATCCATGTACTTTGAAGAAGAGTTCTAGCTTTTGCTGCATAGTGATATATCCTTATCAAGATTATTTATAGCTGTGATGATACAAGTCACATCTTTTTTTTCCTCACCCCATCATGAAATGGCTCATCTTTTCCTCAACTGTATGCATAATAACACTTAGTGTACGTATTTTATTTTTCAGTTTTTCAGGTCAGCACAGCTTCAGTAATGTTTGCTTAAACGTATGGTTAATCATACCTCCTAGTCCAGACCCATCTAACTGTGTTTTTGAAGTGTTATGCTGTAAACGTGTATAGTACTACTTCAAAAAGACAAAACAAAAACATAATGCAACCAAAGTAGTTTTTTTTCTCTTTAACAAAACAGGGAGGGGCATCACTTTGACAGACTGAAAATTAAACAAATAAATAAAGATGCACCTCCCATTGAAACTACTAATAGGCCATTCCCCTGCAGACACTGTAGCGCAACTTATGCTATTCTTCATTATTTATTCATTTGACAGAAACCCTTGTCTTGACTGACTTACAAAACCAGCACAGTAGAATAACACACAGTGCAAGATACAATGGATTCAATAACACAACAGCAGCAAGAGACTCAATGCTGAGCTTCAGGTAAAACAACGTGTATGTATATGTGTCACACGGAGGGAGCAGAACTGTGATACGTAGTACTAAATTGTTTACGAGAAACAACTAAGAGTCACTGAAATGAAAGTAATAAGTTATTTGTTGAAACAGAAGAATGTGTAAGTCCAAGGCTCAACATTTAGAACGGAAGAACGTGAGTTGCCAATCTGAATGAAAATTTTCGTTATTGGTTGTAATTCAGACTTTCTTTAGTCTGAATTTCAGCTTTCTGTCTGACTACACATTTAAATGTATTTTGATATGATACTTGTTTATGCAATGTGGATCTACTAAACATTAACACTGTGTGATATGTAAATAACCTTTCAATGTTTTTGCCTTTTGGGAAGCATTAGACACATGTGCTAATGGCAGTTATGTGGTGAATGGATAAAGACCGGAAGCAAGTACTGCAATGAGTTTTAAATAGCCAGTGTATCTCGAGCAGTTAATGAACACTTCTCCACAAGGCCAAAATGATGGCACCCACTTCGTGTCTAGCCTGGACGTACTGCTCTTTGACGCAGTGTCATTGCGTACAAAATCCCTGCCAGTTCTCATTTGTAAAAGGTAATGGCTTTTAAATGAATGGATATTAACTTTTACCCTTGGGTATATACAGTAGACAGCTTCATTATTCTTGATATAATGATTAATTTAAGTTATTGTTTCTTTCATCCTCTTTAATACATTCCACCATATGTCTTACATTTTTACTTTTAGATTTTTCGCTCACATTAAGGAGCTGTGTAGCAATTTGTTGCAAATGGCACCTTATTCATTTACTGGTTAATCTGGAAATATAAATGCAGCCGTGGCAACGGCAGATCCAGCTATTATTGGGTTATAAAGTTTGTGTGGTGAATATTTCAGAGTGCCTGGTCTTGTGCGGGGTTAATAAAATAGGCAGCAGGAGAAAAACTCATTTAGAAATGCCACTGCTGAAATGACTTCCCAGAGACCCATCAGACCAGACTGGTTAAAGCTAAGCAATGTAACCCTGGCGTCAGGATGAACGGCTAGTAAATGCCCACAGTCTCTGTTGGGGGGTCAGTAAGGAGACCGTTTCTGTGTGGACGATTCAGAGAAGGTCATGGCCCTGAGCTGTGTCAGGCACACTGACTGTCTGTATCCTCTCTTAGCAGCTGTGCTCCACTCTCCACTAAATAAGCAGAGGTCCCCAATTCTAAGAAAGTCCCCTTTCCTTCATTAAGCCTCTTCTTCCTCCTTTAAGGAGATAGTTCAGGTTTCCTCCTGACAAAAAAAATGCAAAAGTAAAAATAACACTATAAAGCTGCAAAATAATTAAGAGTAGGAGATTCTGATATTTTGGCAAATACATTCAGTGCCACTGGGAGCTTGTTGACCTGCTGACCTCCTGCTTTCAAAACACTGCCTATGATGGCTCCATGGAAGGACACACTCTCACTAAAAGTGTTGTGTACATATGTGTTTAATAGTGCTGCTCTTATTCTGTAACACTGTCTGCTGATATCTCCTTCCCTGTTCATTAACCACTTCACACACCGTCCACACTTGGGTGTGGCAGAATCTTACATTCCTCTGGGAGCAATGTACTTGCCACCTATTATTCTACCAAGACCAAGATTAAAAAATTTAAGAAACTGGAAGCAGTGGTTGTTTTTTGCAGTGGCCTTCAAAGCAGTGCGGAACGTATGAACGGACCAGCTCTGCTATAGGGCTGCAGGCTGACAACAGGAGGGCCTGGTCAGAGGTGAGAGTGTGTATCAACCATCGTACAAGGAGTAGCTTCACAGACTGATTCCGCAGGCAGCCAAGCCCCCCCAGGGGAACTCATTACGGTCCACCCTTCCAGGAGGTTGCGCCATCGTGCAGCGGTGGTGCAGGAAGACCGAGCGCATCCGAATCAATTACACGGGATCGCAGGGGAAGTCAACAGCGAGGCTGTGCCTTGCCCCCCCCCCCCCAACAGGAGCTAAATTAATTTTAAGGTACAGCATGTAAAGACTGCACAAAAGGCACCGGTGAACGTGCTTGGACTCACAAAACGGTAAATTTACATAGCGTCCCTGCACGCATGCACTCCATTCTGCATTAACCCAGCCTGAATTTAAATGGGTTCATCACCAAATTCCCTGCTTTTACCCTTATTAACGCATAGCAGGTCCCAATGGCGGTTCAGCGGGTGCAAAACAACTGTGCTCATGATGTGAGCTGGGTAATTAAACATATAATTAATTTAGGCCTTTTTGTTTTAATTAAAGAAACCCACTACAGGGGCTTTATTTTTTTGTCTTCCTTGGGTGCCCACAATACATTTTCTGTTTTGTTAGGGTAACAAGAGGTTGGTTCAAAGTTTGCTGTATTAAAGCTGAAATCAGTGTCAGGTTCGGCTTTTGCACAGCCTGCTGTATTCCCAGTGAGAGCAGGCCAGTCCTGCTCTGATTCAGGAGAGGGGCGACACTACAGACAGTCAGTGTCGGCCCTGCTGCCAAAACCAGCCTACAGAAGAATTTCCTCTCCCAGGCAGAAGCCCATTCCCTGGGTGCTCACAAAGCTTCTCCTCTGTGGCTTCCTCGGAGTCTCATTAAAGGGAAATGTTGATCCACACACACCTTTAATAACAAATTGTGTCACATTTTGCTTAGGCAGCCTATTGGGTTTTGCCCCAACGGCCATGTACAGTTGTCCTTGAAAGAAAGTCTATCACAAAAGATGCAATGGCCGGAGCAAATATTGCAATTCAGACTTTCTTTAGTCGTTAGACTTTCTTTAGTTTGTGAGCCGGATTGAATAACAAGAATGAAATTCCATATGTGAGCTTACATCACCTTAAATGGAATGTGTAATATGTTTCAAAAGTCCATGGATTCACCTGTGTTAATAGTTTAATGGGTTAATAAATATGAGCTCATTAACCCGCAACTAATATTTTACTGGACAAATCAAGACTGTGCTTCCTTTAATTGGATAGCCAACAAGGTTTAGTGTCACATCAAATATTTAACATTACTAAAGATGTTTGGTTTGCAGCTCAACCTAAATTCTACTTCAGCAGAACAGAGAAAGACTGTCTGGGATTATAGTGGATGGTCAGAGAGAAAAGGCTGCCAGAGGGTGGCCCAAGTAGTGACAGCGTAGGGGACCAGTCCTCTCCTACTAATCCCCAGTGTAAAGCCAGTGCGCATAGCAGCTGCACTCCTCTTCTGCCCCCTTACAAATGTGTGGCTGTCCTGAACGTCAGAGGCTTCACACAGGGGACACCAGCAAGGCTGTTACAATGCTGCTGCACTCACAGAATGGATGAAAGGGCTGAGGCCTACACAGGAAATGAAAATAGGGCCTCACAAAATTTGCCACACCACTACAGCAAGTGCACGCTGCGGCTGGATTAATACCGGTGCCAGACGTCTGTTTACAGCGCGATCGATAAGCAATTACGACAATAGCACAGCTAGGATGCAAATGTCCTAGTGGAATAATAGTGGAGTGGTTTTATTAAATACACATGCATTGTCTGCGACTGCCAAAATTATTTCAGGAAATTGTAGTTCCCTCTGTCCTTTCAGTTCTTTTTGCTGTGTTTTCATGCGAGTTCACTTCAAGGTTTACATCGTCCAGCAGTCTGTTCGGATACTAGCAATAACAGGGTGCCCAGCCTTTTGTCTGAAGCACGAATGAACAAAACCGTAGGGAGAGAATATCATTAGCTTGCCCATATCTGGCTCATACTTGGAGTGGAAACATCAGCTCCAATGATTTTAATGGCGCTGTGTGCTTCGTGCAGTCCTGCAAGCATGAGTAATGAACATCACTGTGCCAAAAGCTCGCTGTGCCATTTAGAAATAATGGAGATGGTCCTGCAAAACAGCTTAAATTGATGACCAAAAATTAACAGGAGGTGCCTGTCTGTATGGTGACAGTAATTAACTTGAAACATTTTGATTTATAAGAAAAGGTTGAGAATGAGCAGGTGAATTTATTTTCAAGATAAAAAAATGCTTAAATATGAACAAGGATGAATACAATAAATTAAAACGAACAGACGTGGGATGATATCACCAAATTAGTGCAACTAATAGCACACAGGAACATCTGGTTTCTTCTTGAACCCGAACACAAAATTTTCATTTTTCAGGTAAATATCAGGTGTGAAGGACATCTGCTGTTCCTTTTTCCTGTCAACTGCAGTGGAGACGTTAAGGTAAGAAATCAGTGTAGAACATTAGAATTTCATGACTCTGACTGTGTGTGCGAGGCAGCCCTCTACCATTCTTTAAAGGTTAATTACTGCCCATGTGGGCACCTCTGCCTTGTCGCACCGCTCAGGGCTTCGGGGCTGGACTGTATTCTGAACGTACAACTCTGGCTGCACACAGCATTTTTCGCTTTCGGTCTCCCCGTTCTCCCACCCTCCATCAGAGAAATACACCAGCTAATGGCCGCCATCCTCCTGCAAATGTACAGTGTGCGCTGAGCTGGGGAACTGTCCAGTCCCATCTCATTAACAAGGATGGAGTGTGTCATGGAACAAGCCAACTGTCACAGGCCTTGGGAGTGTGGGTGGGGGTTTGCTTCCTGCATGCACGACAGAACCCCAGTGAGAACACAAGCACAGCCCTGCTTCCTATTACAGCGCGAGTACGCTTCTTTGGGTGCGGGGTGGTGGTACAGTACCTTGTGTCAACAGCTGTAGGTTGCGCACCTCCTCTCGCACCCGCAGCTGCAGCACCTGCTGCAGAACATGTTGCCGCTGGCTTTCTTGCATGATGCCCATGCGCTCCAGCTTCTTGTCTGTCAGCCGCATGAGTGCCCGCCCTGTGTGGAGACATACACGAGGATGCGGTGCCGTGAGAAGCTCCATACAATGAATAATTGTGTTTGTCATGTGGGGGAGAGAGAAAAACAATGCCGCCAACAGCTGCCAGTGAACAGCCCCTGTACTGCTGCAGGGTTAAAAGAAGTCCTGTATGATTGACTTGAGATTCCCTCACCATTCACCAGTGGGTGGCGTAGTAGTGGTAGCTATTCCCTTTCATTTGAAGGATCCAGCAAATCCTTACTGTTGGTGTAGTACCCGCGATCAAGGTGCTTGCGTGAAAGGATACTGAAAAAAACTGCCCAGCTGTATAAAAGAGTAAATCATTGTCTAAGCTTGACATTAGGCAAAAGCATCAGTTAAATGAATAAATAATAACTAATACTTGTCTTTGTCTTACTGCTAGTTCTTCCAATATTATTTTATTCCTGTTTCTGCAGACTAAAAAAAGCTTGACTGGATGTAAACGTCACTAAAGAAGCAGCAGCCCTGTTACTACTGAACCTGAGCATGAGAGTGACTTTAGTGAGAAGATTTAACCAGTGTTGGAATCAATGATGGGTAGAGAGGAATTCACCGTAATCACATTGTGTTGCCCCTGAGCCTGTTTACTTCCTTCCCAGAAGATATGACAACCCATATTTAGAACCAGTGTTCCAGCCCAAACCCAATCCTTACAAAGCAGCAGTCAACTATGGCTACGGAATTTGTCTTCGAGGTTTTCCATTGCGCAAAGTCTAAGGCCAATTGTTTCCAGCCTGCAAGGTTTTCATCGGCCCTTGGGTCTCTTTTTTATTTAATGAAATAACAGTAAGGTAAGCAGCATTACTGTTTCCAGTAAATATCAAACCATACAAGCAAACAAGTACAAATGTTTCAGCTGAGTTCTGGTGTGTCCTTCCTCTAAGGACAGTATAGAAAACTACTCCTGTGGGATCGGATGCTTTGAGGTGCTGCCCTGAATGGCTGATCCTGGAACCCAGAAAACTGCCAGTAGTTGTTGGAAGTGTGATTAATAAACGGAGCTGGGAAGCGCTGGGGTTTGGAGAGCCGAGGGCACCGCAGCAAACTGGCTGTATCTTGCAAAGATGGATGCTAATCCCTCAGCTCCAAAAGAGCAGGACATCTCGCTCAGGAAGTACACATCAGTTATTCATTTCATTTTATCCAAATTCTTTACCTTCCTGCTTTCTGTTATAAAGCTCTTCTTTTCTCTCACCTGCTACACAGAACTACTGTGATTACAGAGTTCCTGCAATGATTATACTTAGAAAAACTCATTTGTGTTCACATCCGTCCAGAAATTAGTTTTAGCTCTTAATTTCCTAATTCTATATATAAATATCCCGATACCATCTCTGTAAGTTTAAATGCCTTTTTCTGTGTTCCTCAGTTTTCCGAACCTCTGTTCCGAACAGAAATTCTCAAAAAGCACAGAAAAAAAATCCCTCTATTTAGCAGGAAAAACCAGAAGACCCCTGAAATGAGGAGTTATTTCCCCGATTTGGCAGTTTCACATTTACATACATGTTGAGTTCTGTCGGACGTGGCACAAAAAAGCATCATGTTGACTGGACAACAAAAACTGATCGAGAGGAAGCAGAGCAATGTTTAACATGAAGATTCAGCCAGCTTATTAGATTTCTACACCATCCTATTACTGGCAAAGTATGGTTCACAAGAAAGTTAGAATAAGGCTACTGTCAAAATTTTACATATAATTAGATTTAACTGCAAATCTATGCAGACTTTTGTGTTTCGACAAGGAGGAATCACCCAGCCTCTCCCATCCATGAAGTCTACACCAATCTGTGCTTAAATGACATCAAGTGTTTAAAATTACATTCAATGTGAAGATGCAGTTACATTGCTGCACTTTTTGCTAACCTATTTTGTCTTCTTATTTCGCCCCTTGTCGCAGGGGATTGTTCATTCGTCCCTGGAAGGCTGTACTGCTGCTGAGCTACCTGACTCCAGCACTACGGCAAAGGACAGCTGAAGAATCACGCTGTCCATTTCCATCAGTCCCAGGCTTCGTCTACAGTCCTTAACATACATACATATATATAGACGTACTCATAACATTTTGCAAAATCACTTTCATTTCTCTTGAAATGAAGAGGCTTGAAATGATTTTATAATATCTCTGTACTGACTACTTGCTTTTTTTACCCAGTCATTTATCCCAACAGAAAAACACAAACAGTGCACATACTGAAAACCTGCTTCAAACAATGCAGTAGATTAAATATAATTTGTTAAACTGTTTAATAATTTGAAAAAGTGAAACCTACTTATTGCGCATAATTAACCACAACAATAAATTAACAGGGAGAACATGCATAATTTGACCACGAAGCTGCGTTTCACATCCACTCAGCAATCAGTAAGCAGGTCACAAACAACGGTGCCACCAAATTATTTAATCATATACTCTATTTACATAGAAGGTCTTTAACCACAAAGACTTAAACAGGGCACAGATTTATATCTTACCTATTTATAGAGCTCAGTGTTTACTGAAGCTATTCAGGTTAAGTACCTTGCTCAAGGGTACCGCCCTAATAGCCCCGTGGGATTTGTGAACCGTGAACCTTCCATTACTCCCCTGCTGGTTATCACACACTGTAGTCACCCAGGTTGCTTATGCATCAGGCATTACATCCCATGAAATGTGCGGCCAAGACAATAAAACTTCAGTAACTGGGGCGAAATAACTAGCATAATAAAGCATCATATTGGCTGAATATTTCTTTTTCCATGTCCTATTGATTTGCACTAAGGAATGTAAGAGATGTCTGGATAAATGAAATAAGATACTGCTGACTCACATGTGTTCTCCTTGCCAGTAAAACGCAGGCAGCAAATATACTGGCTTGCTTACGTAGAATAAGTGGAACAGGTGCATTTTAAAGAGAGGATTGCTGTTAAACCACCCCTTGATGGTTTATGCGACAACATGTCAGAAAGTGTCTACCTCTCAGCTTTAATGTCCTGCTCACCTTCATACACCTACACCCTGACTGCAAACCAAATGGTGTCCCACTTTAAAAATATTTGTGTATCAGTTGGATACTCTTTCTTATCACAACACAACACAAAACATAGTTTAGAGATCTCTTTGAGACTTTCTGTCAGTCAAAACGCAAACCCTCTCTTTTCTTGGTGGTGTGAAATACAGAAATAGACTCCAGACCACAAAAAGGGCAGACTGTACGTTTTGATACCTGCTTTTAAAATGTCAGTTTAACTCCTTCTTAGTTCCAGGAAATATGTACTATTTTTTACACCAGTGCACATCTAATACTCCCGCCATTATCACATTTTTTTTGAAAATCATCTTTAACAACACTGTTGTGTTCCAGGTTAGCAATGCAGAGCATAATGTAGGCAGTTCACAGTATTTTTCTTTGTTATTCCACCAAGAAGTTAGATCAGAGTCTATGTTTCAGTGGTCAAGAGTTCGAGCTGTGTACTGAAGCTACACATACATATGATGACACACCAGTGCAAAGTCTACCAAATGAAAGGAAACATTAAACACTCGAGGCCTTGATATTAAAGTTTATGAGACTGGAGGCTGTAAGGTCTGTGTACCACACACACACGCACACGCACACACACACACACACACACACGTACACAGTGTGACAACAGCACCGCGAGCTGTTGCAGTGAGATTAATGCTGCAGCTCTCTCAGCAAGCGGTGCTGCCAAAAAGGAGACGAATGGGCGGTGGAGCAGCGCTGCTGCCTGGTGCAGCTCACCGCATATTCATCTCCAGCATCTCGTGGCCTTGGCCTGCCGCGCTGATGAATACGTGCAGCTTAATGCGTGCACGTGAACATGCCAACATCACCCCGGGGACGCTGCCCGTCGCTCAAGAACTGCGACGCAGGCTAATTACACATTTGTCCACGAGGTGACAACAATGAGGGGGGGGGGCAGCCAGGTGGGGGTGGCATTGCACAAAACCAGCCTAAAATTAAACTCCAAAAAAACAACCACAACGGTGGCCATGACAACCACCGCAACCCCTCCTCTACTTCCTGCTACCCCTCAGGGATGTGTATGACTTCCAAGCGCCTCGCACAGCAGGAGGCCCTGGGACAGCCTGGAGGGAGCAAACCAACACCTGCGATGGCATCGATCAGGCGCGAGAGAGTACCCTGGACTTCATGTTAGCACTCTGTTTCCGCCCAGCGCTATTGATCGTGTTTTTAAATCAAGTTGCTGAGAAAAATGTAGTCATTACACTGAGAGCTTCCCCCACCCCCCAACTCGTGCTGATGGGAAACTGTTTTGCTGATGGACACAGCATTGATTCCCTGATAAAGGAAAGAACTATCACTTGGAAAATATCCAAGCATTTTGCTCCAGCATAAAGCAGATCTTCTTTTGCAACTCTTTTTCACCTGTAGGATCACGGTGCAAAACAGGAAGCGAGTAAATCAGCAGCGCGGGCCGGGAGACAGACACGACACACAGCAATAAATAGGATGTTACCTCCACAAACTGAGGAAACTGAGCACGCAGCAGTTCTTCTGATGAAATAATGCAGCTCCCAACAGGCTGTGGCTCATGTGTGATGCTCAAATTGGATGCTAATTTTATTCTGGGGTAATAAAAAATCTGTATTACTTTAATATGTATTCCAGCAGGGCACTCCCTTCTAATGAAGGTAATGAAAGAAAGCCTTGCTCAACTCCAGCCAGCTAGTTAGTGTATTTAGCCTAGTTTAACCCAGGGTAGTCTGACACTTTGCAGTTTCCAGTGTAGTCATTTAGGGACATTCAGGGAAGATCTTCTGGGTTCATGAGGCAAAAAACTGCATTTCCAAAAGGGCTGAACCATCTCATTATCTTCACTATTATCACTTTTAAATATTTCAGGACTTTCAGAGAGGTATTTATATTTATATCACAAAGCAGATTGATTTCTTTGGCACATATGTGGTCTAATTATGCAAACCATCCCCTACTAAGCGGTCTAGCTGTTCACCCGAAAGACTGCTCCCTAACACTGCGTGCATTATCAAATTAAAGTGTAAAACTGAACATTATTAACCCAGAATTTTTTCAATCAGTTTCATGTTTATGTTCTTCAAAACAGTCACAATTAACACAAGCCTGAAACACTCTTGGGTCCAAAGCGGTTCCAGCAGTACCTCTCTGCATGATCACCCCATTTCATGCATTTCAAAGTTCTTAGATATAGAATTCCAACATAGTCGCAGAGCTCGACTGAGCATGTGTGTCAAGTCCTCGACAGTCATCTAATAACTAGCCTCTGGAGGTCCTTCCACTGTCAGCTGCACGAACAAAAAGCTGAGTCTTGTTCCAGGGAATGTTCTGGATTCGGATGACTTGTCATTATATGATTAATTTAAGTAGAAATGCCTCTGGTTTTCATTTGGTCTTTCAGTTTCTCCATTCCATTTTAGTTTGCAAGTGTTCCAATCAGTACTGTGCTCTTCAGGGACTTGGTTACTCCAGCGATCTTCTGATTATGCCTATTTGAAGAGTATTTAGCATGTCATAATAAAGTAAAACAAGGGATTATTCTGGCGGCAAAGCAATCGTGGTGAGCAACACTACATGCTTTTTGAGGTTAACATCAGGTTATTGCCTAAAGAATGCAATATTCATGACAAGAAAAGCGAGCTTTGTGGATTCAGATCAATAGATGATGTCAGAAGATAACTTCTGGCCCTTTTAGGAAACATAGTTGATGCAGTTTCATCATAAAACTCCTGGAACAGCTGCGAGAAATGTTGTCTGGCTATAAAGTTAGTTGAATTGTCTGACAACCAGTGGAAATATGTGGCACTACATGTCTTACAGTTTATATATAAACACACACACACACACACACACACACAAAATATGAAAATACTCTTGTAATAAATTTTTTTGATATATACACCAAATGCAGTATGAAACAGCTGGCAAGCTTGCCACTTAATTCAGAGTAGTAATTACAGCATACTGGCACGAATCGGAAACTGACATCAAGGATGAACATATCAGACGGGACGAAAAAGCTCAAATGATGCCTTTGTATCTGGAGGGGATTTTCGGGGGTGTCTTTTGTTGCGTCACGTTATCTCCAGGCTGGCAGCCCACACGAGCATGTTGGTATGCCATATAAAACACGAACTACCGTTCCTTGCTTGCAGGCGCCTCTTTGCATCCGGCCTTTTCAACACTTCTGCTAATCACAGCGCAGCCCTCAGCTGGAGGAATCCAGCGAGGGCGGTGGAGGCTTACATCATGCTGACAGGGATGGAGTGGGGAAAAAAACACACACACACACACACACACACACACACTCTCAATAGCATGTTTTTCTTCTCACTGACTTATCACCTCCAAAGATAATGTGGGTTTGTTCTTGTAGCACTTGTAATACATCATAATTAAACACAATCCAATCTTGATTCTACCACACATGGATGGTGCTGTACATAAATTACAAAGAAAATACTGACATCTTTGGTATGTCTATGTTCACCAAGCAAAAACACTCGTTTTAGAGCAAAATATAAAAACTCTGAATTAAACATCCATCCAATTTTACAATTCTGGATCTGTCAACATTTTCCAAGCACTCTCTCTGAGCTGAAACTGCACATGCTATTCAAGTAGGTCATTTGGAATCGAAAGTGAGGAATAGAGTTGGAATATTTTTTAATTAAACCAAAGATTCTGTCTAAATGTGACAAAAAATTAGTCCTTTAAGGGGCTACTACTGTGACGTCTAAAAAAAACTGAGTGTTCAGTAAGAGGCTGTAGCAATATATTTGCACTTTCTGGGCAAGGGCAGAACTGTGAGTCAGTAAGGTGAAGCTTCACAACGTGCTTCGCTGCTGTAGCTCAAGTTTACGCACAGTGCAGTGACACGGTCTGCTGTAGTCCAAGTGGAAATCTGCACACCACTACAAGGAGTTTGCATATACAGTTATAAAGAGTTATTTAAAAAAAATTAACACTCAATAACTTGCTTCCATGATGGATATGTAGATTACTTGTGATACTGCAGCCAGCAGGCGGGAGCATGTTGCCAATAGTGTCCATACGTACAGGTTCTACAGTGCATATATCCATCATCATCATCGTAATCATCACCTCAGATCTTCACATGCAGATTGCAAAAACTGGACCAGCAGGAAACACTGCTAAGTCCCAGGACATGAATTAACAGGAAAATAGCAGCAAAGCCATTGATCTAAGAGATGGTTCCTGATCTAAAGATTTAGTTCAATAAAGCATATAGCCTCTGGGAGCCATTAAAACAGGCCAGGATGGAGATGGATCTTTCAGCCTACAAGTTAGATTCACTGTGAAAGGAAGTCTAATTGTGACTTTTGATTTGATTTTTTTTTGCCAAACTTAATAATGGACTTGAACCAGATTGACTTGAGGCTGTAACACAGGCACCGGTGTACAAAGGCATGCAGCCTGTCCCCTGATGTACTGCCAGTCAGAGCAGAGGTTTCAGGTACTCCTGGTAAAAGGCACATCCAGACTGGATACAGGGTGCAAAGATGAAACGCATCTACCGTAACAGTAAAGGAGGAACAGTTAATGCTTCAGCTGGCACTTGCAGAATTACAATTACAGTGGGAATAAAATACATACAGATCTTCTGGACTGCTGCAGTTTCTATTTGACAATTTCACATCACCATGGCGACCCATAACGCAGTATTTTAATTATAAAAAAGTATACCATCTGAAACATTCTCTGATGAATAAATAAAGCATTGAACAAAATCATCCAATCAACTGTTATGAAATTATTTAATGTTTAAATACTGTGGGTCTTTAGCTTCAAACAATGATTTGTCTAATGTGAATATTTCCTCCAGATGATGATTGTTCAAAAGTAACAATACCAAAAAAAAACAAACAAAAACATTATGATCTCTACAGCATGCAGTAAAAAGTCAAATTTATGTGACATTAATATCACACCTTTGGCACTGACACACAGAGCACTTTATTTAAGCCTTGATATGTCGCAGTTAATTTGAAAGCAGCATTTACATGCGCAACATTATGACCATTGTGGCACAAACTGCATCAGTGAAATTGTGGCAAAACACAAACAGAAGAGCGGTAGCAATGCCTGACATCTGCTAATTGGATGTTGTCAGCTCGCAAAGGCTGGGTCACAGGGTCGGAATTAATTGTATAGCTCTGTATAAATCAATGCTAATTGTTCTGTGAATTAATAAGTTAGGTAGTGTCATCTGCATCCCATAAATGACAGGCTCTTCCCAAAAAGGTCAGAGAATAAATTGTTATTGATCGGCAAAATTCAGGGCCACTACCTTGAGGACACAGCACACAAATTTATGACAGAAGGCTGTCCACCTGACTAGCACCAAAACTGCAACACCACTATGCAGCACTCACCTGTGATGTCGTGCTGCTTGAAAGAGTCACTGTAGATCTGATATTGGTTGGGGCAGTGTTTCTTGAGCCACTTGCAGACATCTTGCTGCGTCCACAGGGCCACCGGCTTAGTTAGTTTCACAGCTCCTGCCTGCGGACGTCCAGAGCAGACACAACAAAGGCGGACAGCTTATTTTCAACCCATCCACTGGTAAATTCACACCTTTTTTAAAGCACTGATTTAGACAACAACAGAAAAATAACAAATATGGAACATTGGAATATGTAAATAAAAATGTATCACATGCTGGGCATTTTTCCCAAACTCAGCAGAAGGAAACCAATGATACTGATGGACTCTGTCTACTTTATATTCTGTCTGTGACCTGTGATTACATTTTCGATACACAAAAGACAAAATAAAAATAAATTAAATATGGCAATAAAACCTGTGGGTCTGAGTCCTGGAGTGACAATTACAATAAAGTCATCTGAAGAGGGGGGAGGGGGGAGAAAATAACAGGGCGGTGAGATCAATGCAATAACTCAGTTTCAGCTCAGACTCCAGACATATTTCAAATCCATTGACAGACTAGCAGCATGGCTCTGAAAGACACCCATACACAAAGACCACCAGAAACTTCTAGTGATCTCCAGAGTATGGAATCCAGAGCTCTCCAACTGGGATCATATGCTGACAGCAGGTGCCCCTGTTCATCCTAGAAACTGTCTCTAGGTGTTGCTGTGTGACAAGTGACCCCGTGGAGGAGGTAAGCAGCATGTTACATGACCAGTACTGTTTCCAGGAGACCAATAAAAGCTGCCCTTAATGATCTGCTCTTCAGACAAGGTTTGAATAGGTCCTTGCTCCGCCCGTTTCTTTACTACGTGCACCATTGACAAAACTGGCAAGAATGAGATGAGCGACCCATTGGACACAACAAAGCAAACTCCCCCCTCTGCTACAGGCCCAGAATCAGTGTTGCTCCTAGCCGACATCAGACAGGAGATAAGCAGCGGTGCCCTGGAGCCAGGACAACCTAATAGCCTATATCATTGAGTGCTGTGAATGAAATTACAAGCTCAGCTCAGTTTATATACAGGTATTCCAGGAACCAGAGTGGCTGCGTGAAGCCCAGGCAGACATTTCCTCAAGGTATCTTATTTAATGAGAGACAACGGC
This sequence comes from Arapaima gigas, assembly GCA_900497675.1. Taxonomy (NCBI): domain Eukaryota; kingdom Metazoa; phylum Chordata; class Actinopteri; order Osteoglossiformes; family Osteoglossidae; genus Arapaima; species Arapaima gigas. The sequence goes on along the minus strand of UFQX01005271.1, from coordinate 1,137,142 downwards.
AGCTTTCATACTCAGCTAACATCTTCGCCCTGGATGTAGAGCAAGCAGGCAGCGAGTCGCGAACAACCATATGGGTGGGCTGTGACTCTGACGCAGTTTCCTCTCATATTTTACAGGATAACAGCTCCGTAATTTGGTAGGAAAGGCATACGCGGATCTGCCAGAATGCGAGGCACGTCGCAGCAGTTTGGCTTTCCCCTCCAGGGCAATCTCATGTAAACCAGGCGTAAAAATGTTAATTGTTGATGATAACAAAATAGCTGCGGTTCACAGCTGACTGGGTGCAGTTGTTTGCACGGAGCAATGCGCTGTATAGGCAACTGTCTTAGTCAGCTGGATAGCAGCGGTCTATAAATTTTGTCAGATTTATTTATTCCACTTAACTGTAGCACGGAGATTTAAAATATGGAAAAAGTTAATGCTGAAGTTTTTTTCACCCCTGCAGGCATGAGGGCAGAACCCAAAGAAATGTTGAATACGCAAATATCAAAATATGGTGCTGGTGGAGAGCTAATTAAAACGCACTGGGGCGTATAGAGATTTCGGACGTACAGAACAACTGCAGGCTCTGTGACTGCATTGCCGCAACCAGAGGCCTACTGTAATATTGACAGTTGTGGTGTAGCACGGCCTGCAGGACAGTGCTGTCAAAAAAAGCCGCTCTGTGAACTGTAGCCCCATTTGCTCATGTCAAGGCCGACGAGACTCCAGAGAGGGGCTGAACATGACTCTGCACAGCGATCCAAATCCAGACATCTCTTTACATGGAGGCCTTTACTGTTGAGCTCCAAAAGGCCATGTTATCTTGGTCTGAAAGTCACCCTCTGGTGAGTAAGGAACAGAGAGGAAAAAATAGCAGGATATGCAGATAAGGAAAACAGGCACGTGGGAGCTGGCGCACCTGCACACTAGGGAAAATGTCACAAGTGACAGGCTCAGCTTGTCACATGTCAGGGCTGTGTCACAGGGTCTTTGCTTAACTCAACACTCAACACTGAAGTGCGTTTCACTCATCAGGACAAGGGCACGTCTGCAATCGCTTTAAATATGCAGCCTGCCAATAGGTGTCGCAGCTCTCGAGGGAATAGACACGTGATATAACTTGCGGCACAGCGTGTGTGTGAGTCGTGAACAGCCTGTGAGTGGGTCACTGTCTTTGACCTCAGTGGGACCCCAAGGCCAGCACTGCACACCTGCTGAAAGGTATCAGACACAGGCTTCTCCTGACAAAATGCCTGTCAAGCATTAGACACAGGAGAGACATCAGGGCAAACAGAACAAGGGTTCAATAGCCCAGTGGGCAGAGATGCACCATGGGTAGATAAAATGGGGAGCTTTTCTGCTCTTTGGATAACCAGCTGGTCCAGGTGAGACCTTGGCACAGTGAGAAATCAACATCAAATTTGAAGCAGAAGTACTTTCTCTTTGTAAATCATATGACCTCCTTGACCCTGTATTTGTCAGTACCTAAGAGATGGGAAGAAACAAACATGGGACAGAGGAGAGACACTTCCTGGCTGAACAGCATGGTGCCCCTACTAAGAATGTAGCAGACTCTATAAAAATACAACTCCTGGTGGGTTCAGATTACAGACAAATCTAAATCAGCACTGATTTCCGTCAGGACCAGTGCGTAGAAACTGCAGCACAGAGCTTTATCATCTCCACCTCACACTGCGTTACACCCTGCAGGGATCTCCTGTAAAGCAGCTTAATGCCCACATAATTACACCTGCATCTTAATTCTATCTTTCACGCAAGGTGGCCACTTTAAAACTAAACATTTCCTTTTAACTTCCTTAAAGCTGGTAAAATGGCAGTTTTTTCAACCTGTTCAAACTTTCCATTTTTAGCCTGTGTCATGAAATAACTATTACTTAAAATCCCTGAAACAAAACCCTCCAAACTGTGGACTACAGGCAGCTGATAAGTTAATCTGTGTGTTTGTGTTTCAGTGCAGCAGAACTGAGTAGGAATCATAGAACACAACCAAGCAAAAAAGTGGTTCCCTTCTAAATAAACCTGTTCCTTCGCTGAGGCTGAACAGTAGGAAGAGCCCTCAGTATGGAGTCCCTGCTGAGACTGGCCACAGCAACACTGTGCAATTTGCCACATGGCCCAAGTGACCATCAGCTGCGCAATTTCCACATTGTGCACACAGGCCTCTAAAACAGCAATGGAAAAAAAACAAAAAACAAAACAAAACAAGAGGTCATTTAGCCAGCTGTTTTTTTAACTTCCCTGGCACATTCTTTGTAATTTGACTTCTGTGTATTCTTTCTTGTGCAAATGAAATAAAATAAAATTGGGAGGTAATTAGAAAGCACAGTGTCACAGTACAGTAGATAAAGGATGCAGCGCAGAACAAGGAGAAAGCATGGCATTTCCAACTTACTGCTCAGACTTTCACTCTATCTTATGTTTAATTAACACAACTTTGCAATTCAGGTGTGTTACCATAGCAACGCACAATGAAGAAACCTAAGAAATAAACACATAGCACTAAAAATAGGGAAAAGGGAGTCAATCTATTATACAGGCATGCTGATAAATTAATTCTAATATTGGCAAAGTAATTAAAGTATCTGGACATGAATTGTGACACAAAACAAAAAAAACAAACAAATGAATATTATTACATATAGTAACACATTATCAATCATATATCAAGCATGTTTTAACTAGCATGGGGAGGTGCTGGGCTGTGGGCTCTCATGTGGGTTTCAGCCCAGTTCAGTCTGTGTAGACTTTGCATGTTCTCCTTGTGTTTGCGTGGGATTCCTCCTACATTCTGCAGTCATGCATTTTAGTTGATTTCAAACTGCCCTGTCATTGTGTATTTGTGAACAAAGGAGAGCGTCTACGATTTCCCTCCCCATCCCCATCCAGGGCGTCAACTTCTTCACATCCTATGTTTCTGGGATGGGCTCCAGACCCCTGTAGCCCTGCAGTGGACAAGTAGTAAAATGTGACTAGATGTATAGGCTGCTTGCTGTAATACTGCTCTGCTGTGTTTATGTTGGGACACAATCAGGAGGAATTTCATCTGACTCGTAAGGCCATTCCCCTTTTCTGATTTCAGGAACCTACAATGGACTGGCATCCCATCCAGGGTGTAGTAATTCAGGAATAGGCTGTGGACCACGGCGACCCTTACCAGTATAATGCAGCTAATGATGATGGATGGATGGATAAATGGATGGATGAATGGACGCTTCCTAGAAGAATAGCCTTTAGCCACAAAAAAAAAAAAAAGACTGACAACAAAAAGCAGGAGGAGGCCAAGTAAAATGTGTAAGAAAGCAACCCTCAGGTTGTCTGGCCCAGGGTAATGACATTAAGACTCACAATATTTAGGATGATACTACCGTTAAGAGTTATGCTGGGATCATAAACCACCCAGCCGTTGCTTCCACAGTAACCAGTGAAGATCCTTCACAAAGCCAGGCTCTCGTCACAGTATCTCACTCTCTACCCCTTTGTCACCATTAGCAGCATATCTTCCCACATCTTTTTAATTACACCGAGTCAAACAACTTAAGCTTGCATTCCTTTCAAATGGCTGAAATTAAGGATGTGTGCTGCCAACTTCCAGAATAATGAAAAAAGACAGATATTTTGGATGTGTTATTAAATTTTAATTTAATGTTCCGCAAACTAGGCCAGTGAATTTCAATGGCTACATGTGAACGTGAAGACGTCCCGCTTTGATTCAAAAATGCTTTCATGGCTGCAGTTATTATCACTGCAAATTAAATCATGCTTTACCTTTGATTTTTTTAATGTGTAGTAAGACTTTTTCTGCATAAAACATTATTTGTTTACGACACTATTCAGATATCTTTTTCTTCATTAGAAAATGTCTGATGTCGCAAAAATGAAAGACATCTGAACGGAGCCAGGCAGTTGTATTTTATTGACCAGCCCCATCAAACAGTCAAATCTCTTTGAAGTAACTGCCTTCTTCAGATTCATTTTTAATAGTGTAACATATGTAGGACTATACACGGTCACACAGACATTTTTTGGCATCTTTTCCCTTCATGACACTGCTGGCTGAGTGAAAGTATTTATGGTTCAGTCACTTCTATCAATATTTCAGTGCCACAGGTCTGCAGGGATCTGTTTCTGGTAGTTTTAAAAGCAGATGTTGACGGAGAGACGAGTCCCTGAGGAGTGTATATACAGTACAAAGACACGTGATCTGTGATAAGGTACAGAAAGTGCAGTGACAGGCAAGACAGCAGTTTCACCTTGAGGAGGTTCGTTCAGCACCTTTATTACTTTTTTGGAGTTACCTCAAGAACAGCAAGTCAAGGTGCCTGAAAGGCATCTATAAATCTTGCAAGGGCTTCATTCCACATGGGAGAGAGGGCAGCTAATTCCATTTGCAATAACTAAGGAAATATGTCCAAGCCACAGCAGGGGTTTATTGGAATAACTACTGCTCAAAATGTTCCTTTTCTCTAAATGTACACCAGGCCGAGTGTGTACAAAAGGTGGAATTTTAGTCAGACATGCTCTGAATTCCTGACCTGTTTGCTGGAGAGATGAACAGTGTCCCCATCCCCATCCCCACCCTCACCAAGTCTTCACGGTCTACATGGAGACCAGTTCACCAAGACGACAGGACTTTCACCAGGTTATCCGTCAACAAGCACTTCTGCAGATACGCCAGTCATTCACAGAGAGCCTTGAAGAACAATGTAATAAAATAGCTGCTGGGTGGCGGGGAGTCATTTGGAGGTGTAATAAAGTCACCCAAAAAAAAAGCAGTGTTTTTAAAAAGGGTGCCTAGTGACAAGGTGTCTCATACCATTGTGCTGGGTCCACACATAAGGAGGTCGAACTGCTCTCATGAGCTCACAGCGCCATCTCGTGTGTACACTGAACAACAGCAGGTTATTAGCTTATCCTCTGGGGGTTTGGTTATGATCTCACCCCCTGTGAGGAGAAAGTGACTGGTTATGCCTGCAGGAAGGACACAGCAGGTAAAAGGAAGGATCTGTCAGAGATATATGAATGGCTTTTAATTTAGGACTAGGATGAGGTCCAAAACTGTGCAATGCATTTATTTACATTTAAGCAAGATCAGAAACTTTGGCTATATATGAAACAGTGGAAAGATAATGCTGCATCATAAAGAAAATTCTGGGAATTATAAGGAAAAAAATCCATCCATCATCATCAACCGCTTAATTGCAGAGAATCGCGATAATCTAGAGACTATCCCGGAAGAAGAGGGTACTGAACTGCGAAACAGCCCCTGGATGGGACACCAGCACATCACAGGGTGACCACACCCACACACCCAGATACACTCACACGCACACACTATTGGCAACTCACACACCGTGCTTGCAGGGTGGGCTTCGGACCACTGCAATCCGGCACTGGACAAGCAGTTACTGATAATGAATGGATTAATGAAAGAACATTCATTTGTACGTGTATATTTGCCTTTATGATAGTGTCGTGAATATGAACATTTAAGCTGTCGAATGGGTTAAAGAGATTGGGCCCTAGCATCGCTCCAAAGGCTCATCAGCTCTGCTAATTAACCGCTCCGGAAGGACAGCAGGCTCGGCGTCTGCTATTGTTTCACTGGCCCCTCACTGGTGCCGCTCGGCTGCGAAGAGGGTCCTGGTGTTAATTACTCCACTTACACAAGTGAAAAGAGTGTCCAAGCAGAGAGGAGGAGAAAGCTTTGCTCTGTGAATTACTAATTGTTAAAAAAACACTTTCAGATGAAATTAAATTTACTATTTGCAAGATTTCTCCTCCAATTGTTCGTTAATAACCAAAATCGATGAAAAATCTGGACAAATGTGTTTCCTTTCAGCTAATGGATTTGTACACTTTTAGAGGTACGTACATGGCAACAAGTAAATATTATTGTTAGAGTTTTTCAATCTATATATATTTATTCATTTAGCAGACCCATCTCTCCAAAGTGACATCCAGTAACTATATTTAGCAGATATCTTTATTTAGGGAGGACCTACAAGTGCTAGATGCACTATAGTAAACTCTCTACAACCTTTCACCCATTGATAGGACAGAGTGTAACACCCCTACATACACATGTACACACACGTTAATGGCAATTTTGTCATCAGTTCACCTGAAATGCATGGACTTGGACTGTGGGAAGAAACTTGAGAACCCAGAGGAAACCCACATAAACCCGGGGCGAACGTGCAAAGTCCACGCAGACTGGACGGGGTTTGCGAACTAATATCCAATTGTACCAGCCAAGTGCTGTGAGGTGTCAGTGCAATACATTACATTACTCTGCTGTCATTCAGCACAAACACACACTGGCAAATATGTGTAGACACACACATGCAGTACCAAAAAAAAAAAAAAAATCAAGGGACCAAGAAATGTCTGCCAGACTCCTGTCCACAGTTAACTGTTAATTATCAAAATCATCCACTTTAAAATGTACTTAAATGATCAGTTGGTGAATGAGCTTGCATAAAAACAAAGAGAAAATTCCTGCATCTCACCCGTGGCCCGTCGACCTCGAAAGCCTGCTGATATCGGGGGGTCGCCCTTGGGTCCTGGAAGCCAGGGCTGCTGTCGTCCAAGCCGGACGCCAGGTCAGCCTCCTCCTCGAGGTGGGACGGCACCTCCTCCATGCACATCTGGTGGTCTATACCATTGTGACTCAGGTTGCAGTGGACAGCTGGAGCAAATAGAAAAAAATCCCCTGATCACCATTTTTACAACTGCTGTTTTCCCAAAGATACATACTGTCTTAAACACTGGATATTTTTACCTGAACAATTTGTATAATACATCCTGTTCAAAATCACTACAGGAGATAAGGCTTACACTCTTACCCACTATGGTGCCGGATGACTTTTAACCTCTTCACACAGAAACAAGGTGGAGAAAAGCCCTAATGCTTCCGAAAGGGACGGATGACATGCATGCATGACTGAATTTATGTCCTATATTTTGTAACAAATTAACAAGTTAATTTGATAGGAAGGTTAAGATATTGCATATTTCCAAAAATACAGCTGATAACGTTGAAGGACTTTTCATTAGGGGTATTGCTGTCACAGCTTAAGAGACACTAGGTGGAGCCATTTTGACAGAAAAGGAAGAAAAACATCAAGGTCAGGTTCTGCAGTTCCTAATGTAAAAGACAGCACATACAATAAGTACTGCTATTCCTCTTATTGGCATGTTGGCACGCACATTGGTCAGTATTAGCAAACTATTAAAGCACCGTAGAAAGCGTGGCTGTGGGCTTCGGTGCAGAGGATGAAGACACCAGGACAATTTCTCTAAAGCAACATTTTACAGTGGGCAGCAGCAGGAGGTTAATGGCAGGATGGGTGTATTGAAAGCCTGCCATTTTCACCCAACATCTGCAGTCCTCTAAGCGGTTAGCTAACCCCCAAACCCACCTTTTTTGAGTCACAGGGACCATTTCAACCCCACAACAGTTACACTGTTCCAATACAAATGCAAACTCAAATTAATTCCTACCTGTACCCCAAGGTGTGCCCTTGAGTAGTGTGGGATGCTAAAGTATTAAAATTTGCATTTCTGCAACAAATAAAAGATACAAGTAAATATTGCTGATATTCATATATATATATATATATATGTGTGTGTGTGTGTGTGTGTGTGTGTATATATATATATATTATTAATGGACCATAGATTTTGAACAAATGGGAGGAAAGTCGTGCATGAGTTGAGTTTCAGTGAAACTGGGTAATGAGATAAACTGGTATGCAAAGAAAAGTCCTGGTAATCCAAACAGCAAAATGGAAAAGCCTTGAAAGGACTGTCTACAATAAATGAATACATTAGTTTATAACATCAGTTCCATTAGCTCATTCTGGTTAGGATTGTAGTGGTTTGGAGGCTATGCCAAAATCAACTGGCACCTGGTAAAGAAGGGGTTCATCCTGGATGGGAGACCGGTTCATCTCAAAGTGGCCACACAGCACCTGCCACACTACAGACAAATTACAGTTGGTAATTAACATGAAACTCACATCTTTGGACTGTGGGAAGAAACCTATGCAGATGTGCAAATGCCATGCAGACTGAGTTGGACTTGAACCCATGACTAGCCACTGTGTGGCAGGTGCTGTACCACCCTTAAATTAGTACATAATGTATGTATTGCAAATTTAAATATGGGCAACACTCAAAAAATACATTACCAACAACAATCATTTTCTTCATATGACCTAATCACAACGTTCACATCCAGCACAAACAAGGCCAAAAGGAAATGAGACGTTCTTATCAAAAAGCTAAAATATTACGAGAACCAAAACCCCAGGAGGTGATAACCTTCAATTAATGTCAACAACAACATCAATAAATTTAAAGCAGTGAGCAAACATGATTAAGGAGGAAAAAATTATTCTGTACCATGTGTTACATTTCGAGTGCTAATAACACAAGGCCCTCCCTTTGCTTTCTGGACTTCAGTAGAGGAACTAGAGTAATGGGAAACTTGGAAATACAAAACCTTATTGTAATCATTAGGCATTTACAGGAAACTCAGAAAGAGAAAACATTTCCTTATAAATTGTAAAGCAAGCATGTACATATATGCACTTCATCACAGATAAAGACCTGAAAACAATCAGCTTCCCATCCTTCAGCCTCTTCTTAAGACCAGTGGTTGACCTGTAGCCACACAGAAGCCAAAACCTAGATGATCACAACCAAACCCCCTTCTCTGACACTAACTGTGTTTCTGGCATCATCCCTCCAGTGTGCTGTGCGATCGCGTAGAGAACAGATGTGTCCTGACAAGGGGTTGGCTAAGCAGTGTTTCCTCACAAGTCGTCTGACTGTAAACACATTTGTCTGAAGGAGTTCCACATCGCCAGCGGAGGGGGTTGAGAGACTGAGAGAGTGAAAGATGGGTAAAAGGGAAGGGAGGGAGAAGGGCAAGGTGAAGGCAGGGTGAAGAAAAACAGAATGGCAAAGGGAGGAAATTCAAGAGTAGATCAATTAACAGAGAGAAACAGAGGATGGCAACAGGAGAGAGAAAGAGAGAATAGTAGGGGGAGAGAAGGATACAGAATAGTAAATCCAAAGAGAAAATAGCAAAGAAATAAAGACAGAACAGCAAAGGGGTAGAGAGAAAGAGGCAAAGGAATAGAGAATGGCAAATTGAGAAATAGAGAGAATAGAAAAGGAATGAAGAGAATAGCACAGGGATAGAGAATGGTAAATAGAGAAAGAAATGGAGAGAATATTAAATTGAGAGAGAAAGAGGGAATGGCAAAGGAATAAAGGGAACGGACAGCAAAGAAATACAGAGAGCAGCAAATGGAGAAAGAAAGAGAACGGCAGAAGAACAGAGTGAGAATAGTCAATGGAGAGAGAATGGCAAAGGGATAGAGAAAGAGAGAAAGGTAAATGGAAAGACAGGCAGAAGAGAGAAATTTCTCCCACGCCAGTTCGCTCTGGTACGGTTCACTTCCCTGCAGCCCTGGGGCAGTGGTGGGGTGAGAGGGGGATCAGGGTGAAGGGTGCTTTTTTCAGAAACAGTTGCTATATATAGCCAAGGCCACACCTTGTCTCATCCTCTGTGTGACGTTACCTCTGCAACAGGAGCTGGAGGGTGAGAGGAGGAAGTATGGGGGGGAGCAGCCCTCCTCTTCCTCTCCAGGCTGCGCCGGCCTCGTCTCATGTACGAGCTCCCTCAACCTCATCACTCCTTAGGATTATTATTGTTAAAATGTTGGTAATTATGTTTTCAGTTGCATAATAATGAACAGCATATCTTTGCTTTTCTTTTCATTTCTATTTGTACACATTTTTCATTTCTATTTGTATCTCTTCTTTTTAACAGCATCTATTCTAAATTACTTGTTTGTGCTGTCAGACGCTCTGTGGCAGTGCATGTTAATTGCCGCGATTTATTTAAAACTAACAGCATCTTCAAGGAAGGATTACCATGAGAAAGGTCATTCAACATCGTGTAGAATTGGTCCCAGATAAATTATAAATAAATCATCAGGCAGCGAGAGAAATTACTGCCACAACTGTCACGCAGCCAATTTACAGGGGAATTACTTTCACTTCTAACTGGAACTTATAAGCATGTATGAAAGCCTGGGACAGTTCCCAATGCAAGCCTTGGGACAAAACAGAATAATAAAAAGGTTCTAGGAAAAAAATGAAAGAGCTCTATAAAAGATGTTTTTCAAGAGCTCAGTTAAGAGGAACTATACAGCAAGTGATTGTGCATGTAAAGCAGCTAGATCGGACACGATGGTCTGTTCCTGTTCTTTTAATAAGGCACAGAGCTCACGCAGAGGAGAGCACTTGGGTTCTAATTTTCTCCCGGTTTCTCTCTTTGCATGTTAAGAATCAGTCGAGAAGCAGCGAGCACGACAGCCTTGCACAGAAGGCTCTTCTCTGATTATATTTCCTAGGCGGCGACCATAACAATGGACTACCAGAAACAATGACTGATGCTGCTGACGCAGTACCACGACGCGGCACAAGGACAGGTTCTTCAAGTGGGGACATTCCTCTGTCACTCACTCATACACTTGTAACATGTTACTTCACGTGATGGCCCATGACCGTTGACAAGGGCAAATTTCATCAAAACATGAAGGTTTAAAATGTGAAATACAGGCAGTGAGCAGCATGCAGATCCACCGACGCAGGCTGCTGACAGCGGGTGTTTGCCGGTAGAAAAAGCAGTAAGTGCCATCGACTGCCACTCAGTACCATTAGCAGGGCCATTTCATGGTGATGTTAGTGTGGTTCAACTGTATACACAACTATGAGCAGGGCACAATTTATTTAAAGTGATTCTGCTCCCTTCTGTCTCTTGAAAGACACCATGTCTGTACAAAAATTGGCAAAATCTTCAGTAATGAGAAAATTTTGCAACGTGATCAAAATGAGGCTCTTAAGTGCTTTAGCCCTTATTTTCTTAATGCTGTTTCATTTGATCAGTCTCATCTACATGATCCACAAATTATTTGGTCTACATTTCCTTAAGTGCTTCTACCCAGGAAAACTGCCATACTGGGATTATAATTTTACGGTGACCCCCTGGGATGGAGAATGATGGTACACGTGCTCCTGTGTTGTACTACACGACTGAGTGTACATACAAAGTGTCTACTGGCTGTCATGTGACAGGACTGTATATTAAAGGAGTGAATGTTGTGCCCACAATGCATACCGACTTTTTGTCACTGAGTCGTCGAGAAAATTGAAGACTACCATTAACCTACCTGTGGACAAGAAGCTACTGGTCTAAGTTAATTGCTGAATATCTTGCCCGTGCGTCTGATGGCAAAAAAGAAACAAAATCTCAGTCTGAACAATAAATTGGCTTGGACAGATGTCACATACAGGTGACACTGTGACCCACTCAAGCTGAGACTGAATCAGTTCATTCGGGCTAAAATTCATCTAAACGAGTGGTTGGTGCTTCTTTCTCATCGACGAAGCCAAGAAGGTGAGAGGACCACAATACTGGAGTTTCAGGCCTGGGCCAGCTGCCAAGTTAGACCTGCTGTACATCAACAAGATGTTCAATCTCAACAGATTTCCCATGATTCCTTAAAAAAAACATCGTGTGTTAACTTAGCCAAGTTCTGGAAGAAGCCAATACCCATTCCAGTCGCAGTGTTCCCCCAACACTGAAGAGCTGTGCTTCCAAACTGGCCACTCCAATTCTCACTGCTCACTCAAAGAACTGACCCACTTTACACAGACACAAAACACTCTAAAATATCCCTGACGGTGACTAACCGTTGATGAGGCAGCCGAAGTGGAAAGTTAGAATTACTTTTTATATCCATGGCTTCAAAGACGTAACAGCAATATAAATAGCAGCACTGCTCCACAAAGCAAATTGGACTGAAGTGACGGGTGTATAAATGTTTCATCAGCTTCAGAACAGGGAGCATTCAAGAGCCTTCTTGTTTTAACACATGCAAAGTGCCTCCAAAACCTGAGAGGAAGGATTGGAGAAAGGAGGGGGCGCTCCCCACATTTGAGTGGGGGCCATTCTAGCTTCCTCTTCCACACAGCTTGAGTGTTCTTCCACACATCCCCAGGGATAAAGGGACCTACTTTTTGGTACATTTCATCTAAAATGAATAGCAGGGCCATTTAATAGTTGCACCTGGGCAACACCGGTATTTTAAACAAAAAAAGGAATTTCAACATTGCAGCCAAGATAGCTGATAATGTACAGTAGTGGTTAAGGACTTGAAACTTGAAGGGTGTTAATTATAACCCTAGGAAATTCTCATTGTCCTTCAACCTGCTGTAAATGGCACTTGACCTTAATAGCTCCTGTAAGAAATAGATATACCTCTGAAAAAAACAGAGAAAGCTCTTTAGCTGCATCGGAGAAAAGGTCAATCTATGTAAAGATAAAATATGACAACAATAACATACAATAGCACTGATGCTACAAATTGTAACATTACATCATCATATTAATAAGATAAGTCTTCTCTTGCACCAAAAATACAATGTATGTCCACCAAATATAAATGGAATTAAAAAATAAACCCTACTGTGAACAATGATAATGCTTAGAAGGCTAAAGCTTCAATTTCAGTGGCACAGCAATTACAGTTCTCTCTGCTTCTCTGTTAATGAATATTTATCACTGCTAAAATAAGACGTCTTTGTTTTTTTATTTACGCCTTTTTCTTTTTTTTGACTTGTAATCTGCTGTGATATAAATAGACTGTTTGAAATGCAAGCAGAATCTCTTGGATACTGTGTCTGAATTCCTAATTTTCATCTGCAGGGCTCAACAGAATCGTGCATTTTCTAACCACGGTTTCTGTTATAACAATACTCAGCCAACTGCTGTCCTATCTAACTGACACGAAAGCAAATGCAAACAAACACGATCAGATGTTTAAGCCGCCCCGAAACCTGAAATAACACCTAAAACTGTGGAAATTTTCTGCGCAGACTGAAGAATCTAGTTAACTAAATATCATCACTTCATTCTTAAATGAAGCCATATGTGCCACACACAAATTTTAAAGTCTGCGTCAGAAGGAACCTATATGTTGTACAAAGCAGAAAAAAATATTTTTTTCCTAATCAGAAAACCTTTTCAGCTGGTCCTTACCCTGTTTCCCCCTTTCCTGTGGATGACTACTCTTTAACATGCCACTAGCTTGAATAGCACGTTTTAAAATCATAAAATCAAATATGGTAAGGAATATTTATGGTACGGACAGGGACTAGGTGAGAACCTAATGCAAGGCACTGCAGTGTGAACAAAAAACTGACCTTGTTCTGAGAAATTCATTAAATAAACTAAGAGCACCCAGACATTCGTGCACCCGAAATAAGAAACGTATAGAAACCAAAAGAGTGAGATGAAACACACTGCAGTGAGAGCAGAGTCCAAACAGCACAAATTGTTACTTCAGAAGCATTACAGACATTTTTTGATAAAAAAATAAGGAAAGGTATGATTTCTATGGCATATTTCACCTTACCTTCAAAAAGAACATAAAGTTCAACAGAATATTTTAAACATCTTTTTGTTTTTAAAATGAATGTTTTCCATTTGACAGAGAATAGTATTGTGATGTTTGAAAACTGTTATAGACTGATAAAATATGTGTAAATATATCCTTCATTGTTTGTGTTAATACCGTTCACAAGTAAGAAACTTGAAGTACTGTGTTTAAAACACAAACCTTTAAGTAAGGAGAACAAGGTGACATGGCAGCTCAGCAAGCAGTGTTGCTGCCTCACAGCACCTGGACTCTTTGGATGTGGGCTTGAATCCAGCTCAATCTGTATGTGACGTGCATATTCTCCCCGTGTGTCAGGGTGGGATTCCTCCCCCAGTCCAAAGTTATGCGTTTCAGGTTAACTGGTCACGCTAAATTTAAGGGTATGAATGCATGTAGCCACACTGCAGTCAACTAGTGTCCCATCCAGGGTGTTTCGTAGCCAGCAGCCCAGTCATTCTGGGATTGGCTCTGGATCAAGACAACCTTGGCTAGAATAAATCAGTTAGTGAAAATGGATCGAGAGATAAAGAAGATAAAATGAAATGGTCAAATTCTAAACCAGATGCTGGGTGACAGAACATTTTTTTCTATTATGACTAAATAGCATTATCAGGTTATAAAACTGACCATGTGACATCTTAAGAGATACTGACTTAGCACATTTCCAGTTTCATGCTCCTACAAAAATGATGTTCTATACAGATTGTTGCCTATGGCCACATTGTTAAACATGACAGTACACATCCTGTCACGACTGTTGTAAAACACAAATCACAGCTTCAAGTCTCCTTGAAAGAAAAAGCAACTATACAGTGTGGTGGAGGGGGAGGAGGAGGTCAATTTCTTGGTGACTTTTTGAGTTCAGCATCTCAGTAACCCACTGTGCAGGCTACTGTAGCATGCATGACTGCTTCACTGCGCAACTGTGCCAAGCACAACACTGTTCTGACTACAGGCATAAGTTTCAGCATCCACTGCTTGCTCCTCACACCCAAACTCTGCAGGACAGTGCTGTGCTCCAGTCCTCAGATCACTTACTGTAGCGTGACAACTGGGCAGTGGGTACCCAAGTGGATAGGAATATTGCCTATGAGTACCTCTGGGGAAGGTGCTTACCCTGAATTGATACAGTAAGAATTCCCTGCTGCCTAAGTGGGTAAATCGTGGTGAAGCTGATCATCTAATACTACGTTACCTTTGACAAAGTCATCGACTAAATAAAGCTAATGCTAACATCCTGAAATCTATTTCAAACTGACTGTAGAACAGATGTCTCATGGAAAATACAAAAGCTGCTGCAAAAAGAAGACATTTTCTCAAATGAGGTAAAGGTTGTACAGTGCAATACATGCATCAGTATGTAATTATTTCTGAAAAGCTGAAGTTTAAACAGAAGTATGAAGTCACTGTGAGAAAGAGAAAAGGCTAGAAACTGTCGCTAGCCTTAAATTTTTAATATCTGCCCTACATCCTTCCTTTGAAAAGTGACACTGCGATTTTATTCGGTTATTCATAGACTAGCGCGCAGAAAAGTGTCAGAGGAAAAAAGACTAATGAAAAACCTTTATGTCTATGATCCAACAGCATGATGAACAGAGACAGCCAGTCACTTATACCGTTCTGTATACTGAATGACTTCCTCTGTACCCAACACATAACCACATGCTTCACGTACAAGGTAGAGGCTCCCAGAGAATCATGAAAGTATTGCCTTTTGAAGCAGTGACATGAAATCTACTAAACATATACTTTACTTGCTGGCTCAGAGGTCAGTAACTGGTCCTCAAGAGCTGCAGAACAGATCCTAAAAAGTACAGCTGACACCAGGTGGCACAATAGTGAAGTGACTAGCTGTTTCCTCGCCACGGAGCAAAGGTGGGTTTTTCAGATGGACTGTTGGTTAATGATAAATTATAACTGACAAGTTGAGATGATCTGCAATTCAAACTCTGACTTCAGAAAAATCGTGTAGTAGAGTGGTTCTTCAATCATACAGATCCTGGTCTGAATACACACACAGCGAAACAACCCCCATTGAAGCCAACAAGCTGACCAAAGCTTTGAAGCTCTAGCTTAATGGCAAATGACAATAGTTTAACCAGTGAAGCATGAAAGCTCTGCTCATGAAAATTCTTGCAACAAATGCATAATTCTTTACAGTACAAATCCCTGCTACACTACATTAATTTGACACTTATTTCTAATTCTATCTTACGAAGCATTTTGCTATTTAATTTAAAGTAGAAACTGTTTCAAAGAGAATTTACAGAGCGATTTAGCAGGAACTGGGTTCAACATTAGAACCTTGTGTTGTTTGGAACACATCGCTGGATGATAGTAACCTGCACAAAGCAGTTCAGCGGAGAAGCTGGGTGGACGAGGATCACAATGGACAAGAATTCATGTCAGACCACACCACACACCGTGCTTCCTAGCCTTGCTTGGTTTCAGTTTGCATTTTCTTGCCCATTTTACCGATCCCCAAAGTTCCCAAGACGGACAGTGTGTTCGAAGCATCTGAACCGTGGTGGCTCTACTTCTAATTCACTATTTGCAGTTGCTTTACTTATTGCGCTTCTTATTATAAACTTCCAAATATAACAGATGACCTGAACAGTTTTTATGGCTGCAGGGAGAAGACGGTGTCAAAGTCAGGGGTCAATACCCAGCGTAAATAATCATATAACGTGCATTCATTTGAAACATGCTGGTGACCCACTCAATCAATCTGTCCCAACAACCTTCCCTGTTTTACATCATGTTTTACCATGCCGAATATCTGAGGTGATGTTTTGAGTTTCATTTTAAAAAGATGAATTGTGCTCTGTGAAAACATATTAGTGAGTAGGTCTGCTCATCTGTGTTTTGAGAATCTGTGGTTAAACGTGATGGACACCACCCCATGCACACTTGAAGTGAAAAACCTCTCACAGTGATCACCTCAGGAGAGCTATCTCTCATCACAACTATTTCAGGTGACCTACCACTCATTATGACCACTTCAGGCAATCTGACCTTCATCACGACCACCTCAGGTCACCTACTCCTGACTACGACCATCTCGGGTCTACAGCTCATCACAATCAACTCAGGTCACTTACCACTCATCAAAACAATCACAGGTGACCTTACCCTCATCAGGAGCACATCAAGTGATCTCACCTTCACCACGAGTACCTGAGGTGAACTAAACCTCATCATGACCACCTCAGGTGATCTAACCCTCACCATAACCCCCTTGGGTGATCTAAAGCTCATCATGACCACCTCAGGTCACCTACCCCTGATTACAACCATCTCAGGTGACCTAGAGCTCATCACAACCAACTCAGGTCACTTACCACTCATCAAAACAATCACAAGTGACCTTACACTCAACATGACCATCTCAGGTGACCTACCTCTCATGGGATTCTGGATCCACAGGATCCCCCCGATGAGATGAGGAGACTGCCCAAGCATCGCAAGGTGCCCCAGTACTTCTACAGCTCTCAGAAATTAATAACTCGCTACAATATATTTTTCTTGCAAATGAAGAGATGTCCAGACCGATGTTTATACGTTAGGAAAGGATGAAAAAAGGCGGGAAATCAGGCAGGTTGTTCACATGGCGCTCAGAAAACATCACAAAGCGAACGCTGCTTTTTGACAGGTGGACGGTGTGAATACTGAGTGAAAGGTTTGACAAGCGATGTGAGAGCGGCGTTAACCGAACGAAAACGGTGTAGAAACGGTGGCTATAAGAGGAGAGTGAAGCCGCTCGTTTCCTCAAACCAGAACCGGTTCGGAGTCAAAGTCCGGCTGCGTTTCCTCGCATTTCTCTCCACAAACTGTCCTTGTTCAGCATTCGTCCTCAAACCCTGTAAAATCCGATGATCAAATATACCTCAGTCATCCACAAGTCCTATGAATATTTTAGACGAGTCCTATTTTCCACCTTCACGTCGGCGTTCCGTTAAAAGCCGAATTTCCATACATCGTTCAGCGTGCAGCAACATCGGCGTTAACCAATCATAGTCCAAAAACGCGCCGCAGTGGCCAATCACACGAGCGCAACGTGCCGCGAAGGCCAATCAAAGCGCGGGGACGTTCGACGTTAGCCATTCGCAGGCGTGCAGCTTTCCAGGTTGCCCAAGCGCCGTGTGGATGGATGCTGCGCTGCATCCGAGTCGCGCACCGACAATGGAGATGAGACGGTGAACATGTCCATCTGCGCGGATCGCCGACCTTACCTTCGACAGCCATGGTGCTACGCGTCTTTCCGCACGAGCATCATTCACGGGGGGGCGGTTCGAGGTTCGAGTCAAAGCATCCTGTGCAGTTTCTGCCGAGCATTGGACGCACACAACCTTCGAGAAGAAAGCCGGCGGGAGCACCGAAGAGCCGAGTCCTCGGTGTTCAGTGGAACCGGTTCGAGGAGCTCGCGCGCGTGTGTGGTCTGGTGTGGCGCGCCCGCGATGGGGCGGGAGGCGGTGTGTGTGTGTGTGTGTGTGTGTGTGTGTGTGTGTGTGTGTGGGGGGGGGGGGGGGGTCATGGGAGCAGGAGNGAGGCGGTGTGTGTGTGTGTGTGTGTGTGTGTGTGTGTGGGGGGGGGGTGTCACTCCTCCACTCCAGTATGCCTGACATGCATGGGACGACCAACCTTCATTTTAGCCAGTTCCCCCAGTCTAAGGTGTCTTAGTTTTACATACTCACCTTTACAGTGATTTACCCGTTTATTCAGCAGGGTATTACCACGATCAAGGCCACGGCAGAAGGGCTAAAAGGAGATTTGTAGCATTCAAATGGGTATTTCTATTCTGGCCCTTTATGTTCAAATGTCCTGGCTTGAGATGAGGTTACAGTATCATACTTAATGAGTTAAGTTCACAAAAACCCAAATGTTCAAATACGAGAAGAGCCATTCATACATTAGTGTGCATATTTAATAATGTTTTCTACTTGTCATGGGAAAAATGTAGGTATATTATATGCACACTACAGTACTTAATACCAAACATTAAAGGAACAGGAGACACAATATATGCAAACCTGAATGTTTTGTTTAAAATGTCATTCTTAGAAACTGAATATGTGGTTTTACGGGAGGAGGCCGTACATTTTTTTGCAATGATTTGTTGCAGGAATGAGCCACAGTTTAACCTGTCCTACAGGATTATACACAGTGTGCGACAGATATTTTTGAGCAGTCATTCATTTTGTGTAACCGCTTGTGTTGGGTCAAGCAATTCCAGAACTGGTGCCAGGCACAGGACAGTAGTGGGGTCAGGTCTGGACCACTTACATTTACACAACATGTATGACTGCTTACGGTGCCTCCAAGCCTGGTAAGATAGCATCGTGTAAATCCAGGCGCTATGAGGAAGAATCAAGATGAGAAACTGTAAAGGAATTCAGAGAAGGTTAACAGCAAATTAATAATTCTAATTGCATGTAATACCGATTAAGTATTATTTTGTCATGCAGTCAGGAATGTTTCCACTGAGGAACAGGTGGCAGCCTGAGCCCAGTTTTACTGGAGAAGAGGTCAACTTAGATGACTTATCTAGCCAGGGATACTGGAGCTGGTGTTGAATAAAGGGGAGATGGAGGATGGCTGTCATGTGGGGGGGTTGTGAGATTGTCTAGGTGAGACAGCGCCCTCTGCCGGTGGCCAACTTTTAAAAGTTGACAGTGCAGGCGTTTTTGAATCATCTAGAAGCTTCCATAACTTTACACTACAGCCATAAACAGGACGCCTTGTCATTTTCAAGTCAAAATTGAAATGGAAAATGAGTGACTTGCTTATTAAAATTCTAAAGATAAAAATTGTTTATGACTTTGAAAAAGGTCCATGTATTCCACGCTGTATTTAAAATGTCTTTTATAAAATGGATGCTGCTTTTTTATAAGGAGACCAGGGAGAGACTGTAAATAAGAAGTGCCAAGTCCAGTAGCAGACACTGCATTTAAAGCCCTTCATTATTCTAGTACAGCAGTTCACCTTCTTTTCCCGACACATAGGTACCTATGATTTTGTCACTGATGCTGGCAGGGGACAACCTTCCTGTTTTGGTTTTATTAGAGAAGGCGAGAGAATAATACACAGGTATTTAGTCTGCATTTCATTAAAAATGTCTGCAGTTGAAATGTACTATAATGTACTTACTGTATACTTGCATCCAGATGTCCACCATTGTTGTACAATATTCTTTGTATACCGTTTAAACTCCAGCTGTTCATACACAGAGCAGACTGGTTTTGATAACTGATTCTATTTAAAATGTGAAGCTATGTATTTAGTTGCTTTTTTCCTGTCACCGCCGTGCATTCTAAAATTTATTTAATACAGCTAATATTTTTAATAAAGCAATTCACAAGCATTAAACATTTATCTTGCGTGAGTGTGAACCTGCAAACTTGGTCACAAGTCCTATTACTTAACCCACCTTACCACATGTTGCCCTGAGACAAAAGAGGCACCACTACACACCACTGTGCTTATCCAGTGTTCCCAGTATAGTATAAAATAAAAATAAAGTTCCTTTATTTTGATATAAATATATTTTGCATGTCATCTATATTTCCTGTCCATTCTGTGTGTTTGTCATCTAATGCAGCATGTACAGTGTTGTACCGCTTAGCAGAAATGAGCATTATAAGTATCTAAGTAAAAATAATCACTTCTGAAATCTTTCTCAGTAAGAGCCACACATACGGTGTCCATGCCTGCTGCTGTTGTTGTTGTCAAACCAGTAAGGTAATGACAACGTGGTCGTCACGGCCCTGCCACAGCATCTCCCCCTCGAAGGCCACCTTGCCGTGCTTCCTGGCTCTCATCAGGATGCCCACTACCTTGTCTGAGATACGAATGTAGCGGTCGAACAGCTGGCCAAACGTGATGCGCGTCCTGCCGTCATTGTCCGGGTCGGCCATGGTGCGGATGATGAAGCACATGTCATCAATCTCACGGTGGATGTGGGCCTCAGCTCGCTTGGCCCGCTCTGCCGTCTTGCTGCCCTCCTTGGGCCGGCCATAGCCCTCTTGTCCCTTGCGGAGACGTGTGGACATGGAGAGGTCGTAGTCAAATTCGTCGCTGAAGGGGTTCAGCTTCTGGTTGACGGCGTGTTCTGAGGCCCAGTTCTGCCACTTGCTTTTCAGGTTGCGCACAGGGCTGTACTTCTTGGAGAAAGAGCTCATCTTCTTTGTCTCGTCCACATCCTTGTTAACCCTATGGAGGGAGTTCCCATGTATACACGCACAGGCACAGCCAAACACACAGAAACAACACATTTACATCTGATAAGTGAATTTTAGTTTTTCTCATGTAAAGTATGTTAAAAAATCAATATTTGGTCAGAAAAAGCCAATTTTACTATCATCCTCTGTTGAAAGACGAACAAAATGAGACTTACAATGTGGTGGAAGATCTTTTAATTCGAAAGCTGGATTCAGTGATTTTCTCTGTTTTCTCCTTTTTAACATCCTTTATTTGCTCTGTGTCCCCAGCACTGACCATCTCAATGTTTCCACTTGGTCTAACCTCAGGCTCCAGACCCCACTCATCCATCTCTGAGAAGCCATTGTCCTCTGTGTCCATACTGGAGGTCCTGTCACCAACCAGAGAATTGGCTACCTTCTCCTTCTCCTTCTCCTTCTCCTGCTCCATCTCCTTCCATCCTTTGGTCAGCTCAGAGACCAGGTTGCTGCATTTCCTACGGCGGGTTGGAGAGCCTCGGCCAAACAGTATCTTGTCCACATCCTGTATGGGTTCTTTAGTGTAGCGCTCAGTGAGAAGCCCAATGCCCATGCCTTTCTCCTGGGCACTACTGGTCACTGTTTTCACTACTTGCTTGCTCTTTATCTGTGATGGACTTGGGACATTCCTGTCAACCTCCCTTAAAGACTTCACACCATGTTGCTGGGCCCGTGAGACATGGATAACGTCCTCAGAGGGAGCCGAGGTAGGATGAGCTGGCTTCTTTGAAGGGATAGGCCACCTGCGCTTTGGCTCTGCAGTCTCCTTCACGGAGGTGGGGGACCAGCCCGAGGGCTCCCGGGCTTGCTTCTCTTCTTTCTCAGACACCCACTGCTGCCAGCTCTTTGCCAGGCTGCAGACAGCAGTGACGGTCCGCAACTTCCGAATGTTCTTGTTAGCCAGAGGTTTCTTTTTGGCCTCCTCTGTATTTACAGACTGTGACATTTCTAAAGTTTTTTGTTGTCTTCTGTTTATTCCAGCAAGTCAGCCCCGTCTTACCGACATCTTGTTACGTCGTTAAATTCGCCGGATGATCCTCCACGGTCCCTCTCATACTGAGCTGGTTTCACTGCTGCCCTAATGCTGTCTGCCACAAGCTGATGGGAGCAAATGTTTCCTTTCGGTGGAAAGTATTTAAATCATCTCCACCTCCTGGTCAATCGTCGTTCTTTGATACCCAGCAGCTCAAATTTCATCATAAGCCTTGGTCATCCCAGATGGTAAACAGGGCTGCCCTGTGAAGGCTTTATAATCTCTCAGAGAGCATTCATGAAGATGAGTATAGTATATGCAGATTGTGTTATGTCCTGTATTGCCACTCTCATTTCCACATCCCATAATTGCTTTACATATTGTAATGTGGTGAAAAAACAGTAACTCACAAAAGACATTATATTATACACTGCATCAGGGTGTGAAAATATTCACTTTGTGTGTGGTACATACTCTGAAAATCCAGCACTCCAGATACTCTCTAGTGACCAGAACGTGTACGTATTTATACAAGAAGGCAAAAAGCCTCATGGAAGATCTTCACAGCAAATCATCTTCGTGTCCATTCCATTGACATTAGCAGAGGCTCCAGGATATCATAAGAAATAGGCTGTAATAAAATCACACATAGCAAAAGTTACACTATGCAGTGGAATATGGTCTGGATGAAAGGAAGATGCATTTCATGTATAAGTTGGAGAAACCAGTCAGGAACTACATTACTGAAAGTCACTCACACTGTCAGTAACCTGCTCTTACCAGTGACTTGGGTCATTGTGTATTGTTAGATTGTCTATTGTTCAATCTCAGTAGGATTGCTGGTGAATCTACAGTTAGCTTGAGAGTACAACTTTGCAAGAAGTCCTTCAGGAGTACGTTTCAAACCCCACGTGCCCCCTGCCATGCCTACCGTTTAAGACCTCTACATAACTCACATAGCTTCCTATTTATGAACGCACACTGACTATCTCTCCATACTTCGTCTTTTAATGAAATAAATTACATTTTAATTGGCACGAATCAGTCTTCTCACAGGAATGCATGCTGCATATATGTACTTGTGGAGTGAACTTGAAAAAGTTAAATAAAATCGGTTGAATTAATATTTGTACTGCTGACCCTGAAACAGCTGCAAGATCACAGTTCATCAAACTGGACTGTCTGCTGTTGTGATGCAAGGCCTGAGCTAAAATATGGTAAATGTATGGAATATTTAAATGTAATACATCCGGTTTAAAATCTGTTGTCACATTTCACTGCCGCTATGTCCTAAACCCAAATGTATTATTATACTGTCCCATCACCTGATTATGGTTTTAGTTGATATTATAGGCAATGCAAGTATTGTTCACCCACATTGAATTCAAAATCCAGTAAATAGCTAATGTAAATTATTGAAGTTTATGAACATTACAGAAGTGCCTGGTGGTTTGGGAGTGCTGAAGCTGTGGTCGGATGACAACTGCAGGCTACCCAGACCTCAGGTTTCAAAGATTGCCATGCGATCCAAGTGAAGATGGCTGCAGCAGTGCAGCAGAGAAAGAATCTGACACCTGGAGGAGACGTCTTGTCCTTGCTTACTCATGAAGGTGTTACATTTCAGGGTAGGAAGAGTGCGCAGGGCTTGGAACCACACAGCACACGGTCATGGCTTTTTCACTATTTTACGATAGTAAAACTTTACTTCATTCTTATGCTACATAGTCTTGTCATTGTCTGCATATATATGACAGTAACATTTGCAAGCTGATGCAAATAACAAATATGTGGAAAAGAGAGGCCTTTTTTACATGCAACTGAAAACATAAAAATCAGTAAAAAATCAACAGAACATTCTTGCTTTTAACAGTGTATGGTTTCATAATACAGTACAGCCGTGGCTTGTAAGACTGTACCATTTGACTGGCTATGTGTGTATGTGTGGTTTTGGGAGCAGGGTTTTTATTTTTAGGGTCTGGCTGGAGCTGAGAAGCAGCTGCAGTCTGTCATTCATGCATAATGGAAGTGACATGCTGAGCATGCGCAGGTGGTCCCAACTGTCAGGAAAATCATCACAGCCTATGAATCAGGACTAACGTCTGGTCAGTGGGTTTGGGAATGAAAGAAATACTATGCCTCTTTGACAACAGATGTACAAACAATAACTTATAAGTCTTTAAACTGACTGTTAACTATTAGTTAAAAAAACGCACTGCTTGGTGCAACACACTGAACGTCAAAAATAAAAAGAACCTTTAAATAAACTACTTGTTTCAGGACTCTGGATGCCAGTAAGTATGTATTCTCATTAAAGGATGATAACTTTTATTAACAGGCATTTTCTCTTGATGGCCGACATTTTAACTGCGGTTTGACATGACATAAGAGTACATTCAGACCTGTTCACTGTGTGAGCTCATTCGTGTGCGGTCAAAAGATATACATAGTAAAACACTGTCAAACCCTCCCTCACTATGAAAACTACATGAGTGGTGACCATGAACCTAATTCAACTGAACTGGATCTGGAACTGCCACCAAATCAAATGCAACTGGCAGCAACCACTGGTATTGTTTCCAGTGCAAAGGAGAAACAGAAGTGGTTTGCCATTGCCTTCTTCAGGGCACGTTTTGAAACATGCAAACTCCCTACACACTGAGTTGGGCTTGAACCCCCAGACCACACAAGCACTGCAGGAGCCTTGAGGCACTAGCTTATCCTTGCTGAGCCACCACATCCCCATTTGGCCTTGCTCTTCCCTATGAACTGTGAGATGCCTAGGAAAACCTAGTCTTTTAAACCCTTTTTCACAGGAGGAGAGGTCAGGTGAGAGCATGCAGTTGCACCCTCAGGGTGCTGCCCTGTCCCACTGATCAGAGTTATTTGTACTTCTTGGTGCAGTAGAGGGAGCCATTTCCCTGGGCTATAGCTCCTCATCCTTGCTTTTGTGAGGGTACTCCTGATATGCTGCTACCGCCTTCACAGAGACAGTGAGAGATAGAGAAAAGAGTCATTTATACCTCTTCCCCAGTGGAGGTCCTCAGATGTTCAGAAGCGGGAGGCTGTAGCAGACCAGACCACCAGCAACAATGCAGACATGTTCTATGTATTTGCATCATTTCAGGCAAAACCAGGGACAGAGGAGGAACAATACTGCTAGAAATCAAGTCATCCCTTCCTTGCTTCAAATATGACAAATATTTGATTATACTCAGCTAATCCACTGCATTTGAGAGGATGGAGTAGGGTGGAGACCTGAAATACAGGGTATAGGGGCCTCTAGAAGCTGAAAGAAGATAGAAAGCGCAGGTTCCAAACAGAACAGAGGTGACTGCCAGCCCTGGGGTTCCGTAGATCCACAAGAGAAAGTAAAATGCATCTCACTCAGTTCTTTTTTCTAGAAAATGTTTCTCTTTAGCTTACTTGGTTTTGCTTAACTAGTACAAATGGAGGTGTAGTTTCCAACACTAAAAAGTGGTGTAATATAGAATTTTGAGAATTAGAATTTTGTCCTTGGCAGTTAAATAAGCCTTTTTGCTATGCAATTTGAAAGTGTCTCCCAGTTGGATTTCACTATCTTTACCATACGTATCAATGGCAGAGAGAATTCCTAAGGCGATTAGGCTGAGAATGATCTTATCCATCTCATAGCCTGCTGCTGCTCTTCGCAAAGGCTGCCGGATTCGGTATGAATACCTATTCCGTTTGCCAGCAGAGAAGACGAGTAACAAATGTAACCTCCACTTGTTCTTAGTTGGGTTCGTCGTAATAACAACTGTCACACACTGCAAGGCCATCAGAGTTGCCCACAAAACAAAGAAAGACCACAGCAAAACCCACTCAGCTATGAAATTCTACGCGGAGGAGGATTCTGGCTCGGTGTTGTGGCCTGACAAATGCAGTTTGCCTTCAACTCATCAAGAGTACCCACAACACTAAAACACATTCTACAGTCATTTCGTCAGAATGCTCGCCATTTCCGACGTCTTTAATTGTCTTACTACGAATAACAACGTGGTATTATTATTATTTTAGCTGCGTAAAATTGACTGGGATTAAAAGAAGGCACTATTGTTGCACCGCTGTATTGATCAGTGTGAGTATGTTCATATGCCAAAGATCACATGTGATCTAGTTTTACTTAAGTGACACAGCAGTAACCGTAATATTCAGACAGCTAGTAATGGTGTGTGTTATTCAGACTTAGTCCATCGTCACCCTTTTCAACCTTTCATTCTTCATTTATGTGTAATAAGTCCAGGCACTTGTGTAATGATTTCCTCGCTTCTATACATAAACTTGGCAAAGCTCGGGATTTCTCAATGCAAGTTTCAACATCATACCATGGATCTTACATAGGGAGGGTAAAAGCCTCTGTGAGAAACCAACATGAAACACAACTCAAAGAGTCTTATCAACAGCCTGTCACTACATTCTCATGCACATGTGCTATATCATTTTCACCAGTCATCCTGCAGTACCTCAGCCCTGGGTGCAGAGAGTTTTCATTGGATAGCTTGGAGAAACTCAAAATAGAGGTTGCTGCATTGCATTTGGAAGTGGACCACTAACCATTGTCCACAAACTAGTGGTTCTTGGTGCAGAACAATTGAGGCAGGCGGTGGCAATTGAGAACAACTGAGATTCATTCAGTTAAACTGCTGCTGCTGGCTTTGTTTTGTCTCATTCTATAAAACACATGGCTGTTGTTATTTTGTGTGGACAAGATGACTGCAGTTTAAAGAGCAAAATTTTAATGAATACTACGATGCCTCCTTTTTATCTTTAGAACTGCAATTTTTTATCCATCTTGTAAATCTATTTGATTATTTTTGTTTGGTTGATGTGTATTAATGACTATATGAAATAGACCCCTTTAATCTTTTCTGGTAAACTTGGTACTGTCCTTGAACCTCCTAAGCATATCTGAGGATGCAACAAATTGAAGTATTTGCACTTTTGTGTGGTGGCTTCAGAATAAGAAAAACAGAGATAGAAGAAATAGAACAAGTGAGAAAAGGTGAAGAAAAGCATATTTAATCATCCTGGTGGGTTACTATACAATTGTAAATGAATGAAGAACATCCTGTAAGCACTGACCTCAGGAAGGGAAGCTGAGATTCCCCACAGTCAGGGCAGTGGGTGCAAGCTGGTGTGGTTGCCCATATTTGAGTTGCACATCAAAGACAAAGTTAATGTACTTCAGAATTTCTGGCATGTTGGACATACTGTGTAGGTATGAGACAGATAAATAAAACATGCATACACTACCTGTATACATACCACAGCTTTCCTTATAAAATGTGGACTAACCTGTTTCATTCACTGATGTGCAATAGTCAGAGACCAGATGTAACAATGTTTTAGAAAAAATGGGACAACTAAATTTTGTCAAGTATGATGGAAAAAAGTGATGCCATGTTGAGTGTTTTGTGTCTGGTGGAGATTAAATTTGAGCTTCTGGTTGACATTTTTGGTGAAAGGGATGATAGAAATCCTAATGTAGATATCCTTTTTCTGCAGAAAGATGAAAACATGTTTCTTCCAAAAAAAGGCTGCCAACTGAAGAAGTAAGCTGACAAAAACAGGTAAATTCACAGAAAAATCCCACCGTCATTATAATTACCGATTACAGTATTTATTGTACAGTTACTTCTTGTTGTCCGTGTTGCAGAGGTGATAGGGAAATCAAAACTGTCAAATAAGGACTGGACAGCAGAGGTGGGCAGACAGAGAGCAACATGAACTCTTTACGAGCCATATGAGCAACCAGGTCCATTTGGACATCAATTACATTTAAATATCTGGACAATTGTTGAGGAAGGCAATAGAAAAGGTTATTTGGTTTGGGGATTCATTGTCTGTTCTTGCCTCTGACTGACCCCTTGTGCTGACTTAAACCTCAGAAGGAATAAGCATCTCAGTAGGGAACCATTCATGAAAATAATCACTTCTATTATTATTCCCCTTTATGGGCCTTGGCATTTGTACAAGACACAGTCCTAATTTAGCATTTTCAGGGCTGAAATCACTAACATTCCAGGATGCCCCCCCCTCCCACACACTTTTGAGTACTAGGGTCCCATTGAGTATTACTAATCTCATTGTGATAATTTTGATTCCACAAAACATCAAATCGATGTGTATTTGCCTGAAACGTGTTTTTTTTCCATGTACAGTATAAGCTTTGTGGTCTCTGAGTAGTGAACTTTCTCTAATATGTGCATTACAGGAGAGGAAATGGTTGTAAGTCATGAATCATGTAGTAATATCCTCTACAGTTTATTAAATAAATATTCAATAAATTCAGTGTGTTAAAGGATGGTTCTTAATTATCAAGATGCAATACGATGAGGGACTGAAAAAGTACATCTGTGAATTACATGCATGTTAACTTGCCTGATCGCCTGGATGCGTGATTATTATTCATTCTGCTGTTCAACGTGAGCTTATTTTTATTCTTTATTACATGCACTCCAGATACATTCAAAGCAGATGTAAGTGCAAAGGGCCAGTCTTGGCTGAACTAGTGGTATTGTATTTGTTTGCTCCCAGCCCTTTGAGAAATTTATTATATTCTGTAGGTACAATATCTCTTTTGCATACTGATTTTCCTCTGTTGTGCTAGTTGGACTGTATAAAAGGGTGTGAATCTACGTAAAGACGCACAAGAAGTTCTGTGCAGATGTATATAAAGAGGAACCAAACAATGAAGTACCTGGGAAATGGTGTAACAACTATTTCACAAGAAAAATAAATAACAAATGCAAATTATAGTGAAATATAGCTAGTAAGAGTAATATGTGTAGTTTCAAACCCTGGAGGGATGTCGTTCTGCATAAATTATGTCTTCAGAAGAGCTTCTGAACCACTTTGACAGATACAGTGATTCCAGAAGTGTATTTTGGCTCTTGCAGCATTTCAGGAATACTTTGAACTCAGGGTTTTGGGCAATTATGGCTTTTTGGCAAAATGTATTTTGACCACCTAAATGTCTGTATGATTTTCTTCATGTGTTTCAAACTTGGAATGTCTTAACTCGGGAGAATCCTAATCAGAAGTCAGAAAAATGAGACAATTTATGTTTTTCATGTCATTGTTCCTGAAAAGTACATGCATTCCAATACGCTTCTACTACACATTATCACGGTTGCTTCGGCAGAAAAGCACAGCCCTGAGAAACATTTTTTTTCTTTCGGGCCCCACTTAACCATCATTAAATCTGAAATAGATGACAAATGAAAACAGGGATGGTGTAACAGTGCAAAGGGTGATGGAATCATCCTGGGATGGGATGCCACACCATGATACAATATGCGGTCAGTTTATGTAGAGATCTCATGTTCCTTTTGTGAGCATTAGGAGAGAAGAACACGACGAGCAAGTCCGTTAAATACGTGAAATACAAACTCAGACATGCAGAGATGCAAATGATCTTCCGTATGATTGTTTAAATGAATTTTGTCATGACTACAAGCACTACAGTTTTGCAACCCAATATTTTTATTCTTGAAACAGGATTATGGATATTTTAAAACACAAACTAAATTTTTTTCTGATGCCACCCTCAACTGGACAACCCAATAGAACAGTGCATGAATATGGATAGATGTTCTTGTGAGGTAGCTTAACATTATCATTTTCCTCTTTTAGTTTTGGTGTTTCTCCACATCAGTTTTAGACATTTTCTCAGGTGGCACAATCAAATAATATAGTGCCTTTCAAAAGGTGTGAGATCAAATGGAACACAATTTCTTTGCTTCGGATTTCATTACGTGCCTGAAAGAGCTTGAGAGCTTGAACAAACTTGCTAGCAATGGGAAAGATGGCACTGAGTCACTGTCAGGACCTATTTGACACCTTCCTCAAAGGACCTGGTGCTGTAATTACTGCCAAAGGTATTTGCACCAAATACTGTGGTCAAGGCATTAATATTTTGTAGTGCAAAATTCATATTCAATTCAAAAATTCATTTAGAGTATTATTTTGAATTAAAATATCACATGGAAAGAAATATTAGAGCATCCTTTTATCCAGGTTGTCCAATAAAATGTATGATTTTGTCAAGGGTCTGAATACTTTTGCAAGGCACTGTATATAGAGGAAACAAACCTACACTAAACACACATGACTACCCTGGACTTATTATATGGCGTTTCGTAAGACTGAATACAAAAGCTGCATCAGCAACTGACAAACTGCATTAGGTTGTAACTGTCCCTTCTGCCAATTTCAATCATTGTCCTCATAAATATTGCATTTTTTTCTGGGTAATTTTTTTTGTACACATCAGGATTCAATAACTTTATATATTACACTTTATATGAACCGAGTATGAGTGTTGATTTCTTCAGTCTACAAATATCTACAATGAAAATTTTCTGGAATTCATAAAAATTGTGGGAAAAGTATTATACAAGTGTATAATATTTTGAGTACATACAGTACAGTAATTTCTGCTATTGTTGGTTTTTTTTTTTCTTGAGGAATTAGTGCTTTGGCATCAGTTATTTTACGCAGACTGTTTAAGACCCTTCCTAAACCAGGTGACTGACCTCTATTCTTTCTGCAGTTGTTGTTTCAATACACGCAAATTCTGAATTGTAGCTAAGAATCAAAAACCTTAAAAATGATTTTTTGACCTTCATTGTGCACTCCAAATGCTGACGGTGATTTCACTAGATGGGTTTTTAACAACATTATCTGATAATGGGACCCAGAAGGAATAATAACTGCATTGATATTGTAAGGACACTATGGCCATCTTCTCTCCTCTTCTTCCATTTATTGCACAAAAAGCACATTTAGAAATGTTTCGTGGTACAACCAGAAATCTGTCTGTGGCATCATGCAACACCTATGGTGGTGGGATGAGGGGCTGTACGGCAGCCAGCGCTCAATGCCAGAGGACATTATGACACATGGGAAACATAAAAAAGCTTTCTTGGTAGGGGTCACGACTGCCAAGAACACACACGGGAAATGGGTTTTAGCCCAATCAAAGCAAAGTGATGGCTTTTGTGTGGAAGAAGAGGAGAAATATGTAATTCAATTTTCAGCAGGGCAGCATGCCTAAAACAGGTCCAAAAATGAGAATGTAATACTAAATAAAAGAAGCATAAAGCGTTTATGTTTCAATCGATTAAAGAATCGAGGGAAGCACCAAGATTTATCCTGGAAATAAGCAAAGTCATTCCCAGTTGAGAGAAATTTAACCCCGAAGTCTAAATCTGTAAAAAGTTTATGCAAAGCTGCCAGAAACAGATGTAATCTCACCAAACAAAAACAATTTCTTTTTGAATAGGCACATTTGTTTGGATGTATTTTTATACAAATTTAAAACACCCAGAAACACAAAAAGTTTTGGATTTCATAGAAATAGAAATTGGTACTGCTATTCCACTTGTATTAAGAACACTAAAGTCAGACCTTTTAAATTAAAAACTAAACGGAAAATAAATGTAGTTAGTAATCAAGATAAAGCAAACTGTCTGGGCCTTTTTAGATAACTCACTGATAAAGACATTAAAACACACAGCAGCTCCCAGAACATAAATTTTGTCACTTGGCATTACCACTAAGATTGCTGGGAAGTGTTCAAGCTGATCTTTTCTTATCTGATGGGTTCGTACATAAATTAATGTATGTCTAACCAAATGTCTAACTCATCTTTTCCTAGAAACTCTCCCATACCGTCGCAGTTTGGACAGGGATGCATCCACTGCTTGTTAAAATTCCTTTTGGACGTCAGTGCTGTCCTCAAGATTCCAGCTTTTACAAAATCTCAGCTTATGCATTCTCTGAGAAAAATATAACCTCTACCACAAAGTCTTTAATTCAGAAGTTATCACAGAAATGACTTCAGTGTAAGTAATGGTATATTTATGTCTATTTAGTTAATGAAAAGCTGTTTATAGATACATTAGGATTTTTCTACTGCCAACTGATAGCATAAAAATCATTACGTGTTCGAGTTCCTATGCGTTCTTTTTCAGCGGTTGCTAAAGCAGACGTAGGCACAATAGCGCTTTGCGGTAAGTGATTCCAGCGGGACGAAAAGTGTATTTGATCACCGAGATGCATGGGATTGCAAAAATGTGGGCAAAAACATCAATGTCCAGCTCTTTGTATTTAACATATAAGAAACCGATACATAATTTATCTTTTTTTGTTGCAATTTTGATTACAAAAATATTGAAAGAAGCTGTAAAACAGGTAGCTTAGACCAATACAATTCATTTGCACACTTTTGTGCTGTGTCGCATACTATCCAGTTGGAATTTATCGTGCAAGGTTCTCAACCAGTTTCTGTCTGTTCCATGCAAGTTATTTATTTAGCTGACCTTTGATCATTTGGAGTTAATGTAATGGACTCCAGTGGAAATGTGAATGAGGATGACATCACCCTTCAGACTCAATTTAAGTCTGACTTTCTTCCCACTGGTAATGGTGGATAGGGCAGCATCATCTGTGACTTAACAACTGTGCAGCAACTCAACGCACACAGTTTCCTTGTCCATTCAGAGCATTGTCTGCATGCGCAAGAAGGAGAGGAGTGCAAAATGGTCTGACATGTTGATCCTGACCATGATCTCAAACTGGACGGGCCAAGAAGATCTATAGACCCCAGTTCAAGCGGCCAACCATAAAACACACTTTCTGTTCTCTTCCGATACAAGGTGTATTTTTGTCATCGGAAGATTCGCAGAACTCACATGGAAAGTCCTTCATTTCATGACCCTCCCAAGCACCTGCGTAATATTTCACATTTTGCTGGGGCCTCCATGACTTGGTTTACTGCCCTTCTAGTGACTGAGGTCGTAAGGTGCTTGTTGACCTTAATCTCTCCTCCTACAGCATGTCTTTAAATAGAAATTATTAATATTATTAGTGACCTTGAGCTGCTCACAGCAGACCATTTTCATAAAATGTTAGGATGTCAAGTACAGCAGAGGGCTGACTTTTGTGATAGAATCTGATTATTGGGGTGAAAGAGTGCTTAGCTGAAGACTTGATCCCATTAGTGATGACAGTTTTCCCTCAAAACCTGCACGAGAGTTCTGCATGCCACATTTCAAACAACTATACCCTGTGGCTATAACCACTTTTGCGTGAAACTTTCAAACTTTAGTTTGGCACAAAGACACTTGGATTTCTTACTTTCTTTTTAGATGCCTCTCCAGTGGGACTAACTGGGCTCACAGATTTTTGTTGACTTCCTACTTTGGACTTCAGCCAATAGGTACGGTCTGTTTGTTTGAATGTCTCCCACTCTGCCAACAACAATATTCTCAAGACTGTATTTCGTTCCTTTATGTACTTTTATAATGGTTTTAAGATCATGTCCCAAAGAAGTGAACTTGGAAGCTGCAATGCATCCCATGAGTTAATTTGTTCTGGATTCCTTGCCTGTTCTAGATCAAAGGCATCGATACCAAATTTTTTTTACGTTATGCGTAAAATGTAGTGCTGGAGTTAACCAAGACACTGCGGGATGTACTAGAGGCTACCGTGGCTTCACGGGTTTGTAAAGCAAGTACATGGTCTTTCTGCAAGTAGATTGTAGATAAATCTATTAAGATAATATACAGCTCCCCAAACATGGCAAATTTATGGTACCCCAGAGCGTGGATGACTGCAGTAATACTAGATGAAAGATTTAACTGATGGCTTCTGAGACAACAGTATATTTTCTACGAGCTCTTTTGAAAGGTTAAACAAATAATCCAGTTTAATGACTTTAGCAATGCACTGCCGACAATCCCTTGTATTGTTTGCTTCATTAAATATACACAATGTATGGACCTTTGCTGGAAGAGAACCTCAGTTCTGTAAGTTCTCAAGTTCGTGTGCTGTGGCAGCAACAGTCCTTGAATCATTTGCAACAGACATAATGTATTCACTAAGGTTACAATGTTGTCTTTTGCCTCCTGCCCTTAAGGAGAATATTTTATGAGCGTGTACCTCTTTATTGAGCATTGGACCCCGTGATACTTATTTTCTCTAGGGACGTTCTCATCCGAGCCAGGAAAGGACCGTGGCTTTTTAACTGCACCAAATGGTTGAGCGCAAGGAAATAAACTCTTTGTTCCATGCTTATAAAGGTAAAATGAACATCTGATATTGTTCTAATGTGTTTTCATAAACAGATTTACAAAGGAATAACAGCAAAAACACTTAAAGATACTTGACCTCCAAAAGAATAACTGAGCTAAGAGCTGTAAATAATCCACAAACTACCAAAAAACTGCAAAGAATAGTAAAAATTAAATCTGCAAAATAAAAGCAGCACTTTTCTCATATAGAAACAGAAAACCAGTCTCATTGTAAAACAAACAAAAGCTACTAGCGCCAGAAACAAAAAATATGGCTGTAAATGTAAATGAAACAGGCACCCTAAACTTGAATGTTAGGGCATAACATGCTATAGTTACAATTTTACATTTAATGGCATTAGTAGAAAAAACTGCACAAGTCCAGAACTACTGCATTCTTCTGTACCTGAGTTCACCTCTTTTGCTTAATTCAAATAGAGTTGAAATGAAAGTTATAGAAACAGGATTTTTCAGGTAAAAAAGCGTGTATTTGAGCAGCACGTGCAGATTTGCTATGGTGTTGTGCACAAGTGACTCTCTGGGCCAAATTCTCTTGGCTGAGGAGAATAAGCAGACAAACATTCTGAATGCTGGTTCCCTCCAGCTTTACTGAAAGTCAACCGAGCTGGCAGTTTGAAATGCCCTTTTCCGAGGCACCTCCATCCTCTTGTGTTCTCCTCTCAAGCTGGGGGCACTTATGTTAATACTGTGTATAAAGCATTTGGCACATTACACTTGCTAAACAATGAAGGGACCGTTTTGCTTTTAACGTAAAGTAACATTAGTTTTCTGGAGTGCTCAGACCATCATTTTTTCCCCACCACACCAGGAAGAATAATTACGGAAATGAAACTGTTAAGGCTAGCCAATAAACTCTATTTTTCACATACTCAAATAAAGAGTGAGCGATTAAATGACTGAGAGCCTTTGTGAGGAATGCAGATGCTGAGCACCAGCTTTGCAGCAGAGGCCATTATATTGCCATTGTACTTTTTGCACATTATGCATTTTTGCATTTCAAACAGACACAAAAAAGCTACACACTGAGTTCACTCTTTATAACCACATTGCACTGTTTACTGAAAGCAATATTAACATCCATGCAACTGCCTTCTGATGTTAGTATTCTAAACACGAGCGCTGTATTATTTAAATCAAACTTTCCTTTGCACCAAAAATTTTAGTGTCTCCAAACTGAGTAGGAGCGTCTAAATAATATATTTTTAGCCTGATATCTGGGAAATGTTTGCATTCAAGTAGCCGGAGTGTATCACAGAGAACATAACATTGGCTGTTGTACTGTGGATGAAGTCAAACTGCGTTACAAGTATCTCCAAGGTCTGCAGAATTCTTATTTTTTGTGACTGATGGCTTTCATTCATTGGTTTAAGGTGTGAGTTTTTTTTTCCTGAGTAGCTATGGTGATTTTGTTGAATTTCTGTTCCTGCCAACTTATAATAGCAGATGTATATACCGACTGACCTTTTACCTTAATTTATCTATATATCATTATCTTTTATCATCATTCTTTACATTTTTGAAATTCTCTTAACTTCTTCCCCGTTCTGTGCACCGCGAAGCCTAAGATCTTCATTCCGTGCTCCCTTGTCCACCTGTTGTCTAGGAGTGTTCAGCAATAAACAGTTCTTGATTCTTCGTGAGTCTTGATTCCATTTACCTGCTTGCACAGCTGGGTGAATTTTTTACTGCGTCAGGACAAGGTAAAGACCTTTCTCAGGCCTCTTAGAGTTGGAGCAGGGTTTTCAACTCAGGGTCTTTCACTGCAAGGAAACAGTTCTGTCCACAACGCTATCCACCATCGCTCACTAGTAATATAAATGTCAATATTTTTAAACTTATCAATGAGAACCATCAGATAATCAACTGGTTACTGCCTTTCAACAGTTTTGCATTCATTTACTTGCTTTAATAGGCATTTTAAAAATGTTAAATATGTGTTTGTTTTGCAAACAATGTACATGCAATAATTAAAATTGCTTTTGAAGCTTCATCCCAAGTTAAGTATATACCTTATAAGAGTCAGTGAATTAGTAAGCCTGCAAGAAGAAGGCTGCTTGTGCTGCTCCGGATAGGATTTTTTTGTGTTTATTTTTTTATAACAGTGACCTAAGTGGAGGCCCTGCTCTCGCTCTCCCAGTCGACACCGCAGGTACTGTCTCTGTCTCTTATCTGATCTGGCCCCGGAGCAGCACCGTCCCGCTGGAGTGCTCGTTCTTCGCTCGTCTTCAGCTACAGGAAATGATCCGTCTTCTGAGCGGCCAGCGCTCCACGCATGCCGGGCCCTGATGTCTGAGTCGGACCTCACCTAATCCCAGGGACACGTGAACTTTGGGCTGCAGGAATCTGAGCTCAGTAGGACATCAAATGTGTCAACATTTTGGATATTAACTGTACAAAAACCCTGCAACTGTGTTTCTTGGCCAGTTACGTTTGTGCATCACTCTCTTAGGACACTGTGGGATGATGACTGCCCTTTATTTCCACAGACAAAGTTTTCATGATGTGGGTTTAGACTTCTCTAAGGTGAGCATGGACATGGACCCCGATGTGCAAAGCTCATTCCAGTAGGGGGTTAGGTCCCGTCAGGCGGTGAGGGATAAGCAGCAGTTCGCCACCGGCGGTAATTTGTTTAACCTCTGATTAGGTACAGGAATGTGAACTATGAGAGGGTTGGAGGACCAGACAGCATCATCTGACACCCCAGCCATCAGTCACTGCTGATAGTCTTAGGACAAAGCGAGCCGACGCACTCATGCTGCACGCTGGTGGCCACCACCGCAAGTCCAGCTGACTGCGAGTGCTGAAAAAGCTGCCCTCCCCCACCTCTGTTCCCAGACCCCCAAGTCAATATTGCCTCTATCATGTTACTTGCCTTGACGTGGGCTTGCAGCAGACTGCCTTCGATGTTCACTTTTGAAGTTTGGCCACACGTCTGCGGTAATGGCCGAGGTGGCCTGTGTGGAGACCTGGGGATGTTTAGTGAGTGAAAATCTTCAATTTTTGGCGAAAACAAAGGAAAAGAGAGAAACAAGAACGAATGCACTCTATACAGCTCTTCCAGCCTTACAATTACAGTTATCACAAACCGCGGTTTCCTGTGTTCCTGTTTGTTTAATGGCTGGTTAAAAAATGTGTTACTCATCTTCGTGTGGACATTGTGGAAGTCACTGTTTTCTGTACCCCACCAAGTTTTAGAGATACTAAGCCTTATCTAAGCGCCCTGCTATTTGTCTGTCCCCGTTCCCTCACCCCCCAGGAAGAAGTAGGCAAATGGAAAAAAATGCAAGGAAGCAGTATTATTACTGTGGGCTTTATACTATAATACAAAACCTACATATATTCACAGAGATTGATGAATATATACTATAGAGGGCTGTATATTTCTACTATATGGTAATATATAATAGCGTGTGTTTGTCGTCCATTGTAACAAAAATACTTCATTCAGAGTAAAAAACATAACTGCATCATATACTTTTATTGAGGTGAAAGTCCAATACTTTTCCACTTGTTACAAAAAAAAGATTTAACCACTGAAATAAAACTGGTTCCATGAGCTACAAGCCACATTACTAAAAGCAGTTTTCCTTCACGCTATCGTTGCTAGCACAATTTTATCTATGCATAATTTAACTCTGAAGAAAGATACAGCTTTCCTTAGGAAAGTTATTTTTTACATACACACATTTAAAATTATACCATTTTAGTATATTCATAAATGTATCCTTGAAAAGATTTGTATTTTTTACACACTGTTCTTTATCTTTGTTTAGATGTGGCCAAATTTTA
Organism: Arapaima gigas; assembly: GCA_900497675.1. NCBI lineage: Eukaryota > Metazoa > Chordata > Actinopteri > Osteoglossiformes > Osteoglossidae > Arapaima > Arapaima gigas. The sequence continues at coordinate 1,099,506 of UFQX01005271.1, read as the reverse complement.
TGAACATTTAAATGAAAAAAAAAGGTTTTCATTTATTCTGATAACACCCTTATGCACGGGCCACTGACTCAGCACATTATTGTTTTAACTAAGCTAAATATTGGAGGCATTAATAAAACTGTAAGGTAAGAAAGAAAATAATTGCTTGTTTAATCAGCCTTTCTCTGCTCTGTTTATAAGGCAAGAACCTGAATCCTAAATTAGGTAATAGTATAAGGTAAAAATTTCAGTGACAAAGTCTACTTTTCAGTAATACTACTACAATGAAAATGCCCGACATCCAGTATCCTCTTTGTGAAAAAAAACGTACATTAACATACCACTGAAAGCATAACATTTATACGACATGGTATACATAAAATGAAAACAATATAAAAACCTAACATTTGAATTTAGTGGTCCTTAATGTCAAAATTGAAACTAAATTGAAAGTAATTGAAAGAGTATAAGTAAAATGATTGTTTAATGGCAGCTGTAAGATTTTTTTTGTCTACAATGGCTAGGGTTTTTTCTTAATTCCCCTTTAAAAACATAAAGTTAATTTTTCAAACCAGAATTTTTCAAAATCTGATTCGTTCAAAATGACTTCATTTTGATTACATCACGTGAAATGACTCCCGTCACTCTATCGGCTCCTAGACATGAATTTCAAGTGTTATAATGAGTTGTGTTTGTATTTTTGGTTTATTTATGCCCCTATGGTAATGCCAGAAACACTGATGTTGATCACAGAAACATTAATAAAGACACAGCCATCATCATCACCACAACATTTTCAATTTCAAATACTCCAAAAGAAGAATTTGCAAAGCATGTACATTTGTTATCGCTTTATGAGTCGATGTTCTTTGGTAAAGACTGTCCCCTAAGCTTTCTTCTCCAAGGATCACTCACCCCAATTTACAATACAATTGTCCGCAAATGTCTGGACCACAGAATAAGTATGTTATCACAGTTTTAATGCAGCATATAAATTACATTCAGTTGCAGTTGTGTATATATAATGTAGTAATAGTGTATGTAGTAACAGTTATGCAATAGTAAAAGTGATGCATAGTATTCAAATAGTCTGATTTTACACCACACAATTAATGTCTTCTACAGCCACCTCAGTACTTACCAACTTTGTGCAATTCCTAAGTTAGTACCACACAAATATTACTGTGAAGAAACCTGACAGAATACCATAGCAACACTGAGTGACACTTAGAAAAATACATTCACTATTACTATAAGTAAACCATCTAAAAACTGCAAGCAATCCTTATTGAATTGCTTAGTTTCTTGCCTAAGGGCTGTAATGCATATAAATAGTGTATAACTAATATTCATTTTCTTTTGCTGGTCAGAGATGCCATAACTGCCTGTAGTTCGGCTCCCAGCAGCATCTGTAGTCCTTGCAGCCGAACCAGTGGTGGTCCAGCTACATGTTGTCCAGCAGAAGAAACGCTCGCATATCTGCAACAAGTTCTCCTCCTGGGTCCTGCTCAAGGTTGGCCTGTGCGGATCTCTTTTCTACTGCTCTTATTTCCGATGACTGTAAAAAATAGCAAATTCTTGCAAATACTGAGATGAATGTATAAAAATAACCAGAAATTCAAAATGTTCCTATTTAAAAAAATTTTTTTAACAGTTTTGTATGTTCAAAGCCTCTTTGCTTAAAAGTAAGTTTCCTTTATTTTTTTGTCAGTGTTTTAGATATGAGCGAAAAGAAGAGATATAGACAAATGGTGATAAGCTGTACGGTTGAGTTCCATACAAGGCAGACTGTAAATGTGCTGCCAGAGCTCCTGAAATGTATGTGTTCCTCTGCAAACAAAATTGGAAAATGTGTTTCCTTTGAAAATTTATGTAGCAGGTAATTTTCACAAACTGAACAATTTTTTTAAATTAAATTATCCCTTTGAATCCTATTGATCAGTAAATGTGAAAGGCATCACTAGGAAACAGTGGTTTCCCTTTGGAAAAAACGACAAGGACGATGCTGCCAGCCGCATTTACGACGCTGAGAACGCCAGGAACCATTCAGAAGTCCAGTGGGCGGATCATCATGGTGGTGGTGCGGAGAGAGTAGCTCGGACCTTTGAAGTAATGCCATTTGATGCCGTTAAGTTTGCCCACGTGTTGTCCATGGTTGTAGTACATCCCATTGAGGTTCGATGGGCCGCAGGCATCAAACCACCATCCTGTACGTGTGAAAGAGAGAAAGGAGGATGGTTGGGAATTGAGTTCACCACATTCATCTCTGCCTATATCATCCTGTTGTCCACTTGCATATTGTATGTGTCTTCAAATTAAGTATGAAATTATTTAATACCCTTTACCAAGTTATGACCAAATATGAGCCTGATTTTTTTGCCATTACTAGTAGCAACAGTCAAACATGGCAGTATTTTCAAAGTTCTTGCTGTAATGGAAATTACATCTCTGACTTATAAGCTTTCGTCATATGAGGCGATTTCTGGGAACGCATTAAGCTTGTAAGGCGGGGGATACCTGAATATGTGCAGGCCAAGGTGAAAAAAACAGTTACACATAGATAATTCGTGATCTTGGGGAAAGGTAACTCCTGTGTTGAATGTTTGGCCAGCAATCTGACGTTACCCCACCCTGCTATGCCCACTTTGCATGGTGGCGCTCCTCTACATTCATCCCATTGGTCCTCACCTCCAAACCCTATTGATGGTGCATCTTGCAGGCTAGTTTTGGGTCACCAGCCATTCTGGGATGTTTTCATGGGAAAGGGCAGGTGTGCAAACATGCATGCAGACTATACTGAGAATGACAAACTGATAAAATTTATGGCTGGTTCAGTGTAAGAGTTATCAGCCAGCATAATGCAGATGTCGCATAAATAGGGTACTCTAATTCTGGTAGCTTACACATTCCCTGAAATGAGTGTCAGGGCTTTTGACTGAATGAAGAATAAATACTGATACTTTTGTTAAAAGCAACTTAGTTTTATCCATTTATAACCAGAATATTTGTCTGGGGGACTTCAGTACCTTGGGGAACAATAAAAAGCTCCTCTGTCCTTAGCCACTGCTACAACCTGCCCTGTACAGAAATAATTTAAGCTCCCACAGTCTCTCTATTCTAAGGTGCCTGGTTTTTCGTTGAAACAACTGCATGTGAGCCAAGCAAAAGCAGAACACCTCCACGTGAGCCAAAAGCTTATGCTTATCAGAATGTGATGAATGACACGGCACGCGGTTTCCTAACACATTCACATTCCGGTCCGGACTCCAACACTTCAGTACCAAATCTGAAAGACAACTGTCGATACCACCAACAGAACAAACGTGCAACTTATTGTTGCTGTGGCTCCTTTCAATGCCCGGAGACAACATGCAGTCATAGTGACAGGATTACAGTAGGTTCTGTTGCACCGACTGTGATTACTGGGGTGAGGATTAAAATAATTTTTTTGGGAACCTTGTTTAAAAAAACACCTTCCGTGTCCTCCGTGGTGTCACTGCCAGATGCTTTAACAAGGGCATCATGAAGGACATTGATGAAATATGAAGACCAGCACATAAACACAGTGTACTGGGAACATGACCATATACTTACAGTATTTCATCTCACAAAATGTTCCTTTTCTGTTATGTTAAGGATGAAGAAAAACAACAACTGTCAAAATGTATTTACTGCAATGCCATTTTGGACGGAAAACATAATTAGATATAAATTAAACATCCACAGCTGGCTGGACAAGTTTGCAATCAGTTGAGAATGCAGTCATGCGAACTTGCAGTTTCTCTGCCCTGCAAGGTGTGAGCCCATTCCATCTTGTGGGAAAAAGTTATAGGGGTTGAGCATCCGCCAGAGATTGGGGGGGTCAACTTTCTTGCCTTTACGCTTGCTTTTAATCTCAGAAACTCATGCTTGGCTGTCAGATGCAAGCGAAACGAGAGCATGTTTCAAATCAAAGCGATGTTGCCCTGGTTGCAGAGAGGCCTGGATACGGACACCCACATGTGCACAGCGTAGTCAGTAACTGACAGTCATCTGAAAAGCATTTTAGGCCCTGAGCTCAACCGTTCATTTTACATCTCCCTTTCCGCTCTTTTTGATTGTTGTTGTGTTCATTTGTATTGGAGTTATGGTCTGCATCCACCCTTGGCGAAAGAGTTATGCAGGCCCTTTTTATCCAGGATTGATTCACCATGGATAGACCCATAGGCTACCAGATGGGCTGGGTATAGAACTATGCTTCTGCATGGTATTACCCTCATCATTAATCACACCAACTTCTGCACGACATTGATGAAGGAAATGATGTGGTCTTACCTCCAGTGAGCATGAGCGCACACTTGCACATGCAGTTGTCGTTGTCCACGTCTCTGGTGCTGAAATCAGCCCCATGGATCACCATGCTGCTCTGTCTGCCCGCTGTCCCACTGTGACTCTTCAGGAACAGCCTGAGAGGAAAAAGCCGAAGGAAAATGAGAGCATGCCACACTACAGCCACATATCACAAAAACATTTCACGAAGACAAAACCTTCTCCAGTGCCTTAATGCACCCAATGAAAATTTCTGAAATCAAACAAAAAATAAAGGCAGCAATAACAAACACAGGGTTAAGAAGGAGAGAGCTAAGTTCACTATTGAAGACTACATCTGTAGTCTACATTTCAAGTACAGATGCAGATAAGAGGGAGATGCATACAGTAGTGCTGTGCACTACACTAAAGAAGTGCATTCCTTCTGCTTGAAAACCTAAACCCAGATGCTTCTGATAAAAACTATCTGCATCATTGCCCACCATTTTGACTGCCTGTCCTGTATTAACCTGTGTTGTCCTTGGCAGTGTCAAAGCTGATCACCAAGGCCTGACTTCCAAGAGGCTGAGCTGAGATATTGAGCCAGGAACCTGAGTTTGTGGCTGGTGGGTTGTTTGCAGCGGTACAGCATTTCAGCCTGCCCATGTGGAGCTCTTCATGTAGACACAACAGTGTGATGCTCCATGCAGAGGTGCATGGAGACAAGCTAAGCTGTTATCCTTGGTGTTTCTCCAGTACTTACCGCTGAAGTTCTGCTATGTACGCTAAGTAGTAATAATGGTACCAAAAATTCTGTTGTCAAAATGTATATGATGAAATTGTCCAATATACAACCTACAAAAATCACATATACAACGTATACACACACACACACACACACACACGGAAAATGGATATACACTAATGCTTTATGTGATGAGGTTTTGTAAAATGAAAAAAAACCCTACAAAGCCTTATGATACCATGTATCCTTTTTCATAAAACATCCTTTTTATTCTGTACAACACAGCCATTTTATATTCACAGCACATTTTTTTTCCCAGAACAACAATGTCACTGTTTAGATCAGATGTTTTGGGACAGAGATACACGATTCATATCTCAAAGGCAAAAGGTTTCTGTCTCTCACTGATGTCAGTCTGGCTACTTCTAGCTAAGTCTAGTGCATTGACCTCTACATTAGCTGGGAAAAAATGAACAGAAGCCAAACAAGCCCTATTTCAATTACCAAATGAAGATCACCTGATCTAACATTGAACATTTCTTATTAGGACTACACAGTGAGTCTACACAGTGTCCACATGCTTTTCACTGTGAAATGCAAAGGCAGTTTTTTGTAGAAATTATGTCATTATATAAAACATTACTGAGCTATTATCAACTATCTCATAAAAAGTCAAAGGGTGAAAGGTGAAATGCTACAAAGGTAGAGAAAGAAAAACTGAAAAGAACAACTATAATATTGTGTCCTGCAACAGCCTGGTATCCTATCCAAGGGTTACCTTGCCTCACGATCTGTACCTCTAGGAAAGACTCTGGACCACTACAACCTGGATATGCAGTTAATGATAATAAATACATATAAATAAAAACATAGCATCAAAAGGTAAGATAGAAATAATAATTTTGTCACAAATATTCCACGAACACTATATATACCCTATCGGAATTATCTCTGTCATGTATTAAAAATGCCTTTTATTTTGTCATTTTATTGAATTTTAGATGTCATATATTTTGTCCAGGAACCAATTTTTAAATAAAACAACGGTGATAGTTTGATCCCCTCACAGCTGGAATTTGCCTAATGGGGTAATTTCACATATTGAATTTGCCTCATTATGTAAGGGACAGGTGTACATGTGTAGTGAACAAAAAAAATTGTATAAGTTTAGTTGTCTGATTTAGTTAACATTCAGAAAAGAGCACAGTACTAGTACCGTGATTTTTAAAAATTTTTAAATGTTATTATCATTTACCATTGCCTGTAACAGAGCTATAGACTGATCCCTCTTGTAGTTGCATTAGTCTGTAGAACAGCATGCAGTCTTAAGACCTTGGATCCGGTTTGGGGACTGGTGCCAATGGAATGAAACACGCTCTGATTTAGAAAATCATTTCCATCGTGAAAGGGTTTGAGGTGTGTCCTTATGGGTTTCATCTGAAACCCCAACGTCTCATAAAAGCACCGCATGCGGATGAGTACCTTTAATGTAAGCGAAAATAACAGATATCATGATGCAGCTCCAATAAGTCATACTGCTGTAAAAGACTCCAATGACATAGCAATATCAAGGAACAGGAGATAATAACCTGGGAAGGCTACAGAGTGATAGACACGGTGATGCTAAGATGTGTGACTCACATGCACTTCATAGTGTTACACCAAGCCAAAGCTATTTTCTTATGAAGTATATTTTCTGTGCCACGATTTGCCTTATTTTACTGTGTGTGAAAGTGTTGCTGTGCATAATGGCAATGAGGCTGCGCACAAATTTGCAGCTTTGTGGGTCTGATACTTTGCACAATGAATCATTTTTTGCTCATTCTGAAAACAAGCAAAACATAAAAGCTCCTTATGGAGTTTGCTGCTTATCTCAGCAATACTCAATTGCCCTTTAAGTCCTTTCAATGGATTGTTAGCCAACACAAGTCAAACGACACAGATAATGTTTTACAAATTACAGGGCTGTTCTCATGTCTGAAATACTGTCCATTTTTGATTAGTCTCATTAGCAGAATAGCCATAAATAACTTTTACACCAGAAGGAACAAGTTCGTGAGAATGGTCCCAGATGAATACAGATACACTCTTGAAAGGAGAAGAAGTCAGGCCACAAACCATAATTCATCTGAGGGCCACACATCTGCAAAGATGATTTCCCTTTGGAGATACTTTACATACGGGCTCTGCCAGTTTGATTGACTTCATTTTCATATCTTTGTGATGATGCCAGAAGTGGTGTGTAACGTAGGATTTTTTTTGTGTTAAGGTAATAACAATTTAGCAGTTTCCATATTTGCCAAATATTACAAAGGAACTGAAGTATTTAATAATCACCGGTGAAACTAGTGAAAAATGAAACCTTTTAAACAGAGCATAAAATACTGCATAGAGAACTCACAAAAAAGTTACTAGTTAGCATTAGTTCTGCAAATATTGTCTTAGTGGTTATTCTAGATGCCTCTTAGAAACATAATTATTTGGTAATGTGATTTGAAGTATATTTTATGATAATGAAAAAGCAGTTTTTAGTATAAGCAGCAACTCGTTCCTGCGTGAAACATTTTTCAAGAAAACAAACAGCTCCTGGTTGAACAGTGTGTTTGGATCACACGCACACACGTGTACGTATTTGTATATTATTTAGTCACCAAAGCAAAGCGTACTTTGTTTAGTCAGTGAGGATGAATAATAAATTGAGGCTGTAACAGGGGATTAAGTGTTTGTACACACGTCACACATCGCAGCGGTCAACTGTCTCACCGGAAAACGGAAAACTCCGTAGCAGTTTGAGAATCTAAACTGAGGACTAAAGGGACCTCTTGGTTCCTCCAACCATCTCAGATTTAAAGATAACTGTAGGTGCTTCCTAGTCCTCGCCAGGAAAGTGTATGAGATGATGGTTGTGTTTGGAGCGAAGAATGTACTTTCTGTGGCCTGCCCATGGGGATGTGCTCGGCCCAGGGCAGCTCACGTGTGGTCATTTAGCAGACGCAAAACTCTGCTCTCCAAGGTGGTCGTCTGTGTGCCTTGTCACTCTGTGGGAATCCTATCACATATTTATACTTGACTATAAAACAAACAAATAAACTCGGGCAGTACATGTGCACACAGTTTGTACTGACCGTACGTAACAGACTTCATGCTAAATGCACTGCAAAACTGTCTGCAGGTATTCATTGTAAATGCAGTTAAACTGAATTCCTGCTTGTACAAGATCGCTATAATTTCCAGTAAACATTTGGGGAAATTTAAAACAGACAGCCTGTGCAATTTCGGTGGTGGCCTTGGTGAAACTTGGTGAAATTTCAGAAGTGCGCTGACATTTTACCAATTGCAGCCCTTAAAAACGCACATTCTGCAAAAGCCACATTCTGCACGGGTGCCACCTGACATGCAGGCGTAACTCCCAGTTACTGTGATATGCAAAATGCTAGGTTTTTCCTACCTTTATTTGTGGTTTTCAGGGAGAATAACTGTAATTTTCTCAGCTGTAATTCCAGTTACACCGGTCCACATGCAAGAATTTCTCTAACCAACATCAGCGACCCTGATACTTACAGAGTGTTCAGCTACTGGTGTAAAATAACACAGTTAATGTGATAGCATGTCTAGCCATCGCACACTTTCTTAGCGGTTAATAACGGTGACAAACCCTTAACAACTCTGTTCCGCTTTTGTGACACGCACTTTTGTTTACATTGAGATATACATTGCTTCGGAAAAAATGTCTACTACATATAATAATAAAACTACTGGATAGCATACCTCAAATATTTTACATTGTGAACTTACTGTAACAATATCTGTGCAATAAAAAATGCCCATTTTAATATCATTTACCCAACACGGACAAACACATACAGTTTGACCCTATAGCTTTGTGTGGTACACCTCAACAAGGAAGCCATGGGTAAAATACAAAAATATAGATTTCTATCTATATTTAAATCTCAGAACCTGGAACTGACTAACTACAGCAAAGTGAAGTTAGAAGTCAGTCGTCTGTGAATGATTTGTTGCACTTGAACTGCAAATATGCTCTTTGCAACGATTTCGCTTAAGAAAACAATGATCTCCCTGAATGTGTCACGCTATAAATAATCAGCATCAAAGCTGAAAAGACGTGTTACTTTACATCTTGTTAGTGCTGACAAATGATGAAAGTGACCTGAGTTATGTAAATGACCTTTTCCAGTTCACTGCTTTGACAGGTCCTGTTTACTTTCTCCCCCAGACCATGTGAATCTATCACAGTGGCAAAATGGCTTTTTCTGGCTTATATAGTTTTGTAAATGGGTTTACTTTTTTCTTGTTTATTAGCAGTAGTCATCCTTGATGGATGTTATTGCTACTATTTAAGCCTAATGATGACTGTATTAGATGTCGTGGCCCTTCTGGCAAATTAATTTCACTTGTCATCCTGCGTTTGTCCCCTTCCTCACTGGTTGACCTTGTGGTCCCAGTGTTTCCCAGTATTTTGTGGTTGGTGAATTCTACCCCCCTTTAATCATACCGAAGACGTTAAGTATGTTACGTGCTGCCCCACTGTTCCCTTCTGTCCAAGCTGCTTCACCCCACAGAAACCAGAAAATAACTAGGACCGTTTAGCCGTCCAAGCCCAGACACTTCTCTTATTAAGTTTCCCTTCTTATTAAGCTTCACCATGAAAGCACAGGATGGAGTTTTTTCCAACTTGTGATCCTTTCATCTGTGTTAACAGAGGCCACAAGCAGCCTCTTTTCAGAGCTGTATGGGCTTCAATGACTACTGATGTTTAGTTTTACCATGAATGTTTTGATCTTTTCAACTTATTTGCACACCTGCATATATGAAAACAGCAGTTCATGTTAAGTAATCTGCTGAAGTTAAAGGTCTGTGCCCTTAATCCGGCTCAGCCAGGCTCAGCCAGCATGTTCACCTCCATCACAAGTTCCTTCTGCAGTTCATTCAAGCAGCCATTTACCCAACAACAGGACTTTACAGCAGTGCTCGAAGTGGCTAAAAAATAAGTGTAAGCATTCTCCATATTGGCTTGTTGTTGTGTGCATCAGTCAGTATCTGCAAACTATTAAGTATTACATTTTGAATTTCTGCAGTGGATAGAGGATACTAGGAAATGTTACTGATGCTCACAGTATGCATTTCTTTAATAAGGGGGACACACGTTTATGGTATGAAAGCAATGCGTGAGCTCACTCGCTGCAAAAGTTCCCTAGGTAATGAAATATAGCTATGAGATATATTATAATCACCAAGTTGTCCAGCAGTCTTTTGCTGGGAGAGCAGCTCAACAAGGGAATTTGGTTGAGGGGAGGCAAAAAAGAGTACTGGGAGTTTATGAGAAGTGCTGGTAGGCAAGAAAAAGTCCAGATACCCCCAAGAGAAAAAACATACAAGTCACAGTACTGTGTACCACTGAGTACCAGCTCACTTCAAACACGGCCTTACAGATCATTTTTTAAAACAGTGTGACTGGAAATTAAAAAATATACACTTCCAAAGGCAGGCAAAATTCAATTCATTCTCATTTCAAAACCTTCAATGAAGCATTAAATATAAGTGGCGTTCTTTCCAATCTCTAACTGTATGTTTTTATATAGATAGTGGTTTTTTGTTAAATTGTACCAAGTTATTTTTGACAGCTTTTAGTCTCCATTTCAGCTGTCAGGTAAAGGGTTTTATACGTGGGTCAGTCCAGCACCAGTGTGGAGGCTGTTCTGGCATCCCATCACAGTGTAAAAATCTGGCCAAGAGATAAACCTCGTCTTACCTTCCCTCTAAATTTCTCAAATCCACTTTTTGGCAAGAACAAAAAAAGGACATCGTATAAATCTGAAAATATCGTGCAGTTCCAGAAAGAATCTTTCCATTATTGTATGGAGAAATCCTTGGATTTAGCAGTTGGCCAGCTGTAAGACTAGGATATTGAATAAAGATGTACAGCTTTGTTAAACAGTGAACCTGTAGTGTAATCTGTTCAGTGTACAAAGCCCCCACTCTTCCGTGCATCCTTGCTTGTGTACGTGCATACACTCAACTCCCACACACCTCTGTTCCCCCACTTGAAATTCCACGCAGCGCAAAGCCGAGAGCACCGCGCCAAACTTGGATATGTCCGTGGAAACCATATTGTGCTCCTCTTTCAAAAGTGCAGGCAGCTAACATGCCTCAGTATGTTATACCCACAAACACTCATGCACGTAAAGTTATACGTGAATGAATATAGACACGTGCATGCACAAGTATACAAATTTACATTTATTCACAGAAGCCACGCCAGAAGATACAGGTGTACATGACCACCTGCACACACACATTCATACGTGAATGAACAAACGGAGAAATGCTACAACACACGCTTTACACGCATGCATGCTTGCTAACGCACACGCTTTCCGACCTGTCTAAATTATTCTTATCTCAAAGTCAACAGAACTTGAAAACACATAAAAGGTGATAAACAAAAATGCTGCCCTTGGAGTTTTTTCTTTAAAAAATACTTGAAAATGCACTTTGGTTTGTGAGGGCATCAGTCAGTGTGGTGGAAGGAGAATCCAAAGCTGAAAATTTCAGAAGGTTCTGCAGGGTGGTTCTGAAGTGCACAGAAACCTACACAAACACACTCCCCGGAGATATTCAGATCTGGTATGCAGAAATGGGTCAGAATCCTGGCCCCTCTGTTTGGGACTTGGAAAGCTGCAGTGCCTACATGGGAGGAGAGTGACATGGCATGCTCTCTCCAGCCACTTCGCTCTGGGAAGTGCTCGCTTTCATTTTCAAGCGACTCTAACAGCGTGTGCGCACCATGAGCATTCCTGGAACTCACAGATCAAAATGTTTCTCAAGACCTTGTCTTTCTAGGGCATGAAAGCAAACGTTCTGGCTCATGCTTTGCATCCTAAATGACTACAAGCATAATTTTATACCAGAATGATTATACTGAAACATACTTTTCTTTGTTTTCTTAAACGTTCAGAAGTACCTAACGGTTACATGAATGTTTTAAACAGTTTTTTTTATATTGGAAACATATTGAATTCAAGTCCACCACACTACTATGTAGGCTTCACGTGCCAAACTCCTAACATGACAGCGCTGATCATTTTAACTAATTGCAACCTGAACCAGATTCCAATTAGCTGAGTTTAGCATTTTAAAAAGTCATAGATGTCAAAATCGATCCGGTGTGCAAACGGATTCCGACTCCGTTTCTCTCTCCTGCAATGCAAGTGGGAGTTTCACAATTTTAAGATACTTATGAGAAATTACTGGCAAAACGTGAGCAATCTTTCAGGCATTTTCTCTCCTTTGTCATTTTGACCTGCTCGTTCACTTTGGGAATTTCTTGGAAAATCCCTCATATGTGGTTCCCAGTTTTCTGTAGGTCTATAATGAGGTGGTCGGGTACTTGACTCATAATATAAGAGTTTAGCCTTACCGAACTTGTGGTACATATTCGGTCCACGAGATTACGGGTAGGTGTTCAGTCCACTCTTAAAACAAGAGTTGTACATAATGGTTCTATAACCTCCTTGTAACAACTGGACTGAAATTATACCTTGCATTTTTGTAATCAAGAATTTCATAAGGCTTATTACACATGACAGATTGTTTTTTTGTTGACCTGTTTGCCATTAAATTGAAGCCTTGTTGCACTGCGAGAGGCCCAGATACAATCTGTGACTCAGTCATTCTATAAACTGTTTCATTGAGTATACTGATATGTAATTGTGGCGAGCTGGCTGCAGTATAACCAGAGCAAAGCAATTTGGGTTTGGAAGGTCTGCTCACAAACACTCTACTTTCCTTATGAACTGTGTTTGTACAATGGAAAAAAAAAATGTTTGTGTTTAGCTGTGCACCGACCAGGTAGTGAAGTCAGTCTTGATGAGTGAAAAAGGACACGATCCAATTTACAGTCTAAGAAAGACCCGAGTGAACTACTTCTGCAATACGTCGTTTCTTAAATCTAAAGGTGAACGTACAACTGACCGCAAACATAACTACTTAATGTGGCAGGAGGACAAATATTTTTCTGGAAACATTTTTTCTGTAAAGTCCCCTGAAACGTCCTTTAACATAATGTCCCCGACTATGTTTCAGGTTTGTAGACATGAATCATTCAGTTACAAAGATCTAACCCTAGACAAGCCTTTGGCTTCTTTCCACAGCACTGTAAAAGTTCAAAATTTAGAACATTTGTCATCTTATGTCTCGCAGAGTTTGATCCATTAAAAGTATGTATTTTTCATTGCTTAACACTACTATTTGAAGAACTTGCAGTGACATGTAATAGTTATGCCCCATTAATCTCGGCTGTGTCTTTTAGAGAAGGCAAACATGTAAAAATATTGCAGCCAGCTCTTAAAGAAGATTTAGGGATCCGTTTCTTTTATTACTCAGAGCAATGCTTACTTCACAATTTAAACTTAAAAAAGTTCCTTAGGTTTAGGGGATATTGAGGTCCTGGCAGCAGAAGAAATGACTGGCAGGCATCCATAATTTTTTGATAAATGGGGATACTTACTTATCGCAATACTGTAAATGATGTTTGGATAATTATTTGCAGCCTCAACTATGTGCTAATGTCTACTTAATGCGGCTTGTCTGTGCGCAGAATTATGTATGTGCATCCTATTTATAAAATGTTTCGCCAAAACAAAAGAAAAGACACAAGGGAGAAGACAATGGTGCATTATTCCTACAATCACATGCATATTTAGCAATCTGAATGGCAGTTGGGGCACAGACTCCTCTGGTCCTGGTTTGTTTAGGTCTGAGACTGACTGTTTGTTTTTGGTCAGTTCCCTTGCAAGGCACAGTCTGATTATCATACCACAAGGATTTCAGAAAACACATCTATTTATAGTAATGCTGATTAAAATCCAAAACTTGAAAAGTCAGAAGTCTCAAAGAATTTCCTGAGTTTTAGTGTGAAAAGACACCAAAAAGCCACGAGCATCAGACATTTTCTTAAAAATACACGTGACAAGTGACTGAACGCACAGTATTAGCAGTTACACCAATTGCATTCTGTACAGAACCTCCCAAGTGGAGAGCAGGTGTGGGGTGTGCATTCTTTAGTATCTGTGCCCTTTCTACGTGCCTTCATTACAAAAAGCAAAAAAGTTTGAAATTTTATACAGAACTCTGAGGAATATACTGAAGAAACTGAAAGAGACCTTGTCTAAGGGAGTAGGTATTCCTCTGTGTGCTACAAGAGTCTGTCATATGTTTAATCCTACAACAATGCCATGTTTCACAAAGAAGCTCAGGAATCCCCAGTTATTCTGCTTTCTTTTGCAGTAAAAGGTGCTACAAAGAATCTTTTGTACTGAAATTACAGTTCTTTGGCTTCTCTGTGTGCAAACATAATTCAGCCGTCTAAATGAATATTTGTGTTGTTTTCTTGCTGAAATTTAACTGAAAGAGAAGGACTCATCAAAACCAATATTGCTAAACTGCTCAGTATAATGACTGATTTCATGCGAGACCAACCATTGTGTCAAATAAATTACTTAGATAACACGTTCATCTAAAGAAAAATACATTTTACTTATTTATATAGCTGGACCTTTTTTTCTGGAGCAACTCAGTTAAAGTACCATCTTCAGCATGCAACAAAATGAGACATACTTTCAGTCTTCTGGTTATAGTCTGTGCTCTCTCAACAATTTAGTTCAATTCAATACAGCGTTCTACTTACCATGGTGACACAGGGCATGGAATAAAGCTCATTCAGGTTACCAAATTTTTATGGAGAGATTTCTATATTTGTTACCTTAGAAATGGAAAATCTGTATTGTTCCACATCCTTCTTTTTTAGTAATGTTACTTGGAATGTTGATTCGTTCTCTATGTCACTAGGTCCCAGCAGGAGTTCAGTGTTATGAGATGGTCATTAAAGGGAATAAAGATGTGTGGAACCCGCCACATCCAGCTCTTTGTTTGACACACCAACCAGCATTTACATAAATATGTTTATTTTTAAAAAATTAAATGCGCAATAAATCTGGTGAGATGAAGGTGATTGTTCAGACAAACTGAAACAGGCGGAAACAGCCGGTAACACCCATGCACTCGAACATCTGTCTTAAAATACATTTCTAGCAGTAAACAAGAGAGTTTATTACAATACATACAATATTATTTTATTACAGTACCCTATACAGTACTGTAGGTTTTAATTTGCAATCTTTAAGTAGTATTTCAATTTTTATTTGCGGTTTGACTTTTTATCATGGAAAAGCTTGAGAGAAAAATTTGTTATAGCAAAAGATTCCACTTGAATACCGATATATAGGTATTAATTTTTGAGAGACATTATAGTGAAAATTCAGATATAGAAAGTTTGGAGAGATTGCTGTATAGTTAACTATTTGGATAAGTCAGCTGGAGAAGAAAACAAAAAATTCCCAACTGTGAAGAAAGAGAAAAATAATCTAAATACTAGTGGCTGCCTACTTCTCATTCTATTCTATTCTATTCTATTCTGTTTCATCACACTGCATCACATTAATACCATAATATTAAGCAACAAGAATTTCACAGAATTATAGCCAACCAACTCTGTGAGCCCACCATCTCCCGTCACAGAACTCTCATTACCTGTAATTCTGCTTCTCATTCCCGAGGTGAAACCGGTCGTATTGCGAGAATGCCTGGTGTCCGTCCCAGTCGGTGAGTTCGACTCGCAGGGTGGACGGTCTCTGGCTGGTCAGCAGGAAGACAAACTCATTCCCGAGCCAGTGCTCGCCAGACACGCTGCCAAATCCCTGCAAGACAAGAAGAGTGCAGCAGCACTAGAACCATCAGGACCTGAACCTGTTGCCCTGAATCTGAGCTACAATTTTAATTTAGAAATGACCGAAAGTGAAGAGATTCCAGCAGAACACATAAAGTTCTCATGTTACTGGACCATTAAGCAACGGCGTTCCCGTCTATTTTACAACCTGTAAGCCCTGTGTCATTAAAAAAGCCTTTTGATGTAAGTTCCACTCAAAGGTGACATAATTCAAAAATTGTTGCACTTGATTTCATGCACAGGGATAAATCAGATTCAAAGCACAACTATTACCTGTTTAAGAATATATAAATTAGGAACAGATGCACACTAAGCGCCATTTAATTTGCAACCATTTTTTTCCCATTCAGTCATATAATATGTGAGCCCCCGTTGTGCACTTGAAAACAATTAACCTGATCCAATCAGATGTCACGCTTGCAGTCTTAACTTATTTAAACTCTTAGAAGGTTTATTTGTGATCAGAATCACTTGAGCCGCTCACACTGTGTTTCTGACAGCTGCCGCGTGCAGTTGGGACTATTAGAGTATGTTATAAAACTACACAAAACTGGCACTGCTCTCAAATTAATGGTTTGACCGGAGCTCACGATGGGCTTCGGTGTTTGCACCGAGTGATTAGCAGGGGGCGGTTAAAGTAAATTCAAAGCATACTTCCCACTGGAAGCAAGCTCTGCTGAGGGGACGGGAAAAAAATGACTCCTGCTTGGCCTAATTTCATCTGACATCTGATTTGTTTTCCTACAGCAACTGTTTATGCCATCTGCCCTTTTCCTCTTATTTCATTTTGTTCCTGGAGGAGTTTTCTTTTTGGATTTTTTCTTTTTGCCTTCCTGCCTGTATTTATTGCTGTTGACCCTTTACTATTGTGTTCTTCATGATTTTTTGCTGCAAAATAACATCAGTCACATTTTCATAAATGCCATTCATCACTGTGGTCCGCTGTACTAACTCTAGGACTAATACTAGTACTACCAATATTATTTAACATTCTGCTTATTGTTGTGAAGTGTTGGACTCTGTATGCAGTCTTTGACATGTGTACTCAAAGCATACTCCATTCTTAGGGTACATCTTTTGGGTTCTCCATAAAGACTGAAGGCAAAGCAGTTTAGACATGTCTTCCGCCACAAAGTGTGCAGAAACCATTCATTTTTCACCAACATTTACATTTACATAAACACTCACTTATGCTCACCTGGCAAGCTAAAGGAAGAACTGTCTGCAATGTACTTCAAGTCTGGAGAAGTACCATCCATCGCCCAGGACAAGCAGAAGATCTGAAGTTCGTTTTCAATCACCCAGCCCAGTTAAACATCTGCACTGCAGGGTCCTGCTGTAGACCCTGTCATTAAACCCATGTCCTGATCACATCTCACTATTTCCTCCTTTCACTTGCCTTGTTTTCCATATCTACTAAGGATCATCATTTAACACTGGTAAAGGGGCATAACTGAGCTGAAATGCACATGATACTTCAGTTTTCCTTGCGTACAATGTGAAATTCAAAATGAAAATTCCAAGTCCAGCTAACTATTGCAACCATTCACAACCGTCAGTACAACTGTTAAAGACAATCGTAAAGTCTGTGATTCAATCATTTGTCATCTCGCACTTTAAAGTTCAGGTCAAATTGAAGGTTGCATAATTTACAAAACCATCGATAAATGGTTTTTAAACTGTTAATTATATATTTTATTTATCTTCATTAATGTACTCAACCAGAAGTACGTAAACAGACGAATGCCATGGCCCTACATGCCCCAGTGCTCAACAATTAATTTAAAAACCACGGGCATTTATGTGGAGTTGGTACCCCCTTTGCTGCTCTGTTTCAGTTTTTCTGGGAAGACTTTCCTTTGTATTCTGGAACATGGCTACAGAGGTTTCCTCCATTCACGCACAAGAGCATCAGTGAGGTCAGGCACTGATCTTGGTTGATGAGGTCTGGCTTGCAGGTGGTATTCCAGTTCACCCCAAAGGTGTTTGATGCCGTTCAGGTCAGGGCTCTGTGCAGGGCAGTCAAGTTCTTCCGCTCCAGAATCAGTAAACTATTTCTTTAGGAACCTCACATTGTGCAAGGGAACATTGTCATGCTGCAACAGAAAAGGGCCCACCCTCCCTAGACTGTTGTCGAAATGTTGGAAACACACTAATTGTATGCTGTAGCATTAAGGTTTCCCTTTACTGGAATTAATGGGCCAAAACCATGAAGAACAGCCCCAGTCCATTATTCCGCCACTTCCAAACTTTATGGTTGGTACTATGCATGCAGGCAGGTACTAATGCAGTTAAGGCACAGGTACTGAGGCAGTTCTAATGGTGTCCGCCAATCCCAGATTCACCTGTCACACTGCCAGATAGTGAAGCATGATCAAAAAACACATTTCCACTGCTCCAGAGGGGTAGTGCTTTACACCACTCCAACCAAAGCTTGGCATTGCGCATGGTGATTTTAGACTTGTGTTCAGCTTCACAGCCATAGAAGCCCAGTTCTTGGAGCAAAAAGCACAGAAAAGACCCTTTTAGTAAATGTACCCATTCTGCTCTGAATGTTTGTCTAAGGGGCCTGCATGGCTGTATGTATGATTTTATACACCTGTTAGTAATGACTCTGTCTGAAATGGCAAAACCAATTAGTTTGAAGGGGTGTCCACGTAGTTTTGGCCATGTAGTGTATGTTCATGTCGTGCAAAAATGAAAGGGTCACCTCCTGTGGTTTGTTTAACCCCTTGCCATTTGGCATATGCAACTGAGAATTAATCATGCCTTCCAAGGATGATCTCCTCCTCTGCATTTCACACAGTACCCCCCACCCACAGTGATGGTACAGAGATGTTCCCACTGTAGCTGCAGCAGCTTTCTGGAGTCAGTGAGTCATGTTTCATTTGGCTTGCTGTTCCCATTAAAAACTGCTCTATCACAAGAAGCCAAGGGCCTCTGGGAGTGGCGAGCCCTGAGCTGATTTCCAAACGTGCTCAGATCTCTCTCATCACAATGTCCACATGTGTGCTCCTTAGGAATCCCATCACAACAGCTAGTCTGCTCTCATATCTAAACATAGTTAATCTGTTGCTTGCATTTTTTGCAGGCTTCTTAATGTGTTCCAACTCGTTTCAATAATACCGAGTATGGAATAACAAAATCATGCCAGGTAATGAAACTGACTGTTTTTGGTTTACACACAACATTGGAAGAATTTTAAGTTATGTTCTGTACGTTTTGTAAGTTTATATTTCAAATTTGGGGAAGCAGTATCTCTTATCTAAGAATCACAACTGTAAATACTAATAACTCAACAAAACAGCTCATTGACATTTTCTGAGCACATCATGCAAAATAAATTCAGTACATATTGTCATAAAGATGATAACTAATTTTATGTCTGTAAAAATCAGGCAGGGGGAGTTTGAACATGAAGACACTAGAAGAGGGTTCTGAGTTGTAGGACTATGTCTGCTGTTTCTCGGAACAGTGCAATTGTGGAAGACTGCAATGAAAAGGAAAACAATGACTTCAGCTGATGTCAAAACTGGAAAGACAGAAATTGGGAAATTGTCTTTTGTTTTTCTCATTTCAAACGCATATTTGGATGAAGTATATTTGCTCCTTTGTCCTCGAGTTTATGGCCTGTAATTAACAAAACTGTTATTGTAAAAGATCTGAAAACAAAAGTCAATGAGGCCTGTCAAGACCACAACATGTACTGGCCCTAACAAAAAAACAAAATCTTAAAAATGAACCAGAGGAGTCTGTCTGAGCTGCTGGAAAAGGGATTAAATGTCCATTAGGTGCATTAAATGGTAGTTTTGACTCTAATGAAAATGACGATGTTTCCACAATATGTCTGCTGTGTAGAAACAAATTCCTCACCATCTTGTACTCCTTCCACGTTCTCTGGAAATCCACGCTGCCGTCCTCTCTTCGTTGGATCACAGTCCAACCTCCACCTGCAGACTCCATGTTGCAGTAAATCTGTGAAGACAGATATGGAGTTGCACTGATCCATAGACCTGTGTGACCAGGTGGTCCCATAACAGGGAACAGTCCCTGCTGCTTGAGTAACCTGTTGCACCTCTGTTCTATTCAGTCACCTTCATCTCACCCCCCCCGCCACCAAAATTCTACAGGCTGTGTCCTATTTAAGTACCAAAATAACAATAAATCTTTAGTCACATTAACTGCAAACAACAGATTAGCTGTTCGTTGACACCAGAATGAATTCCTCTGTGGCAAAATAGATGCATTTTGCCAAAACAGCATGGGCTGTCTGAGGTTTCATACAAAGTGATTAGTGTGACGTTGTTTCACTTTTTACTCTGTTGGTACGGAAGAAATATCCAGGGACTGGGGTGGATTTTTATCCCTAAGGCCTGACACAGCTGAGAATACAGCCAGTGGGCCAGGTGCAATTAAAGAAGTCTGTCACAGAGATTGTTCTGGAAACCAGACACGATCCCCTCGCCATCTGCCTGTAATCTGGTGGGGAGGTGAACACCTGTTTCCCCAACAGGGTGGCCAAATGTATTCCAAGCCTCAAATTATTCAGCAGCAATCATAAAGCTCCCCAGCTTTGCTGTAGCTGGTCAACAGATTGACTTGTGAGGGCAGAAAAAACAGCATGGACTGAAAAGTCCTCAAAGCCAAAATGACTCACCTACTTCAGAAATTAAATGAAATGAAAATGCATTTAACACAGTTTATCGCAAAACCCTGCCTACCTTTTTAGTCTCCAGCACATTGACGTAGACAGTGTAAACACCGTTTTTGGTGAAGCCGGCCTCAAAGAGGTCAGCACAGTCACGGAACTTCTTCTCCTCATCAGCCTGCTTCGTGCTGTTGGGGACATCTGTTTTTCCAAATGCAACAATCATAAGGTCAATCTACTGGGAAGGAAACATGGCGAAGAGAAAATTCTGTAGAGGCAAGCAGCATGCAGGACATAAATGCAGCAGAGTTAAAGTGAAGCTGTTAAGTGAACCCAAAACTGTGCTTGTAATTTCATCACTCTCCCAGCCTTATTTCCCACGACAAGAGGAAAGCTTCACTTTCCCAAAGATGATGACTGAGTGCTGGAACATCTGCAGAAATTCCTGTTCAATTCCAGATGAACTGATGTATGGGATAAATTACAAATCACAGCATCAAAGTTCTTTTTGCCATTGTAACCACTGTGCATGTAGAGTTCAGAATGCTAATATGATTATGGTTGGACTTAAAGCTCGATGGGTAACTAATGCAAGTGTAAACTGTACAGATACCTAATGTAATACAGAAGTGAAATGAAGTATGCTGACTGAGAAATACTTAATCTGCTTTTCCATCACAATTAAGAGTATTAAAGTCAGTCTGATGCCAGATACTTTCAATTCACTGTCTGTTTACATCTATGAAGTACACTGGTTGTCCGATACATTTTGAGTTTTCAGAATTCATATCAAAAATATAACTTATTAGAATGTTATGCCTCATTAAAAACAGTGGTTAATGTGACCTTGGGTTGGGAAAACTACGCACACTGAAATGCACAGTTAAATCTGGACAAACTTTACTGTCAGATGACTGTTAACTAGCATGTCAAATTTTACACAGTTGCATGGTTGGCATGATAGAAAGTTAAATGAAAACAATCTTGCATTTCAACAGATAAAGCTTTAAAAGTAGAGGTCATTCAAAAAGCTTAAAAAAGAGATCGATCATCCTCAGAGGGGAAGAGACCACCTTTGAAAACGTTTGCACAGTGTCAACATCATATCTGTTCTCATCTGCTGATAATTATAGCTGTAATATTTTGAAACCAAGCATGGGTTCGAGGACAAAACACTACAAGCTATAAATTTCATGTTCCTGTTATAACAAGTGGTTTATATTTACCCTACAAGCCCCTGTTATATCAGTGGAAATTCTTTCCAATTTTTTACAAGTGGCGCATCTCAACTTTCGTACCGTTGTTTTTGCTGTCGAAACTGTTTATGCAGAATAGACATAACGAAAAAGCAAAATATGTCAGCGTCCCTTAAATGGCACTTTGATCCTTGCTTCTCAGCCAGAATGGCTTCGAAGAGTGAGCTCTGTGATGGCTGTATCACTCTGGACTGTTTTAATGAAGTATTGGGTGTCGGCGACAAGAGTCTCCCACTGAGGGAGCCTGGCAGATTGTGACCTCGCACTGTGGGTACTAACACAACAAAGGGCAGTGCAGTTGAGCCGCAGCTCACTGCAAGCTGGGAGACCCTAGAGCACGTTTGAAGGACAAATGATATCAGTTTCCAACTGAACTCCACCGTACAAGAAACCGTCGCAAGGACATTTCACAGTTTTACACCAGCACCATCTGCCAGGATAACTGGTTAAGGGTTGCTTTGTGACTGCAGCCAACAAATAGGCTATAGCTGTGCTCAACAAACTCTTACATTACAGTTCTTGCTTGCAGATAAGCACTTTCCCTTTCAGCTTAATCCGGGTCTCAAGTGAGACTATGTGACAGTGCTACAGAACCCAGTGGAAATGGTTTCAATGCTGTGCGATGCCCTCACAGGCTAAGATGAACAAACATAGAAATATGAAAGCTCAGCAGGTAGCCTGGGTGCCTCACAGTGCTTGGACTGTGCAGTTGGGTGCAAGTTTGATCACTGTGTAATAACTGCTATATTTATACATGCATTATTTCTTTCACTAGAAAGTGTTTCTAAGACCCACACAAAATGGCACACGACCACAATACTCAATACTCACAATACTTTGGATTCCATCCAAACCTCTATTAGAACTAATGGAACAGCCTGAATGACCAGAAAAGAAGTTAAACTTCCAAGAAACAGCATCAAAATCATTCTGTCACTAACACTTTGCACACGGCCGTGGTTCCAGTGTGACGCATAACTGCACTTTTATGCCCTGTTTCCTATCTCCTGCTGGACAGGTCAAGAGCCACAGGAAGTCATCTGGGAGGCAAACTGCTTGGCCCCAGTGCTTCCTGCTGGGATCTCACCCCATGACTGGGGTTCTAGGCTACTTCTCTATGCAGACACTTCCAGTCCCACCGTCTGGATGCAAATGTACTGTGAACAATACAACTGTGCCAGGAAGAATGGGAGGTCATCACAGGGAGAGGCAGTTGGAGACGAGTTCATAACGCTGACTGATTCCTCTGTTCTCCATGTTGAACGGAGGATCAGGGGGTCCATGAGTCCCCATTCTCTCATTATCATTCTGGGGAAAATGTAAAGGAAGTGAATTCTATAGTCTACAAAACTGGGGCTCTACAGGCACAGTGTTGTAGTGTAATGAAGCATTAATGTAAACAGCCTCCTTTCTGCCCTGGGCTTATTTCTGGTGTGAGGAAAAAGACACAAGGGTAGGAGCTGGTGAGGTGTAGGGGGGAGAAGTAGAAGACAACAAAATCACTTTATAGAGAATTTTTAAACTTCCCATGACCATTCACAACCACAACTCAGCAGTACAGGCACCGAAAGAGAGTAAAATGGTAAAATAAAAGGGGTTTTTGAAAATGCAGGAACTCAATAGGCACCATTAGTTCTAACAAATACAAGATACTTTATATTAAAAGGCCAACAACAAGGTAGTGTTTGCCACTTTGGAGCCCTAAGCCATCTTTATCACTGGAGCTTCAGAGAGTATTACAGAGGACACACCATTCCCTACCTCCTTCCTTGGAGCAAGGCTGAACAATGTCCTGCTGCTGCCTCTGCAAGGCACTATTGTTGCCAGTGGCTCGACCCAGTTGGCTCTCCAGCTCCTGGATCACTTGGCTCTGCTTCGTCACAAGCTCCTGTAAGCTCCCCTTCTCTTCCCACAGGGATCCCAGCTCCTTGCTGTGCCGGGATTCAATCTCTTGCATCTTCTGCTCCAGGAGTCTGGCAGCAGGACCCCAGTTACATTGAGCAAGCAAAGAATCAAACAAAGCACACAGTCCCACACCCTGCATAAGTGTGACTATAGTGAATTCACTTTAATTTATGAGCTGGACGTAAAAAGTGCGAAATTTATGATACCAATATTTTACTTTTAAAGAATGTGGAAGAGTGTTGGCTGCACTGCAACAGACACAATTTCAAAAGCACTTAATAAACTGTTCATCATCCATTCTCCTGGTTGACACATCTGAGCCTAAACAATTGGCATTTGAATATACATATGCTAATAAGCCATGGGAAACACAAAACGCACAACTTCTTTGGATAAAGAACAATGCAGCGGTTGTTAAATTAGTTATGCGCATTTTAAAAAGCTTCTTCTTTATGCGGCGTTCCCCTAAAGCAGTCCTTCCAACTGCAGCACAGGTGACCAAAAACGGCACATAACATATAGTGTATTTGAATGTAACTACCATTTAAGCATCGCTACTGGTTTCTACAGTTTCACATTACAAATTGGAATTTTTCTTCCTTCAGCCCTTTGTTTTTGCATTTAGCATTTAGCTCTAAATGAGTGCTTTCCTAGTTGTTATACAACACTGTCCACGTCACCAGATTACCACTCCCTCACAGGTTAGCTGTGTACTGACCAGATATGAGATTACCTGTTTTTATCGTGCAGCTTGCCAATCTCATTTGTCTGCATGAGTAGCTGCTTCTCCAACTTGTTGGTGGAGAGTGAATTTTCCAGAAGCTGGATTTCAAGTCTTGATGTTTGATTCAAAACCTGGAGGCAAAGGCAAATGACTTCTGTTTGTTTATTTTCATATTAGACATCAGGCCCTAAATGAAGTACAATTTACAAAATATAGAATAAAATGATATGCACGTAATAATAAGAATATCACAATAAGAATATTATATAAACTACATATTACAATAATATAATATATAATATAATGATCAATATTATAATTAATCATTAATCATATAATAATATAATGATTACTATATTACTAAGATAGATAGATACAAATTA
Source organism: Arapaima gigas (assembly GCA_900497675.1). Taxonomy (NCBI): domain Eukaryota; kingdom Metazoa; phylum Chordata; class Actinopteri; order Osteoglossiformes; family Osteoglossidae; genus Arapaima; species Arapaima gigas. The sequence goes on along the minus strand of UFQX01005271.1, from coordinate 1,074,772 downwards.
TGGTTATCATAACATTTTCTCTGTGAGTAGCAGAATGGACCGATAAGCCCAAGAAATATTTTCCTTGGCCTGTTCTCCATAGCTTTTGTGGTGGTTGTGCTTTCAAAGAGGAATAGCTGAGTAAATTGTGTGCGAAATGGGTTCCTAGTGGGGTCACGACTGTACCTGCGTCTCCACATCTGTTAACTTGCGCGTCTGCTCGGCCGTCTGGGACAGCAGGCTGGTGCCCATCTCCAACATAGCAGCTGTGTGGTTGTGTACAGCGTTCTGCTGCATCTGGGCCATCTCCACCCTCATGCTCTCCTTGATGTAGTTCTCAATCTGCTCCAGAGGCAAAGGAGACATGAGGGCCGAGGAGAAAGTGCCGGTTGCCAGCCACCCAACGGGAAAAGAAATCAATGCCAGCATTCTGTATGTTTTCATTTACATGCCAGTGATTATTTGGTTGAACTGATAACAAGACGTTCTCCTTGTCAGCAAAGCCCATTTTTCACAGTGAGCAAAGCCTCCTCACCAGAAAGCCACCCAAGTAAGGACAGAAAGCAGGAGGACAGTTGGAAACATATGTAGGTAATTTACAAAGGAAAGGAGAGACCAAAATAGGAAAATACACTGTGAAGCTTATCTTAAAAGGCAACATATATCCTTATCTTCTCCTTGAACGGCTGACAAGGATGGTGCAGGGTTGCACACACAAAATGCATTAACATGGGATAAGTGTTTAGAACGTCACATTTGTTACAATATTTACACATTGAACATCTTATGAATTTGTAACTCCACTTTAAACCAAGAGAAAACAGACATTTTCTGTGAACCAGCTATGGGTTGTGAGTGTCTGTGGCCCCGATCTAAGAAATACAATCTTTTAAGCACTTGAACACTGACAGCTTTGCCAGACCGTCTGGTATAGCAGACAGTTCTGGATGTCTAAACAATACCCAGGAAATAACAAATTGGTTTCAACCTTTCCTAGCTCTCTCCTGGTACCACTACACACTGGTAACAGCGGAACAAAGCAAAATGGAAATTTAAAAAAAAAAAAAAAAAACAGTTTTACTTGTATATTTCAGCTTTTATTAATTTTGGGTAACTTGAAATTACTGATCACTACTAACCTCAGCACTGAGAACATTTTTATGGCACAAAGACATATTTTCTACATTAAAATATAATTAAGCATAAACTGGAATCACAATCATGGTGCACACATAAGTTAAACTGTTGAAAAAAGATTTTAAAGCGTTTCACTCCTAATACAGACCATCCTCGATTCAGGGGATCTTGACTTGATGGATTTAAAATTTCATGGTCGCAAAAATATTTCAGAAAAAAATACAAAAATCAAAATATTGAAGAAACTTATTTTATGCTTTTGACTTTCTGCACTTGTGAACAGTCCCTCCCCCCACATTGCCTGGAAAACAGAATGGAATGTATAGTCCAAAAATAATCCTGTGGCAGTTCGCATTTAAGAATATAACTTATATTTGAGAGCTATTATTGCACAATCTTTCCTGATCGTTGTGAATATATTTCATCCCAAAAAGCCAAACGTATACAAACACAAAAATAGACCAGAACTGGCTTTCGTGTTTTTGTTTATAAATGGACAGCAGAAATGGAATATCATCTGACAAAATCTGTTATATATCTGTGTGATATGAAAGCAATGTCATCTAATAGCAAAGTCATTTAATAAATGGTGATTTTCCTCAATGAGATACAGAGATTGATGGTATCAGACAGTACCAGTAGTGAAGTAAAAAGCACCAAGGGAGCACAGTCCCATTGTGTTACAAACATCACTATCTGTGACATTATAGACCTGTTAGAAGGCCTGAGGACTAAAAACACAATGAGATGAAGATAACAGTTCAGTTTCAAATGTATATTGTAATAAGAGATGAGTTCTAATGATAAAGTCACCAATAGATTTTTTTCATTGTGTTTAGGTTCATGTCAACAAATCCACTAGATTCTGTTGAAAGAGAAAATAAATATAAATATGGAGTCTGAAATTCAAAATGAGTTACATCTATGTACAGTACTGTGCAAAAGTCTTAGGCACCTGTGGAAAAAATGCTATAAAGCGAGGATGGTTCCAAAAATAATGTCATGAATCCTTATTAATCAATAAACCTTCTAAAAAGTGCAGCAGACAAAAAAACCTCCATCAGATCAATATTTGGTGGGACCACCCTTTGTTTTTAAAACAGCATCAATTCTCTTTTGCAAACTTGCATGCAGTTTAAGGTAGAGGTCGGTAGGTTCTTCAAAACATTTTGAGGAACTGGCCACAGTTCTTCTGCAGACTTTGACTGTCTCTGCATGTCCTCCCAGACTGACTTGATCATGCTGAGATCAGGGCTCTGTGGGGACCAGACCATCCGTTGCAGGATTCCTTCTTTTTGCTGAAGATAGTTCTGTGTGACTGAAATTGGTCCCAAATTCATTCTGCAGCCTGAGAATGACCTCAAACTCACAATCAGAAACCTCCCTGATGGTAGATAAGAATCTACTTGTACTTCTCAACAGACATTGAAGTTGCATGACTAAGACTTTTGCACAGTACTGTAGACAAAATCATCTCAATACAAAATACAGGCACATTCGTTAACAAATCAAAATTGTTCATATTTATTGTATATACACGGATTTGTAACATAGAAAACAAAACAGAAAACAGAAATACAAATGGCAATTTATTTCTGTTATCAGTGCCAAAAAGACAACTGTAAATACTGTAAGTCATTCCAGCGAAAACAATAGTGAAATGAATTACTATCTATTATGTCAAAGAACGACCTCTAAAATAAATCCTCTAAGCACTCTTGCTGCTTCTCTCAGTGTGAATCAGCAGGACAGATGTTTAAATCTTGTGGGTGTCATAAAGGGAAAGTACCAAGGAGAAACAAGAGCAGAAAAACACGCTCCACAAAGTGAGAATGCAACTTGGGAAGCAATAAAACATTATTCATTGTGGGTGTCACATTATTTGGCAGTTTAATTTAACTATGAACCCTTAAATTATTCACAATATCTCAAAAAGAGAAGCCTGCAAAAAATCTTTCACTGCCAAACAGTGGGAAATGGCCCCTCAGTAGTCTGGATGGAGGGCGTTGCACAGAGGTTACAGGACTAAAATTTTATACTTCACAGGCTTCTCCTTCTCTATGACAACAGCTGCTAGTGTGGCAGTTAGGACTGTCACCTTGCAATCTGAAGGTCCTTCAGTTCAGTTTTCTGCTGCTGTTCGTATACCCTAGACCAACGTGACAACCCCGAATTGCAAGAATGTGAAAGTGCCAAGAAGTCAAGAACGACTCATGACGACCACTAGTGTTGTTTCCATGGCAAAGCTGGAATGAGGGGGTTTGCCACTGGCTCTTTCCATGTGTGTTATTTCCAATTTATGAGAAGTGCAAACATGGGAAGAAAAATACAAAACTCCATACACCCTGCGCTGGATTCAATCCCCACATCACACTTATGAGGCATTAACTTAATTCCCTGTGTCACCACATCCTTTACAATAAGAATACCCAGCAGCCACTGTGCCTGCCCAGTTAAACATGTTGATGTTGGGCTTATAAAGGCCTTTGCAGTTCTAGGTAACAGAGGTGATTTGACTGACATGAAGCAGCAAAAATGTCTGATATTAAATACAGTGAACTGTAACAGGAATGCTGGAAAAAACTCAAAATATCCACTGAAACAGGAATACAGCATCACCAACTGATATCAAGTAGGATATTTAGTTTCACATGAAACCAATACAAAATTCCAAAACATCTCCATATGGAGTGAATAAAGATGTTTGTAACATAAACACAGCTTCCCCTGTGTAATTATAACAATATCAAAGTTAAAAAAAGCAAATTTATGTCACATTTGAAGGTGATTATAAATACCAGATTGCTATGGTTGCAATCACTAGAATGTAGTAAATATTTTGTTAAAAGTTAAAAATTTAATATAAAACTTGCAAATGTTATGCTTGACTCTGAGTTGAAAACACAACCTAACAGCTTGCACTAAATCATATTGAAATCTTGGAAATAAGATCATTACAAGCTTGTTCAACAAATCTGAGAAGAGCATCCATCATGATGATAAAAGCCAGACATTGCAGCCATTTAAATAAGAGGGCCTGTTTGAGACATCTGAGTTTCAATCTCTTACTCACAGTTAAGGAGATCTCAGTATTTATTTCTTTTTTCAGCAGAAGTCTGTGCTTTATGTCGCATTGGACCTTCCTAACGTCTAATGTGAGCCAGAGCAGCCCGGTCGTACGTGCCTATAATTCTGCTTTCGGCGCCTTTTCGGGTATTGGTTTTATTCTGTACGTTGCCCACCAGCTGGGGGTCAGCTCAAATGAGCAAGGTCACCAGTCTCCAGGGTGTCACATTTGCTATTCAAGATGAAAAGCTACTTTCAATATTAATGCCATGGCCACAGGACTGGGAAATGTTTCACTTATTGCCTTTATCTTCCACTGTCATGTTTTACAAATTTAACAGATATTAATATTCTGAGCCTGTTTTTCTAGGATAGAAAAAAAACAAAACTTACAACGTTCTCCTGTTATCCTATAGATAGTATTTAACCTAAAAAGCATTAAAATAGAAGAATTACAGCAATCGCACATACAACTAGCAAACAAAAAAACCTCATGCAATTAACTTTGTAAAAAATGTCATTATCTTTTACCAAACTTTCATGTTTTGCATTCCCATAATTACAACATGTTGTCTTGCCCATTAACTCCATTGCCGTCAGCAGTGAGAGATGCTTAAACAGTGCTTTATGTTTCCCAAACTGCTACTAGACAAAAAGCCATAAACCTTGAAGGGGTTTTCTCCAGTCGAGCAGTATGCACAGGGACCGCCTGCGGCTTTGACAACGACGGCCATCGACACTGTGACCTGTATCGTTACACCGTTTATTGATGGTTCTCAGGGCCCACAAAGCAAATATGCCATGAATGCAGCTGTCTACGCAGTGTCTCCAGTAATTGTGCGCCGCGTCCCTCTCTCAGGCTTTAACAGCCTAACCAGACAGCCGTGGGCTCCTGAAAGGGCGGGGGGGGCGGTGAAACTGTGGAAGCCATCGGTCCGATGGCTTCGATGAGGGCAGGGCCAAGCAGAAACATGCAGAAAGCACAGTATACCAAATCTGACTTCAAGAGGCTTTTCCTTTGAAGCATTCCAACATGCTGACAGAGGAAAAAACCAAACATTCTAAATTACTTATTATTATTATTAGCTCAACCACAGCCTAAATAAGCCGACAATGATGACAAAAAAAAAAACATAAGAACGCCCACAGCGACTCAGATATAACATAAAGTCAGGAAGGACAACACATCAGTAGATAAGTCAGTTCTTCCAGTGTATGGTCACTCAGTGCTGGGTACACCCTCTCCCTCCATCCCCACAACAATTTCAAAGCCGTTATTCTGGTTATTTTATCCTTAGAGTGAATGGAAGTGTTTAAATGATGCAATACTTTCACTTATGCATTGTACTTTGTTCCATTTTACAATGTAAAATGCATAAATTCTGCACAGTATATGTATATAATACATCTAAAACTCAGCGTTGTCTTCAAAAATATTTCAGATACTGTAGTGCATAGCAAACCTGCCCAGTAAAATTTGCAGGATTACTGGGGTATAAGCTGTAAAAAAGTCTTTGAACATAAAGAAGGACTTTAATGTTGCTATACTGATTATGTAATTATACATGTGGCGTAAACGTTTCTTATTGTAAGGTAAAATCGGTGCATTTATTGCATAGACTATAATAACGTACAGTGAAGTGTGTTGGGAAACTTAGGCCAAATCATTTTATTCTTTCAGTTGCTGCTGTACTCCACGGCAGCTATAAAAGTGTGAGTGTTTTTGGAATTCTGTTAACAAGTACTAGTGAAATGTTTACTGTCATCCCAAGGAGCTTTGCTGTTGTATTAGAGTGTGGTTTCAGTTTTCACACAGAAACAACATGCGAGTCAGCACTTCACCAAGGATGCGGTTAGAACTCGCAAGTCTGGACTATGTAATACTTATATGGAAGGCAGTATGTTGCCGCTGCTTATCTTGCAGACCTCAAGGTCTTACCGCTTGGCTTGGAGGAATTAGAGAAGGAGCAAATGGGCCCAATGAGGAACCAAATACACCCCCTGGTAAAACATTAATCAGAACGAACAATTCTGGAAATGGGCTAAATTTGCCCCACTAAGCAGTAGTTTGAAGGAAAGCGTGGATTAGTAAAGAAACAGCTCTGTCCCTGCTGACCGTTAACTCCTTTGACCTTTGCCCTTCAGTTGACTTCCAGGCACTCACGTACACCCACACACGGGCGCACATACATTTCTTACTTTCTGCTGACACATGGTAGACACAGCATTGGTTTAGAAATGCATTTCAGCTGTAATGGAGATTTAAAGAAATAATACTTTGCTGATTGAGGGTCAAGTTTCTTGGACTGGACCCCTCTCTTGTGTGGGAGGTCCAGAGCTTTGAGTCATCAGGGTTAGGTAGCTTTTTATGGATTTTGATTCCAGAGTTCCAGTCACCCATGGAAAGTGTGACTGCTTTCTTAAAAAACAATTAAGCAGTGTCAAAAAGGACAAAATACTGAAGACTTTCTTTTCATACATAAAGGTATGTGCTGTCACAGTGTAAATAGTGCTTAAAGGATGACTTTACAAGCCTGCTTTACAGCATACTCCAGAGTTCCTCTGTATATCTGACCAGTTCATGAAACAGATGTGAAAAAAGGTTTGAGAATTTAAATACTGTAGTGTTATTGTATCTTTTCTATACAAAACCAGTGAAAAGTGTGAGTACATTTTGGCAACCTGGTCAATGCTTCTATGGGATGAACTGAGAGTGAAAGAAAAGCTATCCTCAAGCATCACGGATCTCCAGGAGTGCCTGGAGCCTGGAGGTTTCCTGCTTAAATAGTTTCCACAAAGTATTCAAATGTTTTAGAAGTGCTGTGTGCTCAACTATCCTAAAACATTGTTGACTGGCCATTAGCTACAGGATGGCAAGCATTGCCCATACTTGCTATAAAAAAGTCTGGGGATACAGACATTTACATTTTTACATTTTCCCCATGGTTTTCTCCAAAGCTTTAATACAAGGAGACCAACAGTGTAAGACATACTGCAGTAAACTGCCTACAGCCATTCTTCCAGCACATCTTCTGACTGCAAGAGGAACCACAAACAGACATGCAAGCTCCACATGGACTCAAACCCATGTTCACCACGCTATCCTAGTGCTATAAGGTAGCAGGGCAGTGGTGAAGTAGTTAACTGTTTGGTTTGCTGTTTGGTATTCAGAAAGTCAACCAGGTGGCTGTTAATTGAAAAATCTGCAGGATACTGGTCCTTGACAACCAGAGATGTGCATCCCAGCTTTGTGTGACATTGGACCATTTCAGCACATACCGTCCCACATACTGCTATGACAAAAAGACAAGAAAAACATTACTGCACATAGAAACCATACGTGGATAAATCACAAACACACACGCTTGTTCACATGCAAAACTTGCTTGCAAAAATATCTGTGCAAAATTTATGATGTGGAAATATTGCTTTAATATATATGAACTTTCCCCTCTGTTTGTACGGCAACTTTTTCAATTACCATTTTAACAGCTACACCCATGGCCAAGTAATAAAATATATCAAAATAGCATTAGCTACATCTCGGAGCCAAGTGCACCCCCACCAAGTGTAGCACCCAAACAGAGAATACATTTAAAACGATTTATTAGAAAAAGGGGATTTGTGTGGTACACAGAGTAAAATCTTATTTTTCCATCTTTGTGTGTTATTGAGGAAGAACATATCTTTTAAAAGCATGTTAAAGACAGTCTTTGGAACACAAGTAGAATTTTTCACATTGACCAAACAGAATATCAGATTACATTTTAAAATGATATTTTATACAAAAGTAGACATATACTGGCACGTAATAGACAGAACTGCAAACAAATACGATAGGGAAGTGAAATTACTTTGCATAGCTTCTTGTCCTCAATTTAGATATGACTATGAAAACAATGACAGAAGAAATCCACAAATAGGACTAAACCATGATGAAGCTTATTATATTTGTTCCATTTGTAAGCATGTAATATGCTTGGCCTTATTATATACAAAAATATATAACTTCATGAAAGCAACTGTGTCACTGCAAAAATTTAGGACGAGAAGCATGTCATCAGTCTATAATCATTTTTTTACATATTAGTTATAGAGATACATTATATAATACAGTGCAGCAATAAAGAAGCCTAGTAACACACTACCTTGAGATATGGAAACTGTCCATTGAGCTTGGGATCTAACCTATTTACCATCTGGACTGAACATTTTTGAGTAGAGCGGGAGCTAATAACTTCAATCTCAACATGCTGTCCTGCATTTTAAATTTAGCACCTCCCTCATTTACTGACAAATGCAGCTCTCATAACTTAAGGAAGAAGTTGTGCTAAAGGCCATGCTTTTCTCTAAAAAAGAAAAAAATGAGGGATAAACATGGAGCAAAAGACAACAGACCTGAGTTATACTGTATTCTTTTTGAATATGTTCTTTTAAATAAGAACTTTCACCAGCAGTAAATCATGCTATCTAAAATTATATAGCTGTTTATGTCCTTAATTCAGAATAAAAGTAGATGAAGTGACACATGACATTACTAAACTGATACTTCATCTTTTTCTATGATATTGTGATGATATCACTGCCTTCATGCATTGAGGTGTTACTTTTGGAGAGTCAGAATGCTAAAACGTTAAAAGTTAATATAGCTATGGCAAAATTAGAAGTATTCCCACATTATCTTTTCATCATTTCAAAAAATATACGATGTGTAAATTATGCATTAATAAATGAATGTCATTTAAACAAAAAAAAACAAAAAACGCATCATACATAATCATACTTTTCAACAGCATTGTAAAAATGGTTACAACTGAACAATAAATATTTTGTGGCAAATGACTGAGGGAAAAAAAGTCATATATACCACAAACTATTGAGTCTTCCAGCAAAGCAGGGCAAGCATACATGAGGAAAAATATTTGAGAAAAAGTATAACCAACCAAAGAACAGCCAGCATATTTTGTCACATTTTCTAGAGAAACATGATCTTTTGTCTGCATTGCCCAAAAGCATCACAAATATTTAAATTAAAGCCAACTAGTCCTGATGTCGGAACTTATACTCCCACGTATCCTTCACTATTGCTGGTCCATACATGAAGACCTGTGTCTATACGTGCCGTGTGTGTGTGTGTGTGTGTGTGTGTGTGTGTGTGTGTGTATATGACAAACGGTGAGACTTTTCAGTTATACAATATTTTTTAGTTACCAATCTTAGTCAGAAGTTAGTAACCCAAAATTATGAGCATTACCACTAACAGTGTAAGACAGGAGTTTGTGTAACTTAAAGATTAAATGTCAGTATACAAAAGGTCAATTCATTTTTTGATATCCTGTCTTGAAGATATGAACTTTCTTCAAACATTAACAGAAAAAATGTTTACTTTGACTCATGGTTAATTTCTCAGCCAAACTGTAGGGATTGAATCCAACAAAAATGTTTACTTTTCCATTTGGGATTTTGTTAGTGTGAAGAAGACATTCTGATTGTTTTTATTATTATGACTTTCACTTCGACAAGGGCACTAGTCTTAGTATTTATTTATACACAAGTAGTGTTGCTTTTGAATAACATATGGCAATTAAGAAATGTTGTTATAAATTGTGTATCGATGATTTCATTAAAAATTGAGTCAGTTAATGACTATATAGGACTTTTGACCCGCAAATACTCATGTTACATGTATAGCAAATAATATGACTCTGAAAGCATGTTTTGCAACCTGCGGTCCAGCATTTTGTCTAAAAGAGCCTGGGAACAAGGACCAGGTTGCTGAGAAACCTTCCAGATGGAATGTGGTTTTTAATAGTCTGGTAATCCCTTTTGGCATCATACTTGGCTTCTAATTGCCTGAAAAAAAACAGCCTTTCCATTTTCTTCAATTTTCCATTTTCTATATTTTGTTATATACTAGTTTGCTTAAAATCTGCAGTAAATTCAATATGTGCTGACAACCAATTGAAGTAATTCTACAGCTAGCAACCATGTGTTGATGAACATACACCATGGTTACAGTATAACTTTGCCCAAAAATTGCCTAGTTGTACCAAATCAGCTATTTAGCAATCAGCTTGTTTCTACCCTAACACTTCATCACGGGAAAAGAAGAGTGTTCCTCTAGGGGGGAAACAAACACCCTCAACTTTTATAGGTCCATTGTTGCGATTAGGGATGCCTGCATTTCATTTTTTATTTGAATAGAGTCCACTGCATACCTAAACACATGGAAGGGTATCCACTGCCATTAGATCTGTTGAAAGAGAATTCTCAGTGGCTGGGTGGAAAGTAACCCTCTCTCTACCCAACCCTCTCTGCCCTGATCTCCGCTGGTACAACACCCTTCCAAAGTCACACGTGTGGCAACAGGCCAGCACCTAGTAATCCAATAGCAGGTTACACTCTTGGTTCCTGGGAAAGGGGTGTAGCTGTGATGAAGTAAAAACAGAATGAGGGAAATGGTGGTGAGGGTATACGTAACTCAGCCGTCAACGTGAAGCGCCCGCTTTGTAGCTTGTTTCCTTCATTTGAACTAATTCAGATTTTCTGCTTATTTGAAACGTGTAGAAACCTCTGAAACGGTCCTGTGGGTGGATTTTGAAAGACGCTGTGAATTCCCTTAGAATGACAGAACAACTGATCAAATTGTGGGGCACATTGGATTCTGCTGTATGGAAAGGAACTGCTACTGTCACGAGAAAAATAGTGTTCAAGATGACAGCCTTGTCTGCGGTGATTTATAACCCTAGATGCAGTACATTAGACTCATTCACCTATTTACAGACCAGAGCAACGTGACACTTTAATACATGTAACATAGCCCGTATAGATTCGCCAATCCACCTGAAACATATCTTTGGACTATGGGGGGAAACCAGACCAACTAAAGGACACTCTGACTGACATGCAGAGAACATACAGACTGAGATGGAATACCTCTACATGCAGTCACACAGCTGTACAAGGCACTGGGCTACCAGCTGCACTTCCAGGTCATTCAGAAAACCAGCATATAGACCTTACTCAATAATAATGTTCAATAAATTTCGAGTAGAATTTGTCTGTAAAATTTATAATGCCCTTTTAACTAAAAAATAAGCTGTACAGTACTTTAAAATGATTCACTAATAATTGTGTGAAAGTGGCTGCCTAGTATTTTGCGTAGTAAAAAACGTACACTTTTTTACAATCTTGTTTGAATCTGTGGTTGACTCCAGTAGAAATATACTTCCCAGCGGGGTTACAGTTTGGAACAAAGCATAAAATTATTTAGGAAACATAAAAACAACCACTGAAATTTCAACGTCATTTCAAATCTGTCCAAAACTGAATACTGAAAGGCCCATATATGTAAGTCAGAAATGCATTACAAGCTCATATTTTACGTTCATATTTATTGTAATACTAAATTTGATTTACCATAATGTTCTGTACAAGATCTTATTAATGCTTGGCGAAGAGTTTGCATTTTGGAATACTGTTATAAGGACCTGAAAAGGCTTGAAGAAACAGACTCAGACTTGTCTTGATCATCACCAGGTACATCCAGAATGCTTTGTCGTGAAAGGTGAGTAAACCAAGGAGGTACCACATTATTTCACTTGTCAGCTGCTGTACTTATTACCATATCATCAGCAACTGCTATACAACAGGAGTGCAGGGACAAACATTTCCCTTTGTGCCCCCTTTCATCGCATTTTTGCATTTGAATTTAGCACTCCAATCATATTAAACTTGGCCTGAATGACTTGGCTGATTATTACAGATTTTTTTTACACATTTTTGCTTTTTCTCCTCCATAGAAAACTATAGATTTTCTTAGCAAGATTAAATTATTGTTGTTATGACCACTTTAGAAAGAAATGATCTTTATTACTCTCTTTGGTCAAACTTTTAAGTTAGATAATATTGTTTATTTCATATAAAAGCATTGATCTCTTCGCCTACTGCATGCACCCAATGCAAGTATTCAGAGGAGGCCCTGAATTTTGACTAGGCCCTCCATCACTAAGCTATATCTTTTTTGATCTACGCCTTGTTTAATCTTTCATCTTCATTAAGATATTATCATTTTTTTCAAAGATTCACTGATAAACACATGAGTCTACTTACAGAAATGTTCCACACAGTATACTTAATGCTCAAGCATTTTAACCAGATCTAATCACCTCCCACTGGTCCAGAGTGTTTTTTCACTCTACGTAACAGACTAAGCTTGTTCCCTTGTGTCGCTAAATCCCCCATCCTCACCTCCAAATTATTTTATTTTCACATAAGGTGGTTTGGCGTTACAACTGACCTCTGAACTTGATAAAGCCCATCTTCTCCCATTCTGAGGAGATGAAAGATGTTTGGGTAGCTTGTCTGCCTTATCTGATGCCAGAAAGAATCTCAGCTTGTATGTTCAAGTGCTTCTGTTCATCCTTTGATCAAATATGTCCAGACGACTAAACAAAATTACTAAACAATTACAGGTGTTCTCTTTGTAGGGCTCAAGAAAGATGTTCTTACTGTGCCCATCACTCAGGTTAGCAATCTAAAATTTTACAATGGTGATGAGGAGTGTGGACTAGAAGGAGTCACCAGGTAGGTCCACTCAAAATCATGAGATGACTTAAAGGGTCTTGCTGCTCCTTGACTGAAGAAGCTGCTCCCCTGCTGTGGCCGCAGGACTGGGTGAAGTAAGCGAGTAGAGGAGCATTGCAGAGGAGGTAAGTAAAATTCAGCTGCAGATCCCAATAAGCAAGGCTCCATTTTGTGTGCACTTTTAGACTGGGCCGTAACCTGAGACGGATGTGCGCCAAACCAGGCACCTAGTGGGAGCTGTCTAAATTGAGCCTTGGAGCCTCATTTTAGAAAGCTTGCATGTGAGCATGGGGGAGTTTGTTGGCCATGGATTTTGGCATAATAAAAAAGACCTGGATGTTGTCTCTAAAGATGGGAAAGAAGACTCAAAGGTCAATAAAAAGCAGACGGGACCATTTATATCATTCCTGAACGGAGGCACTTGTGATAAATATTTCAACAATTTTAAGTAACTTCTTAAATACGATTAATGATATTCCCAAAAATCTGTTTAGGAGGTAAAACGTCAGCGTGGTGGGAAAGTTATATTTGAAGGCACTCAGCGACACTGGCAGCAGCGCTCTAGGCCTGCCTTATTCTGGAATGGATTATTTGTCTTGTAAAATTTCTGTCAAGATACAGCCTTCCTCAGTTGTTCACTCGCCCATTCATTCTGTGGGTGAAGCACATGTAACTCTGTAAATCTGGATCACTGTAAAGGGCGTCTGGAGCGCAGTTCCACTAACAAGACATGACAAACATTTAGGCGGAAAAGCACGCCCCCGCGGCCCCGACTCCCCCTGCTCCCCAACTCTTTCATCTGTCTGGATATCCGTTTATTTTTACTTTCTCAGTCTGAAGTGAAGCACAAGAGTGTGTACAAACAGTGACAACCAGGGGAGAGGTCAAGTGATGTAACCCAGTACAGAAACAGCAACCGCTACAAATTATAACTGCACCAAAAGTGCAAAAGATTAGCACACAGCTGACTTGTAGTATACAGAGGTTTTCAGACTGTATAATATCACAGCAACTCCGTGAGTCTGCAGCCCGTGCATTTCCAAAAAATGTTCATACACACCTGTGAATTGCCCAAATACAAATTTTATTTAAAGACGGTTCAACGAATGGGATTAAAAATTAGCCTGAAAAACACGTTGTTCAGAATAATTCCAAGTGGGTCACTGAACAAAGCACGAACAAACACTTATTCAATGGTTAATTCAATTTACAATGACAATTCAGTTCAGTTAAAGTATATTTGTTTGGCATGGCAGGCACCGTGAAAATAAATAACCTAAAAAAAACTAAGGATTATCAGATCTGATGGGAAACTTTTATCAGTCCAGCGTTCTAAAAAATAGTCTTAACTGATGAAGACGATGAGCTATTCAGAGAGACACGGGTTTACTAAGAGGACCAGATACAGAATCACCCTCAGTGGTAGCCAGAGCCAGGCACACTCCACCAACAGCCCACACAGAACTGCCTTTGCAGCAGCTGAGTTGCACAGAACTCTCTTATTGCTTCTATTTAGCTGTGAGTGGGCAGCTTTTACACAGATTTAAATGTCACTGCTATCATGTAATAAAGGGTATAGCTGAACAGAAATAAGAAAAAAAACTGTGGGGATTTAAAATCTAATTGCTTTTCTATTTTAGTTTGAGCTCCACAGAGAATTTACAAATGTTTTCAATTTAAGACAGAACAATCACTACTACTAATAGTCCTACAGACAAAGCTAGCACACATGGCTTTGTTGTACACATTTTTTAAAGCTTAAGACATTTTAATATAATGTTCAGTGGATGGTTTCCCAGTGGGGCACGGATTTTATATAGGAACAATTGAGGCATAATCTGTATCTAGTGCTGCTGTTGATGCTTATGTTGTTATGACAATAGCATCCACTGTATTCTTATGAACGAGTAACAAACCCTGTATAGCATTTGCATGGTTCCAGGCCACTGGGTGTTGATGGAAGAAGATGGAGCTGAAGACAAGCAAGTTGCTTTGGCCAAATGACCGGGTGTCCGTACTAGCCACTGGAGCCAGATACTACAAGCGGATGGCTTTGATAGATCTGAAGTATCTGGCATTTTTGATATGGCCTACAACTACTGCTTAAACTTACTGCTCTGCTCTAACGGTCTTTTTCACAAATACTACTGTTAAGAAAACATGGACATTTTTCTTGTGAAAAACAACCTTTTCTCTTCACATTCCACTTTCTATTCAAACTTAAAAATAAATGTGTCATATATAAATAAGGAAATCAACAGCAAATTTAGAACATGAAAGGAAAAAAGACTCACAAGTCTAATGTCCTTTTTCTTACTATTTCAGTTACATACACATTTTTGGCCATAATCTCTTCCTTGTTCTCTTCTTTTGTTTTGCTTTTCCACTTTGAATAATGTTTAGACCTTTAAACAGTGAAGAATTTTTGAGATAAGAAATAATAGGATTTTCTCTAACTTCGGCTTGCTTCTTGCTGCGGAACAACGACCAAAGATACAATTCATTTCGTAATCCCTATATGTGAAATCTTACGACTTTAATCCCTGCAAACTAGCCTCATCGTGAACCTGGCTCTCTTTCTTTGGATGGTCAAACCTGAGTTATCACTCTCGTCCCTTAACAACTGACAGCTACAGTAAGATTTTCAGTGAATGAATTTGAAAAGTTCAAAGAATCAAAAAGCCAAAAAGAATGGGAGAAAAATGAAGCTCTTTGGACCCAAGTGCCACCCCTGCTGGGCATAACTGCAGTTAAAGCTATAACAGTAGTACGAGCTAAACCCTAATAACAATCCGAAAACAAAAACTAAAAACTGATTTCTGACTCAGCTGCTTTATGCCAAGAAAACTGATGTGTTTTGTGATAGATGGGAAGCTTAGAACCCCAGGAAAAAAGCGTTAAGCGTTAAGAGGACTACACATAGATAGCGATATGAACAATTCTCTTCTGTAGTCTATACTCTGCACGCGGATGAAAACTTAGAGATGAGCAATTCAGTTCTGAATTCTAAGAATTTTAATTGCATAAGAAGGACATGCAGATGAAGCCTGAGATGAGCACTTTACTACATCTGAGGAGTCCAGCAAGATTTGATACCTCTGGGTGCTTTGGAAGGATCAAATGTCCATCTGTCCTCAAATGTAAATAACCTGTCTCGCTAAATACAAAATCCATCAATCTTCATTTGCAAAACAAAAAAAACAAAAACTATTTACATTGAAATAAGCACTTTTTGGAAGGCGGGGCATCAAAAAGGTCAACTTTACGTGCAACCTGAACCTTTGCCATCTGGATTAGTTATTCCATTGTCACTTATCAGTTATGAGGAATTTTGTACTGTTGCCTTATTAAACATTGTCACAACACTACATATTTTAATATTGAATTACACGATCTGCAAAGTTGTTGCACAAAGAAAAACGATTAAGAGAATGTATATGCTCTCGGATGTAAGGAAACTAAAATACATTGCAGGAAGTTCTCAATCCATTCAAAGCCCATTACTGTGCGCTCAGGGCCATAAGCTAAATGTTGTGAGCAGGAGAAAATGTATGCCCACCACACCTAACAAAATAAGAAATGCATAACTGCAATTAAACATAAATAAATTGTGGTCAGACAGCCAGCTTGGGGGTCATTAATTAAACTGATGTAAGAAATTGAACTAAAAACATGCAGAATACTGCACATTGAGCGAAACTGGAAAAGCTCAAGGCTGAACTTCATTACACAGAAGGTAACTCTCTCATTTGTTTAAGTTTCATAACCAGGGTATAAAGTAACAGGGACATTTCTGCCCAATATCAAGACCCTCTAGGCACTTAAGGTCTAATGAACATGATGAAATGCAGTTTGTAAAAAAAGCTGCGCACAGGACCAGGTTTACTATCCTGCATGACAGCATTTTGCCAGTAAAACCTCTTGATTGTGTGGCGAAGTGTGTCGTGTTCACCTAAATGTACACAGCGATTTGAAAGTGTGACCAGTGCTTTTGACCCCTTTTCTCCCCATCACAGAAAAAAAAAAAATACAAAGTCAGAGATTATGGTGGTTTAAATGCAAGGCTTGTTGCTAATGTAACTGTGAATATAATCACTTTGCTCCTTCTGAGGTTCAGACTGAAGACAGGAAGGAAGAGCTTTTCAGTCTACTGAGCACATAGTAGCTCTTCACGGCCCATTTATTAGTGTTGGCCCACGTCACCAGGAAAAATAAACTTTCGTACAAAGGAAGTTGCCCTTAAAATAGCTTGCACTTTCACTCACTGTTCAAGTATTGTCCTTCATTTCTGCTTGGAAATACGGCCTTTTTCCATATCTACTGAGCAGTGGAAAGGATAAAATGTTGCATTAAATGTGTGCAGATTCACTCTCCAATTCAGACCACAATTATTCTGCTGTAACAATATCTTTTCCACAAATAACACGAAAGTATGCTTTATGCCATGATAAAAAAGACATACTGTATAAAGGCAAGCACTAAATGAAGGTATTATAATAAGGAAAAAGCCTAGAAAGCTCTTTACCAGAACAGACAAGTTCTACTCACTGGGGACTTCCAGATTTTGACTGGTAAGACAGCTGGCCAAAAACACTCAATCCAAGCCACAGTGAGTTTGAGCTTCTTCCTAAGCAATCAGAGTCAATGCCTCTCAGTGCTGGGAATTAGTATGAGGTTTGAAACAAGAATGAAATCTGCTAAGATCTGTGACGCTACACATGAAGACAAAGCCCTGGTCTCATCACAGTTAGATCTTAAAAACCACTCAGAAAGCAGTATCACCGTGTGTACCAAGTGGGTGTCTGAAAAAAGACATGCAGCGCAATATTCAAGCTTTATGATGTTTTCACGATGCAGCACGATTTCTTAAATCACAGTACTCCTGCAAAGGATTTACAAATGTAACAAAACACTTTACCTTATTCTATGCTTTCTGTGAAAATGTGCATATTTTTCCACGGGAATCATCAGACCGATTACACATCTTTCGTACGACTGTCAACAATCTATCTCAGCATTATTTCAGGATATTTACTAAAAAATAATGAAAACTGTGCACCTATTTTAAAATAGCTTAAATGCTATAATGTGCACATTAAAATACTGCATAACTTTGGAGGATAATTTCTTAGGCCCTTAATGGACCCTGAAGAGGTCATTGGAGTGAGCCTTTAATGTTATTCACCAGTTTCCTAAACTCTTAATAAGTGACGTGAGGTGATCATGACCCCTCTTGCGTGCCCAGAGCCCAGCAATCCCTGCAAAAACAGAAACTGACTTTGATTGCTGAAGAATGTCGTCGCCTTTCTTTTTGCTCCTGGAGTGAGGAATTTCGCAGGCCGGGCGATTAGGACCACCGATGCTTGTCAACGTGCCATGCAACACGGATGCATAACAATAGGAGTGTGCAGTGTCTCTCGCACGTTCCAAGGTCCTGTGACTGACTGACCACGTGGTCGATCGGTGCAGCCGGTCCAGTGTCACTGTATCACATGAACTGAACTGGATTAATAGTGATAATTACATGTTAATGAACTAATAATGTATTTGAAAATGCAAACAGGCTTCAGAATTCAGACTTCTATCACCTTCAGATGTTTTCCCACTCGTTGCCAGTCTGTGACATAAAACTTCTCACTCTCTTTAAAGTAATAAAATACCTTGTTTTAATGCAACCAAAATATCTTCTTTGTGACTATTTTGTGATGTTATTAGGCTATTTTTTGTCAAATCATTCAGGATGTAGGTCAGTGCAAGCTATCACAAGTCACAAGAAAAAAGAACAGAAAAGAAAAATTAATAAAATGAATTTGTGTGTTTATATATGGAGTTTGTCATTATGTAAATTTTCCATACGATTGCATAAACTGATATCCCACACATATGGAGGATCTTTCTGTAACTGATTTCTGTGGTGTGTTTGAAAGAAAGAAAGACTCCAAAATATTAATTTAAGTCTCCCTTGAAGACTCCTTGCATCACTTAGGTTTGACTTAACGTATTTATTTTGCATCAAGTTGTTGCTAGTTTATTTTTCTTACCTATGCCCAATCCTTCTACAGTACATCAAAATAGTCCTGGTTTATACGATGAAGGCCGACCAAACAGGCGACAACAAGAACAGGAAAGATGAGAGGACGAACACGTTTGGCAAACACTATTTCTTAGTTTATCACTGACGATTATCATGGCTACTTAAACCCTGTTAATTTCGCTCCACATGCCAGCAAGTGACCCTTTCAATCTGCTGAGTTCAGCTTTCAGTTCAAGGTATATAGATGAGCTAAATCAACAGCTTCTGTGCGCTTTCGTGATTAAATCCTAAAAATTTCATGCAGCCGGAAAATAAACATAAATGTAATTAAAGACCACTACAGTTAAATGTATAATTGACTATAACAAAAAAAAAATGCTATTTTTCTGTTCCTCAGCTTTGGAAGACTGTGAATATACTAAAAACTGCAATATTCAGCAGCAGTAACTCCTAATTCTTAAATATTTGACTATTTTTTCTGATTCATTGCATCCATATTTTACCATTTAGCTACTAACAAGAACTAACGTATTATTTAATCACCAAACACCGATGAACCTTAATTTAAAAAAAAAAAGTCCACGAATACCATTGCATAATTTTGTTAAGAAAACAACCATTCAGCTACGGCTGGAATTTTACAAGACGCACGTCCGTGAAAATGTCTTCTAGTTGGAATATATCTGGACTAAATTTTGATGTATGAAGTGCCAACAAGAGGCACACACTTAATTCTACTGCACAAGCTGGGAACTCCCTTGAGACCTTTTATTTCCTGTTATTAAGAAACACACAACAGTGCTGCAGATCACTTGCAGATATGTTCAGAAGTGGACCTGTGCTAATATTCATATTAATTCCACGGAAAAATCTTTAGACAAAACCTGCTGCACTGCTGCTATAAACCAGAGAGCAGGCTTGTTCTTGCGTTCATTTTGTTGAAAGAGGTATTGCATCGATTAGATCACCTCTGTTATGAAATTTCTGAAATTCCCTTGCATTGTAAGATTGTGCAAGGCTGTGAAACACAATTAGCAATGCAAAATCTGCTCAGTATCCCAAGCGGATAATATAATCAAGGCCGCAAATTGACAGAGCAACGAAATTGTTCCAGAATTGTCAAAGCTCATGCAAGCACAGTGCATTCTTGGATTCCTGAAGTCTCAAAGTATAGCTGTCAGTACCATAATGCTCGCAGGCGTCCCCTACTGTACCGCTCAGGTGAGTGCACATCCACCTTACCTTCTGGAGCCACTGTGTGTAGTTCTCCATGACGTGCTCCAGCTGCTGGATCTTCTTGCTAGAGTAGTCCTGCTCAGCCTGTGGTGCATCTCTTTGGAGGGCATTGACGCTGTACTGCCCGCCGCCCCTCCCCTCCTGGCAGGGGGTGCCGCTGCCGTCGTTTTCGGGCAGGATAAACGTGTAAGTGCACTGACCGTGCTGGATGCGGCTGAAGCGTCGGTTGTTGCCCCTGGCACTGCCACTGCTGGGACTGCCAGTGTTACTGGGATCCGTACCCCTATGCTGCTCTGCCACACCACCCTCTGCCACCACCAGCAACGCTGCCAGTGACAGCAGAGGCCAGGCAAACTTCTCCCACAGCATTGCAGGAACAGCAAGGGACTAATTGAAAACAACGTCCTTAGCAGGATTTTACAAGATTGCAGCTTTTATTATAGTTGAGCTCTTTTGGAAATATGTCCTCGGTTATAGATAGAGTAATGTCAGTTATGCTGTCAGTCCAGTGCATCTACTGACCATCCCACTAGATAGCACTGAAGAAGTAGTCCAGCTGTACATTGTGGACCGTAGAGAACATCATGCTGAGATTGGAGGACATGCGAGCTGTTGTGTGGTCTCCTAGCCGGGCTGCTTGAAGGAAGCTGGAACTTCCCACGAGGTGCTCACCACGTGTCAAATGGCATACGGCATGCGTAAACACGAATGGACAACAGTTGCACAGTGCAAAGTGTGTCAATGCTGTATCCACATTTTCAAGATCTTGCCCTCCCTCCGTTCCTTGCAGCAGCTCCTGCTGAGGTGCTCAGAGTCCTCAGTGAGTTTCCTCCAGGGGGTCTGCAGCTCAGCAGCAGCCTCCACGCCAGCTCTGTGCCTTCTCCACACAGTGGCGAGACAGGAATGCAAGCGCCGCTTGGTCCTCTGTGTGTGGCTGTGTGCGTCTGCCTGAGAGAGAAAGTGTGTGTGTGTGTATGTGTGAGAGAGGGAGAGAGAGGGAGAGAATGTGCCCCCCTGCGCTGAGGATGTGTGCTTAGACCGTGTTGAGGATCATCTTACAAACAGCCTGACCTTAAGCCTGTGTGGCAGTGCAGCCTCTGAGCCTTAGAGTGGCCTTTTTCAGTGCATCTACAAAGCTCTGCCACAGGGCCACTTACAATAATGCATAAAATAATTGTTCATTAATATCATAAGGATTTTAATATTTGTTTAGAATGTTCAGGCAACTTTTCTGCAACCTTTCAAGATGAACATAAGTATTTTTCAAGTTGCTACCCTGCAAGAATGATTAACAACATTATGAGGATGATTTTAAGTATTTTCTGGAATTCATTAAAAGAAAATATTTAGCATGAAAGAATAATACTTGAAATGTCTGCACGTCTGAAGCCGTTGCACTGAAACCTGAAATTATTTTAAATAGGTTAAAAGTAATATACTTGCTGAAATTGAAAATTTTTGGGCCAGTTAAAAAGACTTTTTGAACACGACTGTGAAGAACATGAACTCCTTCATCAACCATAAAAAGATGTTATGTGACATAATATGTGTAACATTCCAAGTGTAAGCGGTCAAGTTGTGGTGCAGAAAACATGCTGCGAACCTTGAATTGCAGCACAAAGAGGGAGGGGAAAACTTGGGAATAGATGTTGAACTACACGCTCTAGATGGATAGAAATCCACCTTTCTCCTTGCACATGAGGACCAGTCAAATACAGAGGTGCAAAGATTAAAAAGTACAATCACTTCCGCACGTGTCAGAACCCTCGGCGTAACAGACGATGACTTGACCTTAACATCTTCTTAAGGTTTGAACTGAGGGCAGCAGGGAGGGGGGCTAAATAAATGAATCAGAGAATCCCGTAATAATAAACACAGAACACGCCAGGTTGCTTGGGACAAAAAGCGCAAATGGCTATTTGTGGACAATCGAGGGCCAGCTGACGCACGGCTTTCGTATGCGGCCATATCAGCAGCGTTAAGACCCCCAGCTTGTACTCAGCAGGAGCAGCATTTATTTACAGTATCTTAATTGAGTTGTGTAATCTTAGATCAGTTTTCTCACAGGAATGTAAACGTCTAACTTATTGAGAAAACAAACCTATTTTTCTAAGTTATGGAAGAACTGCCGTTTTTAACCCTCAAGACCCTTCTGAGTTTTCCCAGACAAGCAGTTGTGGTTCTGCACAGTTTCCACTGTGTTAAAAAAGTCAGTATGTACAGAATTTTGGAGATCGATAATTTTTTTCTGCATTTTTTTTTGCCCAGTGTTGGTACAGGTTTGTACAGTTTACCGCTCACATTTTGAGGTCAATACGCAGCAGAGAGGTGCACAGTGCATCGTATTATTATATAGTGTTTCTTGAGAGATGAAGCACATGAACCATGTTTGGCTTTATCTAATTGCGCAAGAGATCATGTTGGCTTAAGGTTAAAGGCTTTCATGCCTTTATTTATTTAGGAATGACCTTTTTGTTTATTGTTTAAAGCAATTTGCCTATTATTAGTTGTGGGCTGTCATTCTGGTCACCCTAATACTTTTACCATTCTTGGGAAAAATTTGCAGGCTTATGCTTCAGCTGTAGATGAGGATCCCTGCCTGAAACCAAAATAGTTACACTTTGTCCTGTTCAAGAATCGCATGCACACTGTGCATGTTAAGTCCAGCAAGTGTCATATCCTCAAATTAGGTTTCAGTTTACTGCTTTGACTTTGACAACCTTGCCTCAGATGTCATCCGTGTACATCAATTACAGGGAAGGGCAGCAGAAATATGGAATAAGCTTCTATCTACTGTGTGTAGAAAGTGTAATTTCTGCTGAGAGCAAACAGAAAAAGCATGTATTCTGACTAGCCTACCTTCCTGGTGACTTTAGAATAACTCATTTGAATATGATCAGCCACAGGAGCTTTGCCAACTGGTTTTACTGGAAAATCTGTTGTACTGTAGCTCCACAATGGTGTGAAGGGTTAACAGCTGATTCTGCTACATCACTAAGCAACTATAACTTTTAGACAAAAACACCTCACGAGAAACAGGGCTGAAAAGCAACCCCTTCTGTTTAGAAAATAGCTATCAATTGAATTTGTTTATTTGTTTCTATTTGAAACCTTAAATTAGATAGCATTAGGGCAGTTAAGTGAATCCAAAACCATTTAATTTCATTCAGTGAATTAAATTGGAACAGTAAGGAAAATGTATAGCCTGCTGGCTAGAACCCTCCACTATTTCTGGCAAAGAAACAACAGAGTGGTTCCATTTTAAAAAAAGGATTGGAGACGTTGTCACCCGGATCCATTGGAGAACTGCACCCTCAGCCCACCCACCCCAGCAAATGAACTTAGCGGCGGCTCAAGATTCAATCCCCTGTCACAGCATCCGACATCCAACATTAGTATGACATGCTAAAGTTCAGGTCAAGTTTACTGAAAGGTGAGAATACTGTTGTCCATCAAATGCCACTTTTTCTTTTCCACTCTTAAGTTCCTGAAGCCCAGATGTAGTTGTGTTATGAGAGGAATGTGAAAGGTGAACACTCAACATGGCAAGAAACAGACAGTTCCTCTATTACATATGATTAAAATCTTCAGAGTTTCCACATATAATTTTGAAACATTACTGCATTTAGGATCCTGTCACTCTGAGGACAAGAAATGGTTCTTAAATAGTGGACTTGGAGGCACAGATCTGCTGTACTGCTGATGTGGAACATTTCACAGCATCAGCTGTGGTCACGATCTGGTGTTTGTTTGGAGACTCTGCTGTGGGTCCAACCACAGAGGGAGGAGCTGGGTGGGTTTCAGGAGGTTGCAGCCCTCCTGGTGGGCACACCTGTTCTCATTCTCGAGGACAAGCGTGCACTCTGTGGTCTCCTGTTACTCAGGGGTCTTCAGCAGGTGAGCGGTCTACGGTGGGCAGCCGCCTGCATCACATTCACATCACCCTGATTTGACATTCTAGCTTACTCCTGCAGCAGCCTACATCTACATTTCTAGGAAATTGTGAAAAATTCAATAACTTAAAACTGGTTCATAATTTGAGAAACATTTTTCTCATTATCCCGTAGAAAATTTAAACTATAGTCACAATTCAGAAGTTGAAAAAGGTCATGTTTATATAATTTATAACTGGATTTTTTTGTACGTGGCTGCTTCATAGCCACTTTGAAATCTTATATTTTAGTAACACATGTATGGATCTAATTCAGTGTTGCATGTCAGTATTCATAATAAGTTGAAAACGGTCTTTTGTGCATTGTGCACTTCATAAGTTAGGAGTTACAGGTGGTTTCTGGTCTGGATGCACTTTTTTTTCCTTATGAATCACTTGCATCCTCCTCAATAACTGCTGTATGCTAGAAAGCCTTTCTATGCAGTTAGCAAAAAAAAATGAAAGTTACATAATCCCAAAATTGCCCTCTGGACAAACCACTTAATTCAGAACAGCCTCTTTCATTTGTTTTCATGTGGAGTTAACAGTTTTGTATCTGCATCAGTTTACAGCAACACACTGGAAACAGATGGGATGGACAGTAAGTGCACATTCCCTATGAATAGTAAAACAGAGTGCTTTTTTTGCCAGAGAAAAGCATATGCCGTGTATCAGCACGTTCACAACATGTTTAACATAACAAGATGAAGAAATGGAAAGCTGTTTTCATGGCAGGTGCATAAATTAAAGACATAAGGCTGCCAAACAGAAGCTCACATACTGAATATTGCACAGCCCAATCAATAGAAATCGGCTTCTATATGTGAAGGATTTATAATTAATATGTTAATTCACGTCTCTGTGCAGGTAAAATAAAATGTGCGAACTGAAAATTTTATGGAAAATTAAACCGCATAAACAGATAAATAACAGAAAAGTTGTCATTAAGTGCCACTGAGTCGACCATTATTTAGACCAGGTGTCTTTTTGTCTTTTAAAAGCAAGTGGTTTTTTGAAAGTGCAACAGGGTCACATAAGGTGGAGACTGTGTGCAGGTAATCCCAGATGCCTTTCCTTTACCATCAGCCTTGTAAATACCCTTATCAGAATTATTCTTTTAATAGTGCCCTTAACTCATGACACCTTATCTGTTTAAATGGCAAAGGGAGTTCCCTCCCTGAGGAAAGCTGTTTACAGTACAGGTACTTTACCTCCTTCACACTGAACATGTCTCACTTCTTTCATACATACCTTAAGACCAAGCAGTACACTGGGGTGGGACATTTCAGCTGATGGCCCTGATCTGTTTGCTCTTTATTCCCCGAAGCAATGTCCTTCACCCTTACCAACTTACATGTTGATCTGCCATTGTACAGTATATGAAAAGGAGCTGCTACAAATTCACCTCATTCACGATCTGATTGTCTTTTCCTCTGCTCCACTTCCGCCGTGACAAGATGGGTGGCAAAAAGGTCTGATCAACTCTTCCACAAAGCTCATTATGATCCATCATAATCTCTCGCTTGGTTATTGCGACTTGCTGCAGTTTTGTTTTGCATCACAGAAGACTTCGTAACTGATACAACAAATGTATACTGATTCTGTGACAGCTATACTGGCGTAAAATAAGAAATTAGAATGTGTATAATAAACAAAATCAAATATTTTTTTATGAAACATATCACAAAAGGCCAGAATCAAAGTCAACCACATTTAAAACAAACAACTATTAAAGTAACATCCATACCTGTACTAACTTGTCACATCTGAATTGGTAACCACTCTGACTGACAAAAGTATTTTCCATGTACACTAATTTGCCACAAAAGTAGACATTATATTTAAATATACATTTACCTATGTGTGTCAGAGACAGTCGAACGTCTGACAAATCACATCACGTCGAAGCCGTCCCCCACGTGCCACACCTGCCTTTAATGTATGGAGACAAAAACAAAAAATGATGAAAAATCTCCCATGTAGGATCCATTTACATTTGGTTTTGTACAAATGACAACATCACCTCTCACCATCCGCAATATCTTGAACTATGAAGACATCAAGAAAGATAAGCAATGAGTCAAATTTTGGTGGTAATTGCCAAAACGGATTTAAGAAGTGACATGTATTTTATAAAGCATACAGAGTACAATCTAAAAGCACTGAACTATGAATGTGTAGGGGGAGAGTTTTAAGAGGTGATGGTGAAAAGCACAAATGATGAACTACAATAAAAGTTTAAAATGTCTACAAAATAAAAAATATCCTTCAAAAAAGGCCGACAGGAAATGAATAAGTGATTCTTTAGATTAAAAAAAAATACATTTTGCAAAGGCCAAATCCAAAAGTCCACATCACATTTTGAATCTGGACTGTGTTATTCGCCAGTTCTTACCAGGAGCCCCTAGTGGCAGCATAAATTACCTCCATGCCACTGCTTTGTTAGTTCAATTATCATGTTTATTTTCCGGCGTAATTTTAATCTAAATCGTCTGTCATTACTGCAGCGGTATTTGTTTGTAGACTTACAAAGAGAGATCGCATATGTATAAAATAAACACATACGTATAAAAAAGAAAACTTGTCTGAACTTCATTTATTATGATTAACAGATTGTAATGTAATCAGTAAAAAATAATTTTATTTTTAAAAATTACATCAATGTTGGACTTGAATGACGGGGAGAATTTCCCCTTCCTACGAGAAATCAATCAGGTGCTTTTCTTTACATTGAAACAAGACTCCACAGACAATTTAGACAACTCGAAGTGATCAGCGAAAACGTTTTTAAAAATCATTGTCACTCCAACACTCTATTATGACAATCCCACCTCACATTCCACTCTGCATTCCTTGAAGAAAAGCCAGTGACTTGGCTGTTGTTTCCTTTTCTCTCTACCAGTGGCCTTTTCGTGGCGAGGCCCTGCTGAGCTTTCGTGGCTAAGAAATATGTATGAGGCATGCGGTCTACGCCATGTCAAATCATGTACTGTCCTTGCATTGACCTTGCAAAGCCGGCTGTCACAACCCATCTGGCTGATCGCAAGGAATCGGGGCTGAGCCGTTTCACCTCCGATAACCATAGGGGGCATGTCATGAGAACTTGAAGGCTTCATAGGCCTAAAAAACAAAACACAAGACAAGCTAGACCTGTAATGCTGTGACAGCTGTTGTTGTCTTGGAAAACTGATCCAACCTTGCTTGTTGATGTCACCTTTCAGTTGTTATTCCTTTTGCATTCTGTGAACAGATCTTAGGTCATCGGTATCACCTCAGCTCCATTTGATTTCCCCAGCAGTAGGGGCAATATAAGCAGGTCCACCTGGGCTTGTTATTGCTCTCTAATGGTGCTAAGTAATATTTCTTTCTTCCCCGATGCCTACAGACTAAACAAAAAATGAGTCCTTACTTTTTACATGAAAATATCACAAATGTAAAGAAGCACAGCGCAATCCCACTTACTGATTGTGATGCTGGTTGTAAGCTAAACACATTCTTGCAGCTCACGAGAATGCAGCAATACCTCCGTTCAGGCAGTTTAGTATTCTGTGTATTTGAAATTATGATTACATGCATCAAAATAGAAAAAACATGGAAAAATATATAAATACTGAAAGCAGCTCCATCCCTAGAGACTGTAAGATATCTTGTATCAGAGATTTATCGGTCTCCACTGTAATAATGAAGAAGAAATTGAACCCAAATGTACCAATGAGCAGGCCTAGCGCTCCCACATTGCCCAGAACTGCCTTCTCTTTATTCTTTAAATATGGAACTGATGTGATACGCACAGTTTGGCTAAGCTTGCTTCAGATTGTTAAAGACAATGAGGTCAAGAAATTCACAGACAGGTTTTTAGCAGGGACTTAAAACTGTTGCCACACGTAAGGCCATTAGTCCTCATTAGATTATAAATTTACTATACAAAATAAATTAAACTGTGTGCTTGGCAATCTTAATGTAACCATGTGCAAGTTATCAGATGCTTTAAAAGCATCATACAAATATCACTCACTCACTATTGATAAGTTCTTGTCCTAATACAGGCACAGAGGTCTGGAGCCTATACTGGGTGTGTGGTGAAGAACACACTAGAGAGGGTCTCAGTCCATCATGGGGAAATCACACGCTCGTGGTAACTCGAACATGCACATAAAGGACAATTTTGAATTACCTGTTCACCTGAAATGTGCCTTCGGCCCGTGTGAGGACGCCTGTAAATGGGGAGAAGATGCAGACTTTACACAGACTGAGCTAGATTCAAACCTAGAGCTGAACGCACGGCTCAGGTTAGTTTCTGATCCTCACAAACAAATAATTACACTTTTACAAATGATATTAGTTCAGAAGAATTTTCATGAATTCCATGCAAACACATCAGCATAAATATGCAAACCTGTAACTTCTGTCAGAAACACTTTGCTATTTACTCATCAAGATTCTGCAGAACAGAATAAAATGTATTTTCTGCATTGATGCACTAGCATAGAAAAATAATTTCTTGTAACATTCACTGAGAAATTTGTTTTTTATTTTTCTCACATTTCATACTGTTAGTCTAAAGATAATGTGAGATTCTACTGACACTGTCATCTGTATTGTTTTCTCCTTTGGTAAATAAATATTACCAGCAAATCAAAAGCTTAATTTATCAAATTTGTGTAGTAATGAACTGTTCACTGAAAGAAATGAGCTTTCTGTTTTGAGGGAATAACAAAAGCATCCATCCATCCATCCATCCATCCATCCATCCATTCATCATCCATGCTGTATCTCATGATATATAATTTTATACAAGTTTTATGAGGGCCGCTTTTCCCTGTTTTTGTGATATTCCCCGCAAATCAGCTCTGAATTCATAAAGTTAAAAAGTCAGTGTTTTCAGCAAGATGGAAACTACCTTAGCTGCACATTTACACAAATTGGAGATGTCACATAGGAGACTGGGCCTGTGTCATGTTGAAGTCACTATTACTTGTAAAAATAAATTACGCTGATTTGGCAGAAGTCACAAAGCTTCCAGCACATGGCCCGTAACCTCCTGACCAGGAGTTTGACTGTTTTGCCTGTCTCACTACTTATGTTTATTGATCTTAGTTTTCTAACAGTTTACAGAACTGAGGTCTGGTTCTCGTGTGTGTTTCCCAGTTTTCGCAGATGGGCCACTGTCTCACACATTTTGTTTGTTCTACAATTGGCTGATGACTGTCTCTCAGTGCTTTGCTTTGGTCAGGATCGGTACAATTAAAATGGCTACTGTTAAACACAATAATCACTTCCAGTCAGTTCTGCCTGTTGTTGTTTATCTCATTACATAAATGTGGACAACTAAATTATGAAATAAGCATTTGTAGAAATTGACATTAATTGCAAAAACAACTACTAGTGTTGACATGAATATCAAGCTGCAACACTCGAAATGTAAAAAACCAAATAATAAAACATTAAAAAAGGATATAATACAAATACCACCGCGTCTTTAAACTATGCACATTCCCTTACATTTTAATAATAATGCAAACACTTTAATTCTTGAGCTTTAGACAAATATCTTCCACGTTTCTCTTATTGTATAGAAAAATAAAACCTTAATATATTATTTTTTGCCTAGTTCAGCTAAATGCTTTTCAAATACACCCTTTACTAAACCAAGTAACGTAATGAAATAATGAAAATATAGATCCAGTTTAAATACAATGCTGTGAAAGAATGTTTTGCTGCTTTCTTGATTTCCCCGGTTATTCAGTTTTTGTCAAAGTGAACGGTGGAACTCAACAGTGGATGACACAGGTCCCCTTACGTCTGGCATAAAGTAAAATATAGCATTCCACAGTAAGAACTTCAAACAAACAGTCAAACATGGTGGTGGTAGTGTGATGGTGTGGGGATACTTTGCTGCCTCAGGACCTGGACAACTTGCCATGATTAAAGGAACCATGAATTCTGCATTGTACCAGAAAATTCTGAAAGAGAATGTCTGGTCATCTCTCCATGAGCTGAAGCTGAAGTGTAATTGGTTTATGCAGGAAAATACAAATGTGCAGCTACATTTTAATGGCTGACAAGAAACAAAATGAAAGTTCTGTAGTTGCTAGTGAGCAGTTCATGCTGAAAACCTACCAGCGTGCCTGAATTAAAGCAGTTCTGCAAAGAAGAGCAGGCAAGAAAAGCAGTGATGTGAAACACTGATGTCAATTGCTGCTGCTAAAGGAGGTGCAACCAGTTATTAAGTGTAATGGGGGAAATTACTTTTTCACATATGTTTGTGATATGGGCGTTTGATAACTCTTTTCTTAAATAAATGTAATAACAAATAAAAAAGTAATAGTTTCAAAATTGTGTTTATTCAGGATCCCTTTGTCTAGCATTACAATTTGTCTAAAGATCTGAAGATCTGTCAGTATGACAAATATGAAATAATTGAGGAAACCAGGAAGGAGGGCAGTATTTTTTACAGCCCTGTATATCTTCAAAAAATTTTACTTTACATACGCATTTTACTATTTTACTCATCTTTTAATATCATAACACACGACTTTATTTAAAAATGCTTCCAGCATTTAAAGAATTAAAGCTATCACACAGCTGTATTGTAAGAAAACTTTATAGTCACATTTAATCTATTGTTTGAATCTCAAGTACAAAACCAATATGTCAGATTCAAAATGTTAATTTGGGGGACATAAGCAGAAAAGGTTAAAAAACTGCTGGAAATAAAGATTTTATTTAAAAAAATGTTCTTCTTTCAGAATCCATCAGCTCGCCAGATCTCTTGTGAACATGTAAAAGAGATACATCAACAGTATTATTAACAAATAAAAGAAACCTAGAGGGCTTCATAAAGCCAGCCAAAACTTAACTTTATGACTATATGTGTTTTATCATCTGAAAATTTTTCCTTGACTCTACAGAAGCAAAAGATTTTCCATTGCGCAATTTGCACAGAATTTTACTTCAAAGGGTGTTCCGGCTTTGAGATTTACTTCATTGCTAAACGCATCATTCTGCTGTTCCCACTTAGCAAATCTGGCTGCAGTTTTTATCTGGGGAAAAAGCCTCACCCTAAAAGAAGATATGATATAATGAAACGACCATTGGTTCAGTATGGAATTGCAGAGAGGATAGGAAAGCTTAATGTTCAACAACAGAGTAGAATTCTTGGCATGGTCTAATTCCATCAGCAGTTTTATACTTGGACATCTAAGATGACTTAGGGTATGTCAGCTGGTGTTCTGACGGGTGAGAGGACAACATCTCATCATTTACACTATTTTCCCACTGAGATTACAGTCACACAGCGAACAGTGTATAGATAGTTATGACATCGGGTTCTTCTCAGTTAACCCAGCCTCAGCCATCAGAGCTTCACAGAGAATATGGTGTTAGATTTAAAATTGCTGTTATTCTCCCTCATGCTACTGAATCCTAACTTTTCTAAATTTTTACAGTGCATCTGGTTGTTTTCCTCACAATCATGCTTAGTTATTCTATTAGACTCCCACTTACTCATTTCAGTTAATTTATTATTCTTCATTACACTTTTTTTTCGTCCTGGATCAGAATGGACATGCATTGACAATGTCAAGCACCACAAAACTGTCCAACACGAAAGTTATAATCTCTACATTCATCATCTCCGACTTTATTATTAAAACGTCTTCATTCTTCTTCGTTACACTTTCATGCAATAACTTTAAAAAAAAGTGCTAATGACATCTAAAGCTTGTGCCCAAGGTAGAACCTTGTTTTACCACTGAGTCTGGATTAGAGGTCACAGAAAAACAAACAATTTAAATATAAGGCAACCTTTAGTGAAAATAAAAGGCTTGAGTTGCTTTGGAATCTTAAAAAAGAAGTTTTGGCCCTCAGCAAAACTGTCAAAAGGCAAAGGACGAGTAGCTCCATTTGTTCAGTTGCTCGTTCTCAGATTGGTGCGGATTCAGTGCTCCTAAGAAAATAGGAGCAATTTGTTTGTCTTGTCTGGGTGTAACATATGTGGCAATAAACAGTATCCTTTGCACACAGTCTTGTGACTGGTATTTTTATGGGTGTATTCAGAAGAATGTAAATCCGTTATGGGCCGTGAAGGATAGCTTGAGATGCATAGCACTGAAAAACGTTGGGTAATGTAAAAGTTGGGAAAATGCATTCTACTTTTCTGATGTAGAATATTTAATTTCAGTTTATGATTTTACTGGAAAAGTATGTAATTTAGATGAAAAGCTGTAGTATTAAAATGATAGCTATACCAGGCTTCAGAAGTGTTAGCTTTCGTCGGTTTTCTACTGATCAGCACAATGGTGTGCTTATCAGTCAGTATCAGCAAACTATTACATTTTAAACTTCTGCTGAGTATAAATATACTGGGAGATATTGCTAATGTTCACAATGTACATTTCTTTAATAAGGGAGACACAAATTTCTAACAAACGGTGGGAAAGCTTCATATGATTCAACTTGCAGTGTAACTTAGTGCACCCTTGATAAAAAAGAACCTTTAAGAGCTATTATGAATTATAGCCATGCATTAGAGGAGTCTTGCTGGGAGAGCAGTTCAGCCAGAAAATCTGGTCAGCTGGGGAAAAAAAAGAGTACTAGGAGCTTATGAGAAGTGTCGGTATGCAAGATAAAGTCCCAGTACTCCAAAGAGCAAAATGTACAAGTGCCAGTACTACATACCTGTGAATACCAGCTCACTTCAAGTACTGACTGCCATCTCAGACCCACCAGCAGACATCATAGTCTTTGCACGAAGATGACTCTCTGCCATGCTAAAGCAGAGCTCCACTTCTAAACACCCTCATATGTTGAGTGCTAGTTGCCCCGAAAGCTCTCAACACATGGAGTGAAGCCCAGAATGGCAAGTTTTCCTGGATGCGGGTGTCACGAGTCTGTCATTGCCACTTTGTTCACCACCTCTGCGCTGTAAATCCCTCCCTACTAGTGTGGGGATGCCGAGGTTTATAGCCAGGCAGCAGGCCACGATATCCATGCTCTGTGCCTCACCAAATGCTTACAAAGCAGAGTCATGACCACGAGGTAGCACTCCTTGGCACGTCTGCAGGAGCTGCATAACTGGAGACTGTAAATCTCAAGACATTCAAATGTAACGTTCATCTCTGAAGATGTGTTTCAGATTAGCATAATAAAAAAGTTCTTTGGGGTGCATTACAGCATTATATCACAATAAATCCTGCGGAAGACATTATGTCAGCAAAAACTAAAATAATTTTAATGGCTCCCTCTTTACAAGTGCACTGTCCCAAGATTCTTGTTCAAATAGAACCGCAGAGAGAAACAAGCTTTCAGTATTCCACTGCTGGCAGATTTTCGGAAATGTTACATTTTTCAAAGATGAGGGAATAAAACTGAAAAAACACATACAGCAAATCATTAAACAAAGACACACCAAACACATCCGTCTCATTATAAAGTAGCTATGGTGTACAGCACAGTGACTATATTAGTATACTGACCTGTGCTGTGTTGCTATTTAAGATACAGTTGTTTCTAAACTGCCTTCTGTAAGCAAGCGTACATTCTGTGTGCATCAATCTGCAGGAATGAAGCACCTAAAGCACTCGAGTCTGTTCCAACTGCTGGCGTGACCACACTTTTGCAAAGGAACCTGTCCTATAGTGAACATTTAAATGCACGCCATTTGAGGGTAGCATGAACATCATGCAAACACCAGTATAAAATACAAAGCCTGAAAAAGTGGAAATGAAAAATGAAAAATGAATTCATTTTTATTTTTTTCAAAATATATTCTGGGTTGGACGCTCAAAACTGTAGATTTGAAAATCAACTTTTCCGTTTCTGCGTATTATTTTTTAGTATCAGTATAGTAGCAGTAGGTTGGGTACAAGCGGTAGTTAGTAGTTTTAACATGTTGCTCTGTCTAATATCATACCTAGGACTACTTGTAGGACTATACACTAAGAAATATGCTTCTTGTTGTTCTGTCATTTGTGTAATGGGTCTGTAGTTAGTAAGCACAATAACGCAGATGTATTCTTTACTATACAAGTTCCAGCATATCTGTTACTTATTTTAAGCAGTGCATTGATGGCAATCCTGACCATGACCAGCAGCAATAACTGTATAAAATATGACTGACATAAAGCCTACAAAATAAAAAAAAGTAGTAGAAAAAAAAGTATTCATAACAACATTAAAGAGATGGTGTGAATACACACATTCTCTGGCTTCTTGATGTGAATAATAACCTAATGCATTAGCGCTATTATAACTAAGTGACATAGTTCAGTTTGTAAATCCTAATGAGAAGTTGTATTCCTTCAAGACTTATTCTATGACTTCTTGTAAACATCAGGGCTGTTGTCAGGCAAAATGCAAGTGGATGGCCAGTAACAGGAGACCATGAGGCTGGGTGAACCAGTACCCATGTGAATGGTGGCAGACCTCCACAGCTCCATAAATAACCTCAACAGTGAAATTAGCAGTGGCAAGAGGGAAAGTGGAAAAGAGAAATAACAGGATGGGGTCACAGCTTGCATTCCATCCAAGGTGTGTGTCAGTGTGTGCTGCTGAGTCCAGTATGGCCACTGCGCTTGTTCTGTTCATATACTACGGGTGTAACAAGGAAGCTGAACAGAAGGGGGGGAGGGGGTCACTGTGCTGGTACAGCAACTAAGTTTACATACTTATTGGTCAACACATAAACAACATTTCAATTAAAAACGGACAAGAATGCATTTGTTTTCTTGTGCTGCCATTCGGAATGGAGACTCAAACAAACAGAGGCGCGGCGGCTGCTGCGTACACAGCGTCCAATTTTGTGTTGTTGGGCTGCGGGGTGCCTCATGCCACACCCCTCCCCTTCCTTTCCTCTTTCTCCTACTTGGCTCCAGACCTCAATTCTTGATCCTAGCTGGCAGCATATGGAAAACCCAGAGGACCAACACCAGTCTCCACAATGCAACATCCTCTGTCTCCAACGTCACTGAATAATGGCGAAGACAGTGTAGCAGAGGAGCTTGTAAATTTGGCAAACTGGCAAAGAGCTTAAGCAGTAAGCAGTTACACTACAGAGCACATACAGTTAAACAAGGTGCATGGCTTCAATGCTCAAAGAGTGTGACACATCAGAACTGGGGTTTGGGAGTCCTTATAAGGTTAGGAGAGGTGTGGCAGCCAGCACTGGTTCAAGCAACACCTCCTTCAATCTGTCACTAACTGGTGTGTGTCGACCCCCTTTGGAAGCAGATAAACACCCACAGTGTGATAATGGAACAAAGCTGATATCCCAGGGAACAGATGCCCTCACCAAAAAGAGAAATTAATAGGTCAGCCAGGCATAGAATAGTGCAGGCCTTGCATCACAGTGCTCAAGACCTCCAATGGAGGGGGTGTGGCTACTGTTTCACAAACTCCTCCCCAAACTAAATAAGAAAATAATTAGATAAAATGAGCAGGCTCGCCTATGCCCAAGAAGAGTAGGCTTTGAAGGCCTTGTAGTGTTGGGTAGGTTAAGAGAGACAGAAGCAATCCCAGCCCTGTTTCTCTAAAGTTAATTCCATTACGAAAGAGAGAGAGTATTAATTGTGAGGGTCTCGCATTTGTTGAAAGGTGTTGGATGCACTTCAGATCTTTTTCCCCTGTATTTTGGCTCAGCTCCTTCCCTGCACCTTCTATTTTTAATTTCTGGCAGCTGCACATTACGCAGTGGACCTCTTTTCCATTCCCCAGCACTTTTCAAGAACTGGATGTCAGAGATATGTTCTGAAATCCCATCCAAATGAGGAAAATAATTTTCAAATACTGATATAGCGCCATTTGATTTATCATATATCACAAAGAAGTGCCTTCTCCGGGCCAAGTTAAAATGACATTAGGCCATGGGATTCGTGTCAACTTTTTTGTCCTACCACACTGATAATTTTCATTTCTCCCCACTCTTTAGACATAACTAAGCAATTTATTGCAGTTAGTTTTTTTAATAAAAGAGCCTTCCTTCAGGTTACTCAGCTGAAATTCAGGGAAAATAATTTGATTAAATGTATTTCTTGTTAACAAATCATGTTCACAGCTGTAGTATATTAGTATGTTTTTATTTATGAGTTTCCTGGTTAAAAACTTGTTCCAAGTTACTACTTCAGCCAAAGGAAAGGTTAATTTACTTAATAATATCATTTCATTGGCCTGAATGAGCATATATATTATTGGTATTCTAAAAGGAGTTCTGGACACAGACAGTTGTACAAAGTGTTAGAAGAATGGAAAGAGATTTCATATGTTTTCATATTTTCCAGTTACTAACAATTTCAAACAAACTAACTGGGGAAAATATGTCTCTTCATATAACATTTTACAGAAGTATTAGCAACACAAAAACTGATTAAGCACCCAAATGCCCTAGAATTTGTTACATAATTCTTTTACATAGAAAGTTTTGTTAATAACAATAACCTCAACAGGAAAGCTTTTATCATGTTCATTTTTAATGACATTTGTTTTTATATAGTGTGTTAACCAAAAAGATTCCCTGTTGTTCTCTGAAGACTTTACAAGAATAAGTTGTTCATGGAAGAACAAGAGAACTTTGCATCTGTGAACACTCATTTTAAAAACTTAGAAAAAACTTAAAGATGTTTTTTGGAATCTGAAATACTTTAATGTTGCAGATTCACTATACAGTTTCCTAGGAGCGGTGAGAGTAAAAGGCGATCTCTGTGTAAGTAGCAGTAAGACTTCTGAGCCACTTGTCTCTTTGGGCCCATGTGTAAGGTTGTAAGTAACGTTAAATCTGCTGAGGCTCTTGTCTCCTCAGAACGCTATGCTCTTGCATCCCTGATAACTGTCCTTATCACTGTCCTCTATGGTTAAGGCCTTTGGTAACAAAGACATTAAACTGTGTCTCAAACCTGCTTGCACACTGATATCAGCCCGCCAGTCCTTCATAAGCAAGCTAAGTGTACTTAGCTCCTACTTAGACAATTGACAGGAATGCCCTTGTAGATACAGCGTTTCTGTGTTCGTATCACTGGGGTTTTGCCCTCTACTTCGCTGCCTATAGAACTCTATATAGAGAGGAGCCAAAATAAAGAAAGCTGAGCACATCTCCCATACAAGCAGTGTGTAATATTATAACCTTTATCTTCACAACTTTGACTTAATGTTCAGGGAGGATTTTTTTAAATAACACAAGCTAGATAAAGTACTTACTATAATGCTGGATATCATTCAAAGCTATTTCAGTCTATTTCCTGACATGATATTAGACAGAAAGTAAGTTAGTAGCTATAGATTCAGAGCCAAGTACCTGAAAGGGCTCTGCTGTTGTACCAAGATACTTAGTAATGTAAATTTTAGCAGTAAAATACCCAGCTGCTTAACTGGGCAAGGCCTGTAACCTGCAACATGGGTTGGATAAAAGTGCCAGGTAAGCAGTCACATAATAATAATAATAATAATAATAATAATCTTTTAATGTAAGTATGCATTATGAGTTAGAACTAGATCTTCTCTAATTCCATTTCGTGTGACAGAATATAATGTGAAACAGTACTTTGCCTTGGCTATGTCACAGAATTCCTCTACTAGCCAAATAAGTGCTGACACACACTGGACCTGCCACCTGGATGGGTTCAAATGTAGCACAATATCCTAGGGCAGATGTTCATGTGGTCAACCTATGGAAAGGGAACACAGCAGAATAAGAGGAGATGGATGATGTGGCGAATCCTTGGATTTCATGGTTATTTTGTCAATGTCATTTTTTTCTGCCTTCACTGAAGCATCTATTCCAACACCACAATTTTCATACGGGAACCAGAACATGAAGCAGCTCAGGCAGCCTTTCAAGTACTTGACAAATATTTCAGTGTTTTTCCCAATTTATGTGTGATGTAAAGACATACATACAATGGCACTTCAATTCTTACCCCCTGTATTCTCAAGGTACTGTGAAATAAGAGATTAAGTTACCAGAACTCCAAGGCTATGCCAGTTTGTTGCATTGTTAAAAAATCTATCTAACTGAACCTGCCTCTGACCAGTCCTGGACTATAACAAATGCACTGTGTTTTTTAATCAGTATGCATTCTCTACTTAAGTCGGTATTAGGATAACACTAACACTAGAGTGATACTAAAAAGTACTTAGAAAACATTTCAAATTTTTATATGCAAAAAATATAATTGTGCTATGTTTAATATCATACATAGGATCATGTGTAGGACTGTACAGTAAATAATATGCCTCCTGTTGTTCTGTCATTTGTTTAATGAGTCTGTACTTCCTTGGCTACACCTCATAGGCAATTCATCGCTGCAAAATCTGATGGGCAAGAGTTATCTGATAAATCAGCCTGCTAAAACACATTTGCTTCAAAAACAGATCACCTGGCCAGCTTAGGCAAAACACAAAGTATCTTATCGCAAATGGGATGCTACCAGTAAAGATCAAAGCTGCACGTGCATCTGGCACATGACCCATGATGGAAGCCTAGGACCAGACGATAGATGCCGCTCTGGGATAAGTTATCGATCAAACTGGCATATCTCCTTCAAACTGATGGTGAGACCGAGTGAAGCTGACAGCCAAACCCAGGCCTGAAATAATTTAAATACGGTGAAGAAAAGGAATGCACACAAACACACACAAACACAGTATAGGCTGGAGGAGATAGCATCTGCATGTTCTTCTCCCAGCAGAGTCTGGAAGAATCTCATGGCTTTAATGTCTATCATTCTCCTTTTGGAAAAAGAACTGGTCTTTTCTGCTTTCCAAGACGCAAGGAAAGATTTGCTAGGCTAAACAGTATGATGAAAACTCCTATCACTACCATCATTTCCCCTTAATTTTTTTACAATCATTCCCTCTGATTGGATACAGATGTTCTTTGGTGGAGGAAGAGGGCTCACCGACAATGGAGGGATGTGCTTTGAAATCTGTCACAAAGCGTGATATCAGCAGAGACTGGGTCAGAGCCTAGCCCTTGGCCCCCTGGCCCCCAGCCACTCGCACATCCCACGCAGCAATGCTGGAGCACAAGGCGTCACCCTATAGAAAGCAGGCAAAGTACATCTGGTCATTGCAGGAGGTGTTTGACTGCTGCCAAGGTACAAAGGAGAAATGTGTGGGTAAATGCTTTTATTCACAGCAACATGGATGACTGAATCCTCTAACTTTTTTTTCTGCATATGGACCAGTTACTCTTGCTTAAGAGCTAGTCATGGTTAAAAAAATACAAGGAATACAAACAAAAAATACAGATTCCATCACCTTTTAAATTAAGCTTAATTTTCTGAATAACTTGCTTATCCACACCTCTACAGTAATGCCCCAGTTAAGTGCTCAGCATTCATTCCTAGAAAGTGCACTTTGACTAATTCAGCATTAAATGGGGTCATTACAACATTATATTTTCTTAGATGGGTGAAAATGTAAATAAATACAGAATAGTGACATTTTTTGAAAATCTCATTAAAAAATATTCTAATTTACCTTTGTAATTGTATTATACGCATCCATGGAAATACATACAAAGATACCAGAAACACAGAAAATACAAGGGAAAATGTAGCAAAAAGAAAGTAAGATGAAAGTTCACCTGGTTAGCATGCTTGGTGTGTGTTTTATTATAATAATTGCAATAAGTGTGTATCCGTGTATCCTCCTCCTCCTGCCAAATTGTACTGTGAACATTATCCCAACCCACACACACACACACACACACACACACACTAAACATATAAAATTTAAACATATAAATAAAAATTTAAAAAATAAAAATAAAAAAAATAAAAATAAAGAAAAGGCAGCTCATTCCCACCTGCTGGACAGTTGCAGAACAAACAACATATTGCTTTTATCATAAAAGGCAAAAAGGAAAGAAAAAGTGTAAAGATTATAATAAAATGATGCTAACCTGTGACATGAAAAGCCAACATGCAATGCACATGCAAGAAAGGTGCTTGCATGAGAAGGTAGTGCATGTGAGAGCATGTGCCAGCAAGTTATGTTTGATGGCAGCAACAGAAAGAGCGTGTGCCAAGAATGGACATCTCCCACTGTGTGCAGCACAACTATGGGCAGGGGCAGTACATTAAAAAAGGGGAATGTAGGGGAAGGGCTAGAGTAACTGGCTCAAGCACAGGAGATGTGTAGGAAAATGAGGACTATGAAAATCTTAAAAAGAAAGGAGACAGCAAAGCTGAGTGCACTATATGGACAGACGCTATAACAAAAGAGATTTAAGTGAGGTAGTGTTAAGAGGGGTATTACTGTACTGCTGTTGTTTCATGTTTGTGTGTTAAGTCTGAAATCAGCGCTTGATACATCCTCCTTGACTTTAGTCTAGACTGTCCACTAACTTTCTTCTTGCTATGTTCTTTCATAGCCCGGCACTCTGAAAAGGTGACTTTAGCATCAGGTTAAAGGAGGAGCTACATGACTGGTACTGATAACAGGGTAAATGTTTGAGACAGTTTGCTAGCAGTATCTGCAAGCTGGTCCACCAGCTGTATCCTGAGTTCTGCCTGGCTGTCATGACACCTAAATTCTGAATGCATTCACTCAGGCAGCAGATCAGTATGACACATCTGTGCTGCTTCATGGAAGTCCTCACAAGGTCCTCACAAAGCTGCCTGACCTGCTGGTGAGCTGGACTGAAAGAAAGCCACCCCAGTACTACCTAAGTGGGCTGACTATGACAGGATAAAGATAAGACAGCTGGTAAAAACCTGATTGCCAGCCTCAGTGGTTAATGTATTGCAGGGCCTCCCCTTAAATGGAAGAACCCAAAAACGAACTTGAGACACTGACTGGACAAACTGCCCAGATGCTTGAATGCAACGTGTGAGTTGGCTTCTCTAGCATCCAAAAATCCATTAACCTGGGTAGCATTGCCGATGACTGCATCACTCAAGTGCTAGTTGATGTGGGGGAGTAAATAACTCCAGTAAATGTGAAATTCATCTGAACGCATCCCATTATTTGACAGTGTTCTCAGGCTAAGTCTCCTAGAAAATGTGGATTTATTAAAAACTCCATAATAAGCGATTACCTTGAGTTTACTGCACAACCCCATTGAAGGATGCAGAGGATGGCCCAGTGCCCTGCTAATGGTTCAAAGAGGGATGCTGCATGGCATAACTGGTTGCTGAAATGTCCTGCACTTTATCTAATCAACTGGTGAAATCCCATTATGTTCACTACTTTTGTTACAACCAGATGTGGATAGTAACAAGTTACACATACTCAGTTACCTGTAATTATGTGTATTTGGAGAAACGATTTTTAAATCAAGTCAAAAATAGTGCAAACTATCATGTTTTCTGTTTTTGTTTTTTTTTAATAGGCAGCTGCCAGTCACAACCACCTTTACAGTGAACCATTAAAAATGTCTGGTGTCAGCTGACAATTTTTGTCGACTGCATTAGCCAGACTTACTAACAGTGGAAGAAATCAGAGATTAGTGCTGACAAATCAGAGTTAGAAGTGATTTTCATTGTACCAACCTAGTTCATTCATTCAAAGAACTAAAACTGAGAAATAAACTTGTATTAAAATGTGTTTAATAATTAAGAATGTTTTTTTCTGTATTGTGAGAACTAAAACGTATATGAGTTGTTTTGGTGTGTGTTCAATAGGAGGGCAGGAGAACCAGGTGCAGCAAATTCTGAAGGTGAAGACTTTCAAAGAGTGGGAAGAGGATTTTTTTTTCCTTATGGGGAATTGAGGCCTGGGAAAATATTGTTCCGTGAGTAAAGTTTGACCTTTAGATGCTCCTAGATTTAGTTTAAGTCAGAGGGAATTTGAGAGCTTTATGTTAAAGGTTTGATTTGTGTTTATTTTTGTCCTGTGCCCTCAACTATTATTTGAACTGTACAATACACAATAGTTGTTTGTTTTTTAAAAAAAGATTTTTCATTATTTGAAAATTATGGAAATACATATCAACCCACCACCGCCTACCTGATCACTCCACATATACAAGCCTTCATTATTTTTTTTAAATAATCACATTTTGAATCACGCTTTCTTCAGTTTATGGGCTAAAAAAAAGCTATATAGCAAAAGCTTAAAAAAACTCTACTTAAATATCCAAAAAAATTTGAAGCATTTACCTATGAGAAAATTTCCATTAGTACATTTATGTGAATAAACATTTGGTAGAACAAAGCTCTTGAAAGCAATAAAATATTTTCTATGTTTTTTAATATAATTATATCTTTATCATAAACTAGAGCATGAAGATTGCAGTATATAAATTAATTTTACCCCAGTCTGAACTATCTATATCCATTTACTCACGACTGCACCTAATCCAGTAACAAAAGTTCAACTATGATCATGTTTAAAAATTGTCTTTTTTCACATTCCTGCAAACAGTATTAATTCTGTGAGCTTATTTGCCATGTATTGTAATTTAACATTGAATGTATCTTTTAAAAGAGCGCGAACAGAGCAGAATTTCTTTAGATACGTCAGTGTAGATGAACTCTACATCCACATGAACGTGTATCAGTAGACAGCGCTGTCGCCATTTTGTTAACTGTTCACTACTTAGGTAACCAGCTGTGTGTTTTCTGACAAGAATGTCAGTGTCAACATTAGCAATTAAATATCACTTGAATACATAAGAGGGGCAGAATTTACCTACCTACCTTCAACTAGGTACAATGCCGAATAGTTTTTATTGAAGCCAAATTCTTTATACCGTCTAATCTTGATGCCCTAAAAAGAATCATTGTCTAGATACTCGTCAAATCAGATAGAATGAATGAGCAAATCACGTACATGGAATGTGAATGTCCCTATAGGGTTTTACTTTTCGTTGGATTTTGAGCATTTGAATTGACTTTTCTATTGTTGTTATTTTTAATATCACAGGTAATTTTAGATATTCGATTTGTAAAGAATTTTTCTGGGCAGCGGAACGGATCATCATTTGTGGCACTTCGATTCCACCCGGAGCGGGAGATGTGACGTACGAACGCGGAGCTCATAACGTCAACAAAGTGAGAGCGCTGCGAGCGGAGCGTGCAGGAACGGCGCAGAACGCGACAACAAAAGATAGATAATATGTTTTACAAAAGGCATCAGAATGGATCCTTGTACATTCTGAACAGCGTAGGGAGTAAACATCTCGAGACACGGAGTGAGAATGTTGCGAGATGTGGAATAAAAAGGTGAGAACTTTTGCAGTCAGACTGGATGGAAAAGTTGAC
Organism: Arapaima gigas; assembly: GCA_900497675.1. NCBI lineage: Eukaryota > Metazoa > Chordata > Actinopteri > Osteoglossiformes > Osteoglossidae > Arapaima > Arapaima gigas. Next base: position 1,031,604 of record UFQX01005271.1, on the reverse strand, counting down.
GTCAAACGAGCATTTAGATGTTTAGTATAAATTAAAATGCATCATTTAATACCATTAAAGCCCAATTAGTCATTTTCGTAGAGCATTATCTCTGTAGTGTTAAGGACAAACTGCAGTGTTTCTTGCATGGGAGGCAGTGCTGGGAGTTTCGAGTCTGGCGAATTGAGCGCAGTTTGCGTGCTGAGTTTGCGTGCGTTTCCAGCCATGGCGAAACATAATGTGGTTCCAAATTCCTCTTAGTGTCACTGGGTCAGTGTGATAGCCCTGGAATTGAGTCCTGCCTGGAGTGTCAGGTGTGTTACCCGCATTGTATGAGCCTCCAATTTCGCATACTGTACATACAGAAATGGACATTAGAAGAATAACTGAAAGCATCGTCGAATAAGGCGATATGAGGTACTATTAAGAATTCTAAAAACTAAAAAAACCTGGTACAAATTGACTATTTCGCACAATTATTCAAAAGCACTGGAAAAATGCTCTACAGACCTGAAGAAATCACTGGGCATCGACCTTTTAGTGTTATACATGTACTAGGCTACGTCTTGTAAGTTGTAAGTTTTTCAATAATTTTCAACAGAAAATTTGTCTGTATATCTATTATACAGTGTGTTACAATATATGAAAAAGTGCTTTTTCTGCACAGTTTAATAAATTCTAACTTCATTTTGAATAGCAGTTAATTGCATATTACATACACACATTTATACATAAATTTATTATTATATACATATTTACACATTGTTTATATTATATATGTATGAATAGTTGTGCGCACTTGCGCATGTGTGTTAACCTGTCAGGGTATTAAGTCATTTCAAAGGATCTATCCATATCCCTTGTCAAAGCTTATAACCGTCCTGCTACTAAAAATGGATTGTGCTGATAACTTGCCTCTCAACCGTGATGACAAAACTCTGCAAATCACCTCCCAGGATCTTGGAAAACTTTACCATAATTCTACTTTAAAACCCTCTGCTAATGTCTTAGACAAAAAATTCTATTCTTTGATCAGAAACTTGATACACAACATCTCAGTGAAGTTCATGAAAACATGGACTGTGGAACACCCAATTACTTTTGTTTGCACTCCAAAGGAGTGAATAAAAGTAAACATCATGTCTACTCCAGAGGTATTTCAGTGTTACTTAATGTTATTTAAATGTTACTGTACAACAGTGCAGATGTAAGACTTCAAAAGGTAAAGGCAATTCTTGAATTACATGCTTGGCAAAAGCAATAGCAGCTGAGTGAAACCAGTTGAAACTAAATTCTTGCAGGTTTAATTCTACAATATGCAGTGCTCCATTACCAGTCTGTCTGTAGTGGTGGCAGTGTAAACGTGGTCTGACTGCACCATTCTTTAACAACATACAGTGAAAATTTTTTTTCGGTCATGAGGTGTATGTTTATGATAACTCTATGACTTTACAGTCCTGACCATGTGAGTTTCATGTCTTTGGTCCACTTAAAGAGGTGAAAGTGGTGGTCCGTATGTGGATTCATGAACCTAAAAGTTTCTTCTTTCTGATGGAATCCGTAAGTGTGAAATTAGAGGGAGAATATGTTGAAAGATAACAATGTAGTTTTTTGTGGTGAGTAATTTGAAATTATCTTTAACTTTTGAATTTCCCTTGTAATGGTAGAGTAAGAGCAGAAAAACAGTTTGCTGTGTCACCACAGAGGCTGCAGTGAGATGATACAGGCTTTTTATTGGTTTGCATGTACACATACTGTCATACAAAACTGTAATGTAATCATGCATTAATGTAACCAAATACATTCTATGAAATTGGGTACATGGATAAGCATGTGTGTCTACACTGATGGCTCCTAGTGTTATGAATTGTTGAAGACATAGGCATTTTTCTGGTTATGTTTTAATATCTTTTAATTACATTAACTCCAGATATCATCTTACAAATTCAATCTGGGATTGGATAAATCCTTTAAGACAGTAGATTTCAGTAAAAATGCACTCAAGACTGAATTGCCTTAATTCATGTTGCTTCCAAAAGGATGTTTGTGTCTGATGTTGGCAATAAATCCATAAACATTTAATATTGAATGGCAGTCTGTGGGCAATGCATAGGTTTTTTTTTAAAAAAAAAATTTTTTAGTCATCAAGTTAAATTTGATTCTAATGTGCCTTTAAGTTTAAAATAACTCTTTAGTTAAAAAGTACCTATATCAGATGTTTATAGAACCTCGTATATTTTATAGAAACTAATATATATATATATATATATATATATTATAATGCCTTTGGTTGATTATGACTTTAAGGTAAATATGACATGTTTATCATTTTAGGAGCCTGTGTGTATATATAAGTGTATGTTAGGTATTTTGTTATATGGTTTATGTGTTTACCTTTGCTTTGTTCTGAACAGGTAAATAGAGTTTGAATTCTGCTGGGAGCTCATCCTCTGAGTACAGTCTGTCAGAGAAGTAAACTCTCCTAATGCGGCAATTTGCATGGATCTGGGGGGGGATCACACTGGTGAGTTTCATGCAAATATTGCCACAAATGGAAAACTTTTTATCTTTACTTAGACTGATTTGACATTAAAAATATGCTGATGACTTTTTGTAAGCACATTAATGCTAGTTTAACCAGAGCTTTTGTCTTCCAGCTCACCTGTACTCGGAGTGTCTCAATGTAGTTTGTGCCGTATGCCTGACGTGTGAAATCAGACAGATTGAACTGAATCTGATTCCAGCCGTCATCCAGACGCATGGGCATGGTGCAGATGAAGGGATTTACCCGAGTCGTGCTCTGGTAGTTGCTAGCTCTGAATCGGCGTCTAACATTCTCATCATCCAACACCTATAATCAAGAAGTGATCCTGATAGTTCTGTATAAATAAAAGTAGAACTGCACACATACATACATACATATTTTTGACTTTAAGTTTTTGTGCAACAACTTGCATGTTAATGGTAACTTCAGAGGTGTTTTCCGTTTTAGATTAAGCAGCATTGGTACAGGGTAAATGGCATCCATGTATTAATGTCAAAACACCACTTTTAGCAAGGAACAACATTCATAACTCCTGTTTTAATAGATTTTTGCACTTCTTACCTGAACTTCAAAGGTGAAATATTTTTTTAAGTTCTTGATGATCAAAACCAGGAATGGAAGTTTTATGCCCAGTGTCTTGTCTGGGTCTGCAGGACATGTGATGTATGTAGTACTATTGGAAGACAATAGTATTATAATCTCCCTCTAAAGCTTTGTTTATAATCTTGCTGTTAAACTTTTTAGTGAGTTGTAATTATACCTCACATTGGTCCCCTCAACTTCCAGGACCAGAGACTGGATGTCGTTGTCAGTTATACGCTTGATGTGTCCATTTCTCACCTGATATGTTGGACAGATGAATATTAATATTATATTCAAGAGGTCAAAATTGTGTTATAATTGATTATTGTAATTAATCAAAACAATTAAAATGGGAAAGCTAATAGCACCACTGGCAATGAGTAAAAGTTGAGTGTGACATTTGCTGACGTTGCTTTCTATACAAGAAACAGTGCTTTGTTTCATAACACTGGAAGCATCAAACTAAATAGCAAGGACTAAACCATGAGGGGAATGTGTTTTAATTACACTTACTGCTTAGGTTAAAAACAGGATTTACAAAGATACAGACTTGTAATTTTTCCCTATGGAAAAAAATTGCATATTTCTTTGTTTCTATTTTCTAAAATATTTGTGACAACTGATGACTAGTTGTCAGTAAGGCCCGCCCCCATATAGGAGTGCAGGGCCACCTTAGTTCACCTTGCTTTTGCAGTGTTTACAGCTTGTGTCTGATGTTCCTGAGCGTTGGTGATTTTAACAGCACCAGTAAGTAGAGGTGTCCTGTTACCATGGAGACCAAAGTGGAGATGATAAACACGACTGGAAGTGGCAAAAAAATGAGTAATATTTCACACTGTATGTGAATTAACAATTGGGGTTGTATACATGTTTGTATAGAAAACCTAATTTTAAAATGGTTTTATTTTCAATGGAGATTAAAATTACTCAGCCTTTTTATAAGTTATAACAGCTGCATGCAACGTTTTTACAGAACAACCTATATAATGGTAATATGTATTACGCTTTTGACTGTAACCTAGATAAGTGCCTGGAGTTATGAACAGAAATCTTATTTTTTTTTAAGTTGAGTCATTTAACACCAAATGTCCTTTTGACTGTTCTTTTGCTCAATAGTATCAACCTGGCTGTCCACCTGATTTGACTACAAAGGAATTTCTTACCTTTTTATCCCATATCTGGAGGGGTTTGCTCCCTATGCTGTACAGAATTGACAAGAATCCACTCTGAAATGTGTTTTTAAACATGTTTTTCCTCCCCTTTCTCTCCTCACGTTAATATACTGTTCAAATGCACTCTTGCTAGCTGTGCTCTCACTTGGTGATGTTACAGGCTCAGTTTTTGTGATAACAGTTCCAGAAAGATTATATTGTTCTGCTGTCCACAAAAATGGTTTTAAAAGTCAAATGTATAAAAATCTACACCAGTAGATGTACTACTTAAATGCGAAAAGTTCTACAGTACAAGCCAAACTGCCCGCCCAATAGCTGACTATGAGATATTAGCTAAGTAAACACTGACAAAACAATTGTAACGCAAGTTAACATATCCCTGCAAACGTCAGTGTAAATCAGACGGTTCAACCCTAACTGACCACCTCTTCAATCTGACACAGCAGGCAGCTTGAGCAACGTCCACTGTCTCTCTTCACCTGTACTTAGAGTTGCTATGAGATGAGATGCAGGCAGGTTCATTACCATTTACTGTTGGCTCGTGACTGTTACCATAGCAATAGAAAACTTCCACAGCTATGAGGTGTTGCATCAAAAGTAATTAGAACTTCCAAGAAATGCTGTGAAACAGTAAATTGTAGAATCATAAGCACTTATGTCACCTCATACCTTTGGAAAAAATTAAATCCTTGCTTGTTACTTAATCCATGTTTCAGAATTACTGAAGGTGTTTGCTTCATAATTCAGAAGTAAAATTAATGACATTACCAGGAGATTCTCCACATCTTCTTATTCATTTCACCACAAGACATCTTCAAGGCCTTGTTTGCCAGCATTCCAACTTGTCTCTGAGATGGACATCTCCAACATCCAGATCTCACGCCCAGCCCTCTTTCCTTTTCCTGTTGTATACTGTTTCTATGCAGCTAATTGCATTTATTTGAACCATTTTCAAGTGATGTTAAACAACAGATTGTGGAGAGTGACAGTTAGGGCAGTGATCAACTATCCTTGGACTACAGTAAATTTACACTCTGTCTTGATAATTGCTCAGTTTGTCCAATGTAGCTATGCTTGGGGGCTGGCCTTCTCTTGGTTGCCCCTTTCCAGCTCACCAGCAGCACAGACAGCCTTGGGGATACCGCTGCTGCACGATAGCTGTGCAGGATGGCTTTGAGTTCTTCTGTTTGCTGCAGTGCTGCTTGAGGGGCAGTGTGGGTGTGTGCTGACCTGACTGAGGCCACAGACTGTGCAAAATATTGTGGCCCATGGTGTTCCATGAACTAGATGGTTACTCAGGAATCGTATGTAGTCCAGCCTGTGGATGTTGAAGGCAGACAATCCCAGTCATGTTCTTTCTCTTTCAGGCTGATGCAAGAACTCACTTCAACAAGGTTCTGAGCTAAGGTGGAGTAGTGTGAGCCAGAGGTCGGTGGATAATCCAGACCAAGGGCAAGGAGGGACTGGGGAGCAAGTGGTCAGCCTTGCAGACTTCAGCATCAGAGCTTTTCTGAATGTTAGACAGACAGTATCACTTCTGGGGTACATGTTGACCCTGGATTCTCAGTTGTTCAAGCTCAGCAGCTCCCTCACTGTGTCTTGCCTTTGCGCTTTTTGTCAGTCTTGTGGATCTGTAGTTCCCTAAGTCATTCATTCGTGTCCTTGGTCCATCCAGTTCCTGGCACCAGTGCAGCATGGGGGTGGTTGAACACTGGAAAGGAGACAGAGCTACTGCTGAACTTGAGTGTTGGAGACTACAGTGACATTGCTAAGGTGAAAAGTAATATTTATGGGTGAAGGCAGTCTGTCACACTCCAGCCATTTGCTCCTACAGTGGTACCTTTTTTTCCCTTCGGCATTCTGTGGGTACTTATATATGTTACAAAACATAATCCAGCATTGTAAAAACTTTAATTATTGTATTTCCATCTGGCTCATCTATATTACAGTGTGGGAGTGGAAAAAAGAACATTTACACTCTGCTTTTACTTATCATTTTGAAAATGTTAAGCTAACATGCGGTGGGAATAGAATGTAATATATTTTTGCGGAGGGACAGGACTGGGAAGCTTGTGTAATGTATGGAGACAAGGCTCAGATATGGCGATTTATTGAAAGTGGGAAACGTTCAGGAGCTCCAAGCACAGGGTCAGCCTAAGCAAGAACGCATTTTTAACAGTCAGATGAATAGATAACAGCACGAGACCTTTCCTCCTCTTCCTCCAACAGGAGACAGCATCACTTAGATCCTTTTGTAATACCCCCCAGCATTGCGGGTTTGATGGAATGTTTAGTAAGGTCCTCTGGTAGCGGTATGGCACAACTTGAACACAAGGGGGCATCACTAGCCCAGTTTGATGTAGTACTTGGTAAAGGGGCCTATTGGGGAAATTTCGCATTGCAAGGCAGTGGCCATAACAACTATTCTTGAGGCTGCTGCAGGTTACAAATCCAACGCTGCCTGTTTGTATGTTATGTGTTTAACATTCTTTGTAACATTTTCCCCTGAAGAAAGAAGTACACCTGGACAACAGGTTCTGTGTTTCCAACAGTTGTCCCCTTGAAATTGGTGAAAGGCCCTGCCGGTGCGTACTAGAACTGTTTGATTATAACATGAAAATGCAAAAGTACGGTTGTGAGTAAATACATGCTATGTATGTTACTTTGCACACATGCAAGAAAATTAAATCATGAATTAGTAATATATTTTTTTAAATGAGTGTTTTGCTGCCCTCTGTTGGAAAGACAATAATTGCACAATTTCTCAAGGAACAATATTGTAATGTAGTTAGTTGGCCTGGAGCAGACTGGCTGGTCCCATTCAGGGTGTGTCCAGCTTTATGCTCAGTGCTTCCCTGGTTAAACTCTGCCCCCCGTGTTCTATAGGTGGTTACCGATGATGGCTGACAGTGTGCAACAATGGCTAAAATAAACTGTCTTCTGAACTTATTTACAGCATTTTCCTGTAGTCTGGTTAAGTAGTGTGGGTTAAAAAAATGTGTGATGTGCAATATGGCATACATTATAGAACAGCCAGGACAGTCCGGTCTGCTGAGCAAATGAGCAGGGCGACTGTACGGCTGGGCTTCTCATAATATGGATATAATGATCAGGTGCAGATAATGCATGTCGCTGCCTGACGGACAGCTGGAAAACCAGTCAGTGGGGACAAATCTGTGTCTGGGATCATAACACAGGACACTAGCATGCCTGTCTGGGAAAGCTATACGTGAGGAGGATAGTGGACAGTGCTTTGTTGGGCTGAGGTTAGCTGTGGCACAGCAGAAGTGGGAATTCAGGACATTCTGACTGCAGGGTGGGCTGCTGCAGGTCACAGCTCTTGTTAAGGGTCAAGCAAGAGAGCAGAAGAAGGTTCCATGCAGAACTGGAGCTTTCACTGCTGGTCTAAGAAAGATATGTACTTTCAGCAAACAAGACTGTGGCATTTTCCCTGAGTTGTTCTTCCCCACCACCTTACATAGCAGTTAGGGAATAGCTTTCAAATCTTCCTCACATTGGCAAAAGTTGTCTTTTGTACTATTGATTCCCTATAGAAAATCACTGGTGCAGCTCCTTCTGACAGCTTGAAAAATACACAGAACAAAATGAAATGTGACTGAGAACAAAGTGGAAACAAGAAAAGTTGCAAATGCCCACCATTCCTACATAAAGACAAAAAAAGTGGGAAACGGGGAACTCTTTCAAACAAAGTGTCTGAAATGCAGTTCCATTATTGATACACAACAGATTTGTTGCTGAGACTCAGCTATAATAGGGTTTGGAAACAGTTATTTGTGCCTGGCTGGGGAACCACAAACTACATGTCCATCTGGGCTTACAGCAACCATATGACAACTTTAGTGGTCCACAACAGGGCGCCTGCATTGTTGAAGTTGATAAATTGTTAGAATTTACAGAGCCTAAACAAATTCCAAACATTCTGTACTGTTTTCTCTGTGATTTGACCTTTCAGTAATAACAGCTACAAGCAATACATTCACAGTTTATGTGCAATACACATCCCAGGTATGAACGGTTGTAAATAAAATTGATAAATGAAAAAATGTTGCCTTTTCTGATCCCTGCCCAATTTCACTTCATTTGAGTTTTTCACTTACTCACATTGTAAGCAACAGTATTTATTCATGTTAAATTTTAAAATATCTTTTGGTTTGTCCATTAACTGTGCTGATTAGGACATCTTACTTTGTTAACCTGGTCTAAGCACAAATTTTTAGAATAAATGAATTAAAAGGTGTAGGATTACTTGGTGCCAGTGCAGGATGCCAAATAATGAGAGCAGATCTACCAAACACCACTAGATGGGCTCATACCTGTAACGCATGCTGTTATTGTAGAATAAATGCACATGAAAGCAGAGCAATAAAGATATAGAGTGCCAAATAATATTTTTGGGTTATTTTGAAATTAAGGCAAATTCCATGTTGAGCTGACAGCGTGCAACGTGTTTATATGTAACATCATGCAAGTAATCTTTGGTGGCCTGTAGAATCGGTGCTGTGCAGAGTTGTGAGATTATGGCTAAGCCACATTTGCCAAGGGGAATGGGTGGAATGTGAAAGCAGTTCTCTTGATGTGTTCAGGGCAATGCTAACTTCAAAAGGCCTGCAAAAGTATAGTGATCCAGAAGGAATCTGCATATGGAACAGTTTAGACTTCTGGAAGATTGGAGGATTTTATGGGACTTATATCATGTGAAAAAGGCTGCAGACCAAGTCAAATGTGCACATGGTCTTGTTGCAGCATTTCTGCTCTACAGAGCAACTTGGAACAATACACCAGGTGCAGAGTCATGTTGGAATATCAGTAAAATACCAGAATACCGGTAAGAAAATTGCTCCATTTTCTGAATGACCTGGTGAATGATTAGGGGACTGGTGTCGAATAATGACAGAGACGCAGAAAAATATCTTCTCCAGACACAATTTTTGAGAAACAATATGAACTGATACTTATGCATGGAAAACACATTTCCCAACCAAAACATATCAACATTGGACTTCTGATATGAAAGTTCCCCACCCCAGTTAGAATATTTGACTTGATTGGCGATGCATTTTTGCATCTTCTGTGGATTACCGAGGATCTGACTCACTATAATAACCTGCAGGATGATGTCAGATTTACTTCACCTGTTTTAGTTTTGTAAGCTATAATGCCAAACACTGAAATTCAGTAAATGGGTTCTGCCTCGTTCAATTTTTTAAGCCATTGTACATTATTATTTGTACTGTTGTTATCTGACAGTTTTGTTCAAAGCAGCTTATAAGGTATGTTTGTCCAATGAACTGAATGACCCATATATATATATATATACACACACACACACACCAAAAATATTTACCAAAATATCACTATCGCCTCAGCCAAATCCTTTGTTACAGTCAAACAGGGTAGATACCCGATTACTCCTCTGTTCCAATATCCCATGAATACCATTTTCCATGAATTTAGCTCTTAACAGTAACAAGATTTTCCCCCTTTGTTCATACAGGTCAATAAAAAGGAAAAAATAACCCGAAACAGATGTTTGCCGCGAGGCGGCATTCCCACCTGCTCCAGGTGATGCATTCCCCGTGCCTCCCGTGCTAATGCTCTGTAATGAAAGTCGGACTCGCTCTCTCGGGGCCTGGCAGGAATGGGCTGTGTTCCGCCTGGGTGGGTCAGCTGCATCAACCCTCTCTGTTCAAAACAAGACCCCAGGCCAAGCACTGCACTATAATCGGGTACAGGGAAGGCATGATTTATGACATGAGCTATTAATTCCTCATGGTCAGTTCCCTTTATACATTGAACTTGTATATATAGTATAATGAACTTGTTAAAGAGCAAAGCTGATACAAAGGCTTGTCGCCCACACTCGCTTTAACTGCATTATTACCGTTTGTGGTACTTCTGCATTATGCTGTAAGTGCTCTCATGTATCCTGTTGGGAAGGGTGTTATATAAAACCACTGGAACGAACTGAATAACTGGTTGTACGATTCATTTTTAATTGCTATGAAGCTGTAAATATTTAACACGTACCCACCTTTCTGCACCTCAGATTAGCTTCATTATAACTAAGCAGCATGGTTGCAGATTTATCCATTAAAATCATTGGATTTGGGCTTTCAAAGCACTCACCGGTGTGACTGGTATTATTCTGTCTGTTGAAGTTTACGGGGAGTGTAAAAATGCACTACCGTAGACTGCTGCCAGTGGAGCTCGGAATGGCTTCAAGGAGGGGGGACAGAAAGGACAATGAGGGGCAAATTAATGAAGACTACAGTAAGCACTTCACGTGCTTCACAGAGATCATGGACATCCCGCATATAGAAACACGAGCCCTCAACATTCCACGCGTTCATCCTCTGGTCATCGTTCTCATGCAGTTTAATGCTCTGCAGCACCAGGACCCACCGCACACAGACGGACCTCAGAGAAGAACCTGGCCCGACTGTCCTGGAGAGGTAAAATTTCAGGAACACTGAACTCCTTTCTTGTCCATCTAAAGCTGTGCTGTAATTCTAACCCGACTTCCACAAAGGCAAACATCCACATGAGAAGACGGCGCAGTGCCGTGTTTTCCTCTGCAGGCACATGTGTACAAAGGTGCTCCAGTGTTACACACAGCAAGGCAAATGTTTGCTTTTAGGATGACTGGGTCTAGACATGATGGGGAAACCCAGGCAGCCAGCAAATGTTTCAGAAAAAAGTTTGCCATGTTGTACCTGCTGCTATATATTCTACCTTAGTTTACAGGACTCATAAATGGTGCACAATTTGTTTGCAGAGAAATAGTATGTTCATTTCCGTCTGAACAGGAGGTATTTGGCTGTTAGTAAGAGGACGCAATGCGCTAGCACTGGGGAAACACGACTATAATTTCTTAAGCAAAAATCCCCAGACATTTGCATTTAAAAGACAAAAAGCATGTGATTATAATTGTGCTTATTCTCAGGTTAGTGTAGAGATATGTGCCGTCCCCTTTTCCCTACTTCAAATTCCTCCTCCTGCTATAGTACTTATCTTGAGCTGATAAAGTGAAATACCCTCATGTGTAAATAGATAAATCATTGTGAAGTTTATCTGACACCTAAGTAAAGGATAATAAAAATGGACAAGAACCATGAAGTAGTTGTATGTTGGAAGTACTTTTTTCTAAAATGTTCAATGGCAGGGCTCCTAATGGATCCAGCGAAAAAAAAAAAATTACATTTATTCATTTACTTGACACCTTTATCCAAGGCAATGAATGACATCAAACTCCTTACAATCGTTTACTCACCTCTACACAAGAGCTCTGTAGCACATACATACTGACACATACTGGGGGCAATTTAGCATCACCAGATCTCCTGAAATGCGTGTTGGGCTGGACTGTGGGAGGAAAACAATGCGACCATTGGGAACACAACTCCAGCAGGTTGCAGGACCACTGAACATCCCGGAAAGGAGCCCAGTCCATCGCAGGGTTATCGATGATACAGACATTCCGCCACTGCAAGCAAATTTAGATTCAAGCAATTCTCCTGAAGCAAATACCACTGGGAGAAAACTGGACCAGCAAAGGTGAAACCTTTGGGAACACAGAGGGAGTCACATTTAAACCCAGCTGGTGCTGTGAGACACCAACACTACATTTTGGGCCATTGTGTATTTTTCTCGTCCTTTGCACATACAGCTCTTTGCAAAAGTGTTGACCAGCTGACCCCTGACCAGTTTTGTCATGGCCAGTGTTAGTTCTGCATATGTGATGGTGGCATAAAAGAAGTCCTTGCTGAAAAACAATCATTTTAATATATGTCGCGGGTTTTCCAGAAAGTATCAGCGTAACCTAGTTGCAGTCTAGGAAAAGGTTTTGTGGTCAGATGACAGTAAGAGAGAGCTTTTTAGTGAATGTTCAAAGTGCTCTTCATGGTGCACAACTAACACAGTACAGGCCTCAGGAAACACCATCCCTACAGTGATGCATGGTGGGTCCACATGATGCTGTAGGGCATCTTGTTAAAATGGAACAAGGAATGGATGGAGCAAAACACAGGGAAAAACTGCAAGAGGACCTGCTTTAGTCAGCAAGTAAACTGAAGCTTCGGAGGAAAGTTTGCCTGTTAGCAGGGCAATAGCTTGAGAACAAAAAGGCGAATGTCCAGCAGTGGCCCAGTCAAACTACTGATCTCAATCCCATCAGGAGTCTGTGCTACTATTTTAATATTGCATTCAACAACTGTCATCCAACCTGAACAATTTATAGCAAACCTGCACAGAAGAATGTACCAAAACCAGTGCCAAACTGTGGAAAGTTGATTCGTACTTGCCTCAAAAGACAAAATATTTTAGTCTGTGAACTTTTTCATTTTTTTGCCCTAGTTTGTGTCAGAAGGCAAAGAGAAGATTTTTCTGGCTTGGGAAGGTGCTCTGACCATCACGTGCAGCCAAGTAATCTATACATCTTAATCGATACGTCTTGCAAGAAACCAGCCTATACCTAACAATGCACTGTAAACTGGTGGATGCCTTTGGATGTTCATATCCACATTTTAGAATATTAAATTATAACCAAAAAAAGACAATTTTGCCGTTCATTAAGAATTAACAATTATTCTATTGTGCGTCTAAATGGGCCGAGAAACACCCCTCAGATGGGAATGTAAAAAAGAGTTTTTATTGGTATAATCGGCATTCCCATGGATCAGCCCTGCTGGTTTTCATGAGAAAAGAATCACTGCCCAGACAGAAAGCCACTTCAGTTTACGTGCCAAAGGAAATGGCATCAGTCCAGCTCTAATGAATCTCAACAATATATGAGCCGGGAGACCCAGGGATGTGTGTGTGCCCGTCCTTCTCTTCTTTCCTGGAAAAGCAGCCTTTCATTAATCACAGCTTGCGGTGACATGAGGGACAAGCTACAGACCACCAAACTGCATCATTCCACGTGCTTCACTTCATCTTCCCCTAAGCTGGGAGGGGGCGAGGGGGGGGGTTGTAGACATGTTGATCGAAACAGTCACCGTATGTCTTAGTCAACATCTAGTGTTTTCATACAATGGACAGCTGGCGCTGTGCGTGTTTTTCCTTTCAGCAGGACGACAATTGACTTTTCCTGTTTTTTGTAGATATCAGTGAATAAACTTGGCTCGCAGGCTCACGCCAAGTCTACGGCGGTGTTTATCCCTTAAGAAGTAAGAGAACATCACCCACTCATTTCCTCCCACATTCCTTTTCTTACTGTCCTTTGGTACAACTCTTAATCTGTATTTCAGCGGTCATAAGGATCTCACAGTTTAGTGCCAGATAGGTTAGCGAGAGCCAGATATTGAACAAAGGGAGAAACCACTGTAATTTTTTAGATGCTCTTGCTTCCTTTGGAGCGGTCACATTCAATCTAGTCAAAACATTTATATGACAACAGCTGAACTTGGAAAAGCACAATACTTACAGGAAAAGTATCCATGAATCCCCAAAGTCAATCCAAGAAAAGTAGGCCTTTTACGGTTGATATGCTTATGTTGCTTGAAAAGTGGGTTAAAGACTAAATACAGCAAACCACATGGGCATAAAGGTTGGATTCCTTTATTTTTTAATTTGATGTCCCCCTAGTGTATTTATTTCTAGCTATGCATTCGGAAAAGCCTCCAATAGGGGTCACTATTGCCACCTGCAGCCGGAAAGGTGCGAGTGCATTTTGCGCAGGACCAGGATAATATCAGCGATGACAAGCTGCAGATCTGGAGACGCTGCTTGTGCTGAAAGTGAGAAAGCACTGCACTTTTTCACCCCTTGCAGATCTTTAACCAAAATTGAGCAGAACAGACTTTTCGTCACAAACATCGCAGGAAAGGGAAACGACGGGGTGCGCACTGGTTATCAATCCAAAACAAAACAAAGAACCAGGGCGTGTCGGGGCTCCAGGTCTTTCCAAGTTCCAGACACTTAAGGGAACTCTGTGCTGGAACGTGGGGTTAATAAAGCAGCAGAAAGTCAGTTATCCACATTCCACACCAACCTCCTGACTATGCTGGTAAACAGACTGGAGTCAGGATCTTTTACATCAGGTGACTGCTTCCAGAATATGGCCTCTGGAGGTGAATGAGGTCTGAAATTCCCACAAGGCACAGAGGCATTTGGGTTGGAAAGTCCCGTCAGACAGAGAACACTCACAAGCAGCTATCCCCACATTTCCCGTACATTAAAAGTTGATGTATAGCATCCCATCACAGCCCTGTTTGCATTCTAAAAGCAAAATTACAAACACAAAGAGTTTGTGAAATTGTTCCATGCTTGATACTTTCACTGCAACATGTACTGTATATCAGTACTCTGCTATAAGAAGTCTTGTGGGATTTGAACTTAAGCCTATAGGTTACTGTGTCCTTAGCCACTAAAGCATTTTACTGCTCAATTGCATCTGCACACGGGAGGAATTTAACATGACGGACTCTCCTTCTGAAACATTAAACTAGTCAACTTGGAATAAATTAAAGTTTGAATTGAATAATATAAATACTATATAAATAGTACAATCATTAAAAAAATGTTTGTAAAAATATGTAATATGAACACGGCAGTGGAAATAGCAGTAGTACTAAACTCAAACTAAGTTTAACTGGTGAATATTTTATACATATACTACTTTAGGATGTACAGTATATTACCTTTGCAAAGTCTTAACAGATTTCTGTTATTGTAGATACCACCAGTAGAATCTCGCTGTCCACTGAAGTGTGAGTGCAGATTATAATGTGCATTTCAGAGGGTGTTGAGAGATGCTGCTCGAGGGGGAAAAGCTATTTTTTGCCTTGTTAAGTCCTGACTGTGCTGCATCACTTTCTAGAAGGGAAGTCTCCGGAGATGTCTCGGGTGGTTGGGTGGGAATGGTCTATGATGATCTTGCTTGCACGCTTTCTGGTCCGGCAGTTGTAGACGTCCTGTAGTTTTGGAGGTCACAACCAGCGATCATCTGCTGACTAGGTGATGCACTGTAGCCAGGTCTTGTCCTGTGTGGTGGCTCCCTGAAACCTGACAGCGGTGGAGCGCTGGCAGTTGACTCAGTGATGCCGGTGTATAATTGGTGGAGTCATTTCACATATCTAGGAAAGCATATTATATACAGTACTGTGCAAAAGTCTTAGGCGTACAACTTCAGTGTCTGTTGAGAAGTACAGGTAGATTCTTATCTACCATCAGGGAGGTTTCTGTTTGGTCCCAAATTCATTCTGCAGCCTGAGAATGACCTCAAACACCCAATCTCAGTCATACACAACTATCTTCAGCAAAAAGAAGGAATCCTGCAACAGATGGTATGGTCCCCACAGAGCCCTGATCTCAACATGATTGTCAGTCTGGGAGGACATGCAGAGACAGTCAAAGTCTGCAGAAGAACTGTGGCCAGTTCTTCAAAATGTTTGGAAGAACCTACCAACCTCTACCTTAAACTGCATGCAAGTTTGCATAAGAGAACTGATGCTGTTTTAAAGGCAAAGGGTGGTCCCACCAAATATTGATCTGATGGAGGTTTTTTTTGTCTACTGCACTTTTGAGAAGGTTTATTGATTAATAAGTATTCATGGCATTATTTTTGGAACCATCCTCACTTTATAGCATTTTTCCCACAGGTGCCCAAGACTTTTGCACAGTACTGTACATAGATGTAACTCATTTTGAATTTCAGACTCCATATTTATATGTATTTTCTTTCACCAGAATCTAGTGGATTTGTTGACATGAACCTAAGCACAATGAAAAAAAATCTGTATAAGTATAATCTGCTTAGCCTTCTTTATAATGAAATTGATGCTGGCTTTTCATTTGCATTTCGGGACTCCACCCTGGTGCCTGCTAAACCACAGATGTGTTGGAGTGGGGCCTAGTTTGAAGTGCACATCATCTCTGTGTTTTTTTTCTGAGTATTAATATCCAGGTTATTGAAGCTGCAGCAAGAGACCAAATCATTCAATGCCCTTTTTGTACACAGACTCATTACCATTACAGGACCAGTGAATATGGTGTCATCCTCAAACTTAAGGAGTTTTACAGATGCAAACTGTTCCAAATCCATACAGTTTATGAAGTCTTTTCCAAGAATACCTGTCGTAACACTGATCAAATATATGGGGCTTCAGACCTGCTAGTCATGAACTCAAAGCTGGTGACACAAACCCTGATTCAAAAGCCATTGAATCATGTAAGTGAAGGATGTACTATTTTTTAAGATATTTTTTGAACCTTAATCAACATGGTGTTCAATTTTATTTTGATCACTCTTTAAGCAATAAAATAAATAGGCTGAGCCTATGATTAACGGAAAAAACAGAATTTTTTAAAATTAAATAATACTGCGCCCTGCAGCTAATGTATTTAGATTGTATAAAATATATGAATTGTGGGGTAAAATCAATTAACAACTCAGTCAAACATGGCTAAGCCCCCAGCTGGAGCACAAAGCAGCGCAGACAGGGGCTGTACTAGGCTGGCTGAAAACCACTGGCCTTTCTGTCAAACAGAGCTGGTAAGAATAAAAATGACAATTATGAAATTGAAGAATGATACATGTATCAAATACAGAGGGTCTATGTACTGAATAAATGAAGAGTTTCCTTTTTAAAAATTGTTCCACTGCTATGCTGAGGTTGCTATTTATCTATTGTAAGGGATCCATTGTATGTCTTTTTTTTCATCGCCACTGTACACAAAGAAAACTCTGAGCACACAATGTATACATGGTTCCTTTTCAAAGCTAAACAATGTCAAATGGCAGCCTTGTACATGCCACACTTCAGCTCCAATGAGCTACTGTGCCAAAGTGCTGGCTCAGGTGTTTCCACAACAAGACAGTAAGTTCGCTGGGGCAGGACAGGTATAAATGCGACAGTGTGGAATGGGTCAAAACAGGGCGGTGTGAGAACGTGTAACCATCACCATGACCATGGGCAGGGTAAGTGGTGCTGCAGAGAGGGGGTGGGGGGGAAATGTTGTCAAAAATGTGAAAATTATAATAGTTCAGGCTTCACAAGTTCAAAAACAAGTATAAAGAACATGAGATGTGATGGTTTGGAGATTTTGAAAAGGCAAATGATTATAAGCATCATGTTTTATTTATCCAGTTTCTAATATTAGCTACATTCCCCATTCCTTTCCAGATCACCTTCTACGAGGAGAGGAACTTTGGCGGTCGGTCCTACGACTGTAGCAGCGACTGTCCTGACCTCACGTCCTACATGAGCCACTGCTACTCCTGCAGGGTGCACAGTGGCTGCTTCATGGTCTATGACCGCGCCAACTACATGGGAAACCAGTACTTCCTGAGGCGGGGCGAGTACCCCGACTGCATGACCATGGGCATGAGCGACTTCTTCAGATCCTGCCGAATGATTCCCATGGTAAAGCATCCCGCTGTTCCATTTATGGAATCTTTTTTCCTCAGCCTTTCGCAAACAGATTCTGCATAGACATATTTAAAATGTGACCATTTCAATTTGCCACAAAGAAATTAAAGATAAAAAAGATTTGCTTTAGGTTTTAGATTGTTCTACGTCAGTGACATGTCTTTTTGATTTGTGCTTTATATAGTACAGGGGACCTTACAGAATGAAGATCTACGAGAGGGAGAACTTCGGAGGTCAGATGTACGAGCTCACGGATGACTGCGACTCCATCACGGATCGGTACCGCATGTCCAACTGCATGTCCTGCCACGTGATGGACGGCCCCTGGCTCATGTATGAGCAGCCCCACTACAGAGGCAGGATGATGTACTTTTGGCCTGGCGAGTTCAGGAACTTCAGCAGCATGGGATGGGGAAGTGGCATGAGGTTCATGTCCATGAGGCGTATCATGGATTCTTGGTATTAAAGTAAATAAAGGCAACAATTAAGAAAAGGAAAAGACTTTGAAATGTTATTGATCAAATATGCAACAAAGGTCAAAATCTCAGAAACACTGCACAATGACACATTTTCACCACAGTGACCGCTTTAGTGGATATGGTCCACAGCTACAAGTTCATCATGACTTCTTTGTCTCAAAATCACTGGTCCTACTCTTTGCCTCATAAATCTAGTACCCAAAACCCTCATCACTGGTCAAACTAAAAGAATGGTGTGGTAGAACAGTTACTGCCAGTATCTTCTGAAATTTTTTACCTCTTGCTAATACTACTGCGGTGCTGAATATAAAATGAGCTTTATATATGTAAGCTGCCAAGACAGGCAGGTTTAGCATTGCTCCCTTGTAACTCGTGCATCTTGTTGTACAGAAGGCCAACATTTGACTCACTGAAAGACATGCGGTCCCATCTTCCAAAAGGTCTCCAAACCCCACACTTGCTTGGCACATCTCCTGTGCCTCGCTTTATAGAACAGTGTCCCAGATGAGAATGTCCTAAAGGACCATCGATAATGATGGAAATGGGGTGTCACTGTGGGTCCAGCGCTGAGGTATGTTTCTCTGGAAAAGACACTTCTGTTCAAACTGGTGTAAACACCAACACACCCAACAAAATCAACAAAGCAGATAGGACCAAAGCACCTTGGCTGCCACATGACGTGCCATGTTTGATAAAGCCCTCAATGATTTACTGCAAAAGTAGTCAGCTTTAAAGGTTTCATTCTACTTAAGTTAGCTTAACAAATTACCTACAGGGCTTCAATTCTTACTGTCTCTCTAGTTTCATTAGTTTATTGCTGTATTGTTGCCATGATACTGAAAAGTAGGTTTTTGTCCTGTAGGGCGTCATGCTGCTTGCAGATTAAAAGCTGTAAGTAGCGCTTTAAAAACACCATGTAAAAACTGGAGTCTTTGTGGGCCAGTATTTTTTTCTTGGTGTAAAATGAGAATAATGAAATAAATAGGCCAATTTGGCACGAATCAGAAGCAGATTTAGCAAGTCTCTTCTGTGGAGGTGGTCGGGAAGAAAGTGAAAATAAGGTACAAAAGAGATAACAAAAACTACTAGTAATTTCTTAGGCCAAAACATATACCACATTGCTGACATTGACTAAAAAAATGTAATGTACATAACCACATCAAAAGAGCTGAATTTTCATCAAATATCCTTTCACAGATATTTTTGGATAACTGGAACAGAGGTAAATGAAGGTCTCAGAAGGCAGAAATAATCTGACTGAAACTGTAGGCTGTTGTGGGTGTTTGTGTGGTGAATGGCTTTTGCCTTTGACCAATGCCAAGGCGTGGGGAATGTTGGTGTGTAGGAGGAAGTCACAGAGATAGAGTTAAACACACATTCACGCCAACTGGGTCCATGAAGGTAGTGGGAAACACTGTGTTTGAAATGCAAAATTAAGAGGTACCCTTTTCTAACTTTCTGCTGTTAACCACAATGAGGTGGGCAGTTAGATGCACGGCCAACAAGTCTTGCAGTTATTTCTTCGGACCAAGATATAGTTATTCACACCATCCTGTAGACCCCCTGCTACCTAGGATCTGCAGCAGTAGTGGGTAATTTCAGAGGTTGAATAAAAATCTCATGTATTTTATCCTTTTGTCGCTCTCTTCTGAGATACACATCTGTGAAACTCCTGGTATGGAGCTCTTGAAGAACATAAAAGCCTGATTGGTGACCAATAACCTTAATCATTTCCTGTTTTATTGGACCTGGATTGGTCCTCAAACTAGTTTTATTTTTTTAAATCTCGGGGTCTATTGTGAAAATGACACAGTATACCAGGGGACGGCAATTTCCAGAGTAAATACAGCAATTGTAATACAGCACTGTAGCACAGTTATGCTGGTGAAGCATAATTTATCATGTGGAGGTTCATCTGATGTTCATAAAAAGTGATTAAGATTATTTCAGATTAAATCTAGATTTTTTTTTTTACCAACACGAACAGCCACATTCCAGTTAGTAAAATTACTCTCGGTCAAAGTCCTTCAGCACTAAACATTCATAGCAAACCAAATAGGAGGCATTAACCTAGAAAAATCTGATCTCACATTTTAATAATACTTATGAAATATTTCATTTTGCCGGAAACAGTCTGACTAATATGTTAGTTTTCTTTGACAACAAGATGCAGACATAACTGTATAGTCTTCCATTTCTTGCACAGCAAAATACGGAGTTTAAAGAAAGAGAAAATAGAGAGAAATAATGAACAGACACTGAGACAATACACTGCATCCTGCTGGTTTTTTTAAGCACACGGCTGAAATCCGAGCTCAGGAGGTGGATGGGTTGCTCTGTGACTGACAGACTGACTTAACTCCCAAGACAGCTTTTCACTGCTCTTGCCCCCAGAACACCGCCTGTCCCACACTGTCCTCAGTGACTTATCCAGCTTGCCTGCAAAAGGATATCTGTCAACTGCAATTAATGACCACACAACCATACAGTACTTTGAAACAAGATAAGTTACAGAGGAAGTAGTTTGGGAAAAACACCACCCAGCAGATAAGCACTCGAATGCAAAGGTCACTTTCATTTCCTGTCCTTCACTTGCTTACAAGAACTTTTCCGTGCCGAGATTCGGATATAATTGCACTTCCAGCGGCTGATGTACAACGGCTCTGTTTTGAGATGGATTTGCGTGGTGAAATGTATTCAGGCATGCAGTTTTTCAAGCCCTCGCATAAAAGGACATGAAACATGAAGGTTGTGGATTTGAATCCCGATGCTGTTGCATCCTTGAGTAAGACTCCTGTCCTTAATTGCTCTACCACAAATATTCTGCTGCCAAAAGGCCCAAAGCTACGGGCAGATGCATCAGCCAAGTAAAATAATAATCTTGAAAGTGATACAGGGCTTTGTGGACTGGGGAAAGGTCATCCAGTCAGATTGATGTTTGCTGGTCATGTTGGATGGTGGGCTTCCTCAGAGGAGTAGGACTGACAGCGGCTTTAGCCAGGGACTCATATCAGCACTGCAAATCCAACCGTGCAAGCACTGCACAATGACAGCTCTCCTCCATGCCTTTTTAACTGTCAATTTGGTCCATGATTCTCATTCTTGTCATTCCTACATTTACATACTTGTTCTTCCAGTAGATCATCATCCACAGGTGGTTTATGCATCTCCACATGGGAAATTAGACAGTGTCAATTAAATGTGCTTCATTACATTTCAATCAAGCTTTTCCAAGTCTGGAATGTGTTTTTGAAGCAGCCGGGAGGTTAATTACTCCGGCTGCTCATTATGTCATAATGAAGATTCATTGGGAAAAAAGTCAACTCCTAATGTAAATTGTCCACATGATGTAGGAAAACAGCATTTTTCATTTAAGTCCAAAACACGATATAAGGAGCAAAGTTCTCTAACTGTGCAGGTCTTTTCATCATCACAGCCCAAGCGTTTGTCTGCATTTTTGAAGGCAATCTGGAGTAAATAACGTTTTTGTGTGGGAGTATAAGCTGCCAATCTCACCATCCCAGAGATAATTTCCTGAGAAGTGCGCACCTTTCTAAAGTGGTTCTGGTGATGCATTTTATCAGAAATATATTTTTAAAAAAAACTTTGTTACAGCTATACTTGCCTTAGTTAGTAAAAATCTGGTACCCACAGACCATATTTTTATACATATTTTTTATGTATATTTAATTTATGACTTCTTCTAACAGTGTTGGGTTAAAACGCAGATACATCTATTCCTTTAATACAAACTGACTAATAATATTGTGTTACCTACAATTATTTATCCCACTTACACAGCTTGGAAATTTTTGCACGAGAAATTCATAGCATGTACCTTGCAGAAGGATAATGCAGCAGGAGGTGGGATTCTGACCTGTGACCTCAGAGTGTTATGGTGGCAGCTCTAAACATAGAGAAAGGTGTTGGGACAGAGGTTAGCAGAGGCCCAGGAAGTTACAAATCAATGATGAACTTGTCAAGACAATCTAAGGAGGCCATGATGGATCAGAATATCCATGATCTACTGGGAACCCTCAGTAACAGTCAGAGTGACACCTGACCGTATTAATTTTGCAAGACACATTACCACGGAGTAGGCTGAACCAGGCCCGAGAGGTACAAGGAAAGGCCAAGATCATGTTCCATAAACTCAGCAGTCCTTATTTTGAAAAATTCACTTTCCTTTAAAGATTGTTGTTCTTTCTGAATGCAAAGCAGAACTCCCACCCTCACTAGCGGCAGCAGAAAACATCTGGTAGAGTCATGTTGACACAGAAAGGATAGCTAATGTCAGACTGACCTGACTCCTAAATGGCTGTGAAAACCCTCAGTTCATAGTCTATGAGGATATCGGGCTACAATACCGCTTGGTTCTGTTTTCCCTGTAAATGTAGCAAGCAGGTGGGCCGATGTCTTCCTCCGGAGAGCATCCAGTGTTACGCACACATCAAGACACAAAAGTTTTGAACGCAGACCAAAGAGTACGGGTACCAGTCAGCGCCTCAGCAAACACAAGTTGCTCATTGTCAAAATCAGTCCGTCAGACTGATTCATGCACTGCTGACAGTCATTTCCCATCATGCTAAACTGCTTGATATAGTGGTTTTTTCACTGGCATTGTGAATCAAAGAACATCACAGCGGTCATTGTAGTTATATTTCATTTTGCAAATGAAAATACTTGAGATTCCCTCTTCTCCCTCTGTACACAAGGCCAGATGCCCTTGATGAAAGTTTCTTAAGGAAATAGCCAGGGTAAGAAAACACACCCTAGACACAGCTGTACGTCCTCACTGGGAGAAGCTGCAGTAGAAAATATTCATTAGGTAGCAGTCTGTTGGCTCTCCTGTCTGACATGACCACTGACCCTTTCAAACCCCCATTTCAGAAGCTGAGAGCAGAAGGAAAACTGAGGAAGTGCCACAAGTTACAACCTCTGTCTTCACGTGTGGTCCTCAGGTGCAGCCTGGTCAGGCAGGAGGACTTGCAGAGCTTAGACCTCAGCTCAGCCACAAGCACAAAGCCTGTCTTTGTGTGCTATGTTTCCAAGGAAACAGGCAGAGCTCAAACAAACATCTGGGTCGCCCAGGAGAAATATTGCTTTATACACAGCTGAGAAAAGTGCACCAGGTGCTAAATAAAAATGAAAGGCCGGCACAACCAAGTGAATGTGTTTATAGTGCTATGCCAGTGGAATGGGACCGTGTTTGCCTTCTGAAAAAATGGAGCATTTTTTCAATTCTTTTTAATTATGAAGAAACCTTGTTTCCTGCCTTAAAAAACACTGAACCGTCTGTCCACAGAATAAAGACTTGGTTAAAATGAAAACCTGAACTGCTGGGTTTTTGAAGAAACCCAACATTTTAATGGATTCATCACACAGTCCATGTCTGCGTTATCGTAGCAACATACAAACGCTGACTTCCACCACGTGTTCATCACAGACGAACGAGCCAGATAAATAACATCGATCACGTTTGTCCTTCGTCGTCTTTCAGCTCAGCTGAAAATTACATTTTCAGTATTCAAAACATCTGATCAATGCAAGAACTGCCATGTGCTGCCACCCAGAAGTCTTAATTTGTATTTATGCTGTCTCAGGGTACAGTTTATTGTGTCGCACTATGTGTCATAGCTCTCTACAGTAGCCAGGGGGTCATTTCCCTGAAGCATCATAAGTAGAATTACGACCACCAGCAAGTCAGTGAAAATAATGGACATCATAACATCATGCTGCCTTTGGGAAATGGCCCAATGTGCCGATATATAATGATAAAACATGTTAATAAAACAGTGACCAAGCACAACTTAACGTGGATTTATTCTATAGTGAGCCAAGAAACCTTGCTCACAGGCTTTAGCCGACTGGTAATATGTTACCTTCGGTGTTGGAGGTTGAAGCTTAATTTGTTGTCCCTGGCAAAGTCACTACACTGGTGTCAGAAGTTAAATATGAACCCATGTTTCACAGCCCCGGCTGGATATAAGACAAACAGGATACTTCCTCACTATACACCCATCACAATGGCATCTAATGTTAATCTACTGTATGGGAGCTGGATATTGATTTTAGAAGTCTTTGCAAAAGACCTTGGTCTGTGGACAGTGTGCTTATGGTCACTGACTTCTACATGGGTTATAGACATTGAACAGATTTTACACATGATGAGATTTAAGAGTGATGATTTAATCAACAGATGTTTAAATTCTCTAACCACCCTACAATAACAATGGCTTTGTTCATTCTATAGAAGTCAATCAGTTAAATATTCCCCACACACATACATACGAATATACAACATTAGCAACATATTAAATTAAGCAAGGAGGCCAGGAACCAGAGTGGCTAGAAAAAGAGCCCCACATATGGAAGGGAAGGGCTGGAACCAACACCCTTGAGCATAGGCACACTGAACATTTCCTTGCGAACCAGGGATGAAATGGAACAAACGCAAAACCACATATATGTACCAGATAGAGTCGAGTTATAAGCATTTCAAGTTTTGAACCATACCAATCCACCAGGACACATTCTTTGAATATCTCAATATCTATAAAGCTCAATTTGTTTCTTTGTTTGTTTCTAGGCACAGCTTTGTTTTTCAAGGTACACACAGGTACTTCTCACCCTAAGTTAGGTTTTTCTGTAGTCAAGTTCATTAAATTCCAAAAAAGGCTATTTAATTTAAAATTCAGTCTCTGGCAAAGCTTGGTGAAGTGGGAGTAGTAACTCAAATGTGTGTGATGCCACCGGATTTTCTCGAGTTCCTCAGGCACAACCAAATTGAAAGGTATGAAGTTTTGTGATACGTAATCTGTTATTACAGTGTATATGTCAGTACAGCTGGCGCATGTGTTGCTGTCCCTGCCGTCCACATGTTCGATCAAAGCACCTGTCATACGTATGTGCACAGTTACAAACGTAGATATTTGACACATACTGTGTTACGCACATTAGTAATGTAAAGATAATAAAGTTGGATGGAATAAATCGTGTTTTCTTTTCCTTTGCACCTGACTACAGTCCAGCGAGTTTGCCTGTCTGATGGCATCAGCAATACTTATGTACTAAATGCAACCATTTTAATGATAAAACAGTTTAGCGACATATGTGTCATTAGTCGCCACCACTGCACCTTTTTGACCTTGGCAGTGCCTCATAACACAGCTAGTGAATCTGTAAGATAAAAACTATATACTGCTAAAGATTTGTAATATAATACAGCCCTGTAGACTAAACAATGCAACAGTGTATTTGGAAAGTGACTGCAGAGTTAATCTTTCATTAAAATACCATATCAGAAGGCAACATTTTCACAGAGACAGATGTGATGCAATAAACAGCATGCGGTAATATATTGCAGGGAACTTAGTTGAGAAGCTGAGGTTTGTTTAAAAAAATCCATATTCACGTTATTTCATGTAGTGAGGTGTTGGATGGTGTATTCAGATGATTTTGCATTAAAATATTAAACTAATATGTATTAAGAACGGGAAAATAGTTATTTGTCTATAGTTCCACGAATCCCAAGTAAATCAATTTCACTTACTGACGCACAACTTCTTCTAAGCACCAGTTCACTGCAGTTCATATTGACATAAGTATATAAATAAAGCTGAACCAATAAAAATGCAATTTCTTTTTGTATACAGCAATTACACAAGCAGCACTGCAATATTAGTGTAACCCTGGCACCCAAATAGGAACATATTTGCAATAATAAAAATTGATTTTATGTTATTTTATGCTAAAATGTCTATTGCTTTCAAAGTGTTGTTTGTTTCACATGGTGGCAAGAGAAAGTTTGAAAAAAAATTAATTTATAAACCACCCATTAAATGTTAAACACCTGTTAATACTATATTTTATGTGAATTGCTTTAAATTTAAATATGTACATTTTTGAAAGGAATACTTTAAACATGTTTATGAATTAATTTAGTATGGACCATATTCACAGTGAGCTTTGTCATCTACAAAGCAAAAGAAGCTCACCAAGTAATGTACCCAAGAGGCATCATGTAAAAGAAAATCAGAGGCCCTAAGAGAAAGTCTTGCAGCACTTCATACTTTAGTGAAGTTGAAATGGTCCTAATTGCAAAAACTCAGAGATATCTGTAACAACCGTGTGATCTGCACCATTAGAGCACATATCCCCTCAGAAGACAGAAATTGATGGGCAACAAGTTTCTCCGAGATCTTTGAAAGGAAATGTAGGTTCAAGTTTTGCTTGAAGTCAGTGTCAGCGCCATCCAAATTAGGTTTCTTATGTAAGGGTTTAATGGAACAGAAGTTTCAGGATTTAAAGAAATGTTCTCTTAAAAATGCATTCATAATTTTTGCATGTGCTGAGCTACACATGAAGGGAGCCAGCTGAAGTGTTTGAGCCATTTGATCCAGCGTTCAAGTGGAGAGCTTATTCGTTTTTTAGGGGTTAGTAGACCTTCATGCGAATTCAAGTTAATGAAAAGCTTGTTTTAAGCTTAAAAGAAAGACTTGTCTACCAAGGAAGTTTTTTGCTATTTTTTTCCTTTGCAAAATTCAAAATATCTAAATAGTTATACAGTACCATTAAGGCCACCTGTAAGCCAGTAAGGAACTTATTGTATCTGGGATCTAAAGCTAAACTTAGAAAAAAAAGAAATAAAAACAACACATTAAAAAGTAACAAAGCGTTTTGTTTCAATGAAGAACAAAAATGTTTACCATCACAAGACATTACAAAATCTGGGGAACAATTATGCAGGTGAGTGAATATATTAAGGAACTATATGAAATTCAATTATACAGACATGAAAAGCACCAAAATCAGTACCTTATCTGCATTAAAAACCAGATTAAAAAAGGAAAAGAGTAAATTCCTTTTGCAAGGCACACTATCTTCTAGAGGACCTGTGGATTGTACGTATATAAAGTACTGAGGTTTGGCGGCAGTCGGAATTCTCACCGCGTGGCTAGTCACTGTTTAACACGAGGATCTTTAAAATTTTTAAATCAATTTTTTTTTTTTCGAATTTGAGAACACATGCAGGTTAAAACCCAAAGCCATACCATTAACTTCCATCACATCCTGTGAAGCATGTCTTCTTCCAAGCTGATGACTGTAAATGGAAAGGAAATTTGTAAAGTGTTCATCTAGCCCACACCGTGTCACAGTTAAGACAGGAATGTCAATGTAATTGTCTGTGATGAGCTTGTTTGCAAGCCTGGCTTTTGGACCCAATGATCCAGTATTCAGTAATTCCAATTTCACAGGGGCAACGCTGGTTATCATATATTTGACAGGCCCACAGGTAATTTCTTTGAGGTTATCTTTGCAAACACTCCTGAGAACTAGATAATTAAAATAGGAGTTGAAGAAATGGAGGAACAATGTTGTTTACACAGTCTTAGAAACTGGTGGAAGGAATTTGTTTTGAACTAATTGTCTTCTGTCTAGTGAGTACCTCACCGTCAGAATTTTTTTTTAATAGTAATAATAATTCAGACTGCTATGTTGCTGAAAAAGAAAAGGGAACTACTCCAATTTGGGTGGAACTCATCTATCTTCAGTAAAGCAGAGCTTTCTCCAAAATGCTTGCTAATTATTTATTTAGCCCTCCTGGTCTGATGTGCCCCACTTAGACAGCCCGATTTTATCACCATTTTCTGATTTAGATCTTCTTTTTTTCCTGTCCTGCACATCTTATTTTCCAATAACATCTTTTTTTCCCCCCATTTTTGCCACATTACCACAAATAATGGTATTACAATATTTACAATGATTTTGATGCCATTTTCACGTCTTCATCTTGTGACTGTGCTATATTTCCATCGTAGAGTGCAGAAATGGCCAGTGACTGGGCCTTTCTCAAGAAAATCGGGGATTATGGTGGTCCATTGTTGTTTTAGTCTTGCTCCAATGTTTTCTTTGTTCCATGATAAATTTGTGCTGCTCAGGAACTACAGGGGTCCAATTCGTCAGTTGCAGGATGGCACACATTTTCGCTTTAGTCCTTGAAGGCGGCACATTGTTATTATTTGAAGACTGCTATTGGCAGCAGCAGGATTTACCTTCTACAAATTATGTGACAATATACTAAATACTGTTATGTTCAAACTTGGCAGCAGACTAACAAAGCATGTTGCACCCTGAGCCCGAAAAAAGTAGAACTGAGGGTACAAGCCATGATGGTTTGCTTATCTCGGGGCGGAAGAAAGAGCTGTAGTGAACAGATTGCAACTGTCGCTTAGAAAACTAATTAAATTCCTTGTTGCCTTGCAATTCAGATTATAGGTATTAATTCAGATATTAATAAAGTCACTTTAAAGATTAGCCCAGCGTTCTGTTGTTCACGATGCACACAAGTCTCACTAATGGCAGTGAGCGAGAGGGAACTTGGGTCCCGTTGGATCGGCTGTGTGAATTCAGATTCACGGTGCTGTGCTGCTCTTCTCCACTTTTTGCCGGCTCCTGTAATTTCACTGTGACTGTGAGAATGAAGTCCCGCATCTTCCATTATACAAAAGGATTACTTTCTCATTGTCTCTAAGGTCAGCATTCATTCCCAGATGTCCCCTGGTTGGTCTTCCTATGAAGGAAACATCTCACTTTTGGTGCACAATGAGCAAGAGGATATTGGTTCTGTTTATTTCCCATGACTGTGTTATTCAGATCATGTCTGTGTTTGGAACCTATTGACTGGATTTCTCTATTTTTTATTCCTCATCGTATAAAAATGAATGCCTTTGGTGCAATGTGCAAAAAGTCAATTTTGTTCGCCGTATTTATTCCTCATCACTTAAAAAGAATATCTTGGCACAATATTTAGAAATTCAATTTTGTCTCTTGCATTTTGCATATGAATGCATTCGGAGGGCACAAACTCATTTTGAGTAAGATCTGGGTTGCCAAAAATTTGCCAAAATGTTACATTAACAATATTGTATTTTACATTATAATTTAAACTATTTATGCCAATTCAAGCTTTTGGTTAATCAGTTCCAAAGAAATCGTGAACTAATGACACAACTGCAGATTCAGCATTCACATTAGCAGGCCATGGGCAGCGATGCACGCGGCACACCACCGATCTCCAGCAATCACTACGGACACCAGTCGTAGTTACGTAACATTCCACTGCCCTGGTGGTCTGGCTGGAGTAGTTAGATAACAGCTAGTGGGTTATAGGGGGTATAGTTCTTCCAGCAGAATGTGCATCATCCGCTACATGTCCTTGCGCGAGCAAATGGGAACAGCGTTTGGGAACATGGAACTGACTGCCACTGAACAGTCCTCTGTTTGCAGGTGCTTTGGCAGACAAACAGCGTTTTTTTAGTTAACTCTTAAACCCTTTTACAGCGGCATTCTAATTTTTTACATCCTTCCTGCATGTCTGTAGTAACAGCCATGTTATCGATGTCTTCCTCATTCATATCACTAAAGTGAGGAACAAAAATGTTTCCTTCCCTCCCTTATATCAAGAAACATTTGAGCTGAATGTCCCAAGTCTATTTAGTCAAATGAGAACACGGTTTTGTAAACTGAAGTCGACATTTCGTTTTGTCAAGATTATCACTAGGAAGCTGGACAAGTCAAGACCTATGGAAGCACCCTGCAGAAAAAAACAGAAGGGGAGGAAAGAGGAAAAGTGCTCTCCACAACATATTGCAAGTGAAAGACATTTTGCTGGAG
This sequence comes from Arapaima gigas, assembly GCA_900497675.1. Lineage (NCBI taxonomy): Eukaryota > Metazoa > Chordata > Actinopteri > Osteoglossiformes > Osteoglossidae > Arapaima > Arapaima gigas. Next base: position 1,001,783 of record UFQX01005271.1, on the reverse strand, counting down.
TCACTGGCACAGAAACAATCCAGTAAAAGAGAGTCACTTTCATATTATTATTACATATTATTATTATTACTTTCATACAGTATTACCAGCTAAAAGTGCTTAAATGGAGGAGGGAAAAAAGCCATCCTCCCCCAAGTGTGCGAACAAAACATGATTCTCCGTGCTGGTTGGTGCGCAGTCAGACCATCTCTATATAAAGGGGTGGATTTTCCCTACACAGCATAAACATTTAAGTGACAAGTGCAGAACCATTCCTGCCAGTAACAGTGGAATCCATCTGCAGCATCTCGCAGAACGGCCCATGCAAGAGCACCAACATTCATGTCCACAAATGAGTCCTGTGTCCTTGTGGTTTGGTTACTCCAGGTACACAGTTGCAGTATTTACAAATTTGAGAACATTTCAGTATATTGCCATTTTAACAGGATTATATCTCCAAAGTAGCTAACAATTGATAAATAATATATCACTTCAAAGAACTCAGATAATAACCGCAGTGAGACAAAAGGAGCTTTTAAGTTACGGGAAGCAATTATAAAGCCACACACACTGCTCACAGGATTCTGCTTTCTACCATCTTTGCCCTCTGTGCCACTTCATTGTGGATTTATTTCAATAAAGACTTTGTTTTCTCAGATATCGCCCTCCAGAAGTACATATCCTCCACAGCTCATAGGTTTTGTAACTACCTGAACCACCACACCCCACAGTTTTGCCATCTCTTTTCATCTTGTTGGAGGACATTCTCTCCTAATTCTGCTAATACCTCCTGTGAGTTTGATATAATCCCTCTCCAAAGGGCATAGGTGTTCAAGAGAAATGAGAGGAAGGCCCTGATGGGATGTTGACAAAATGAAAACCGTAGCTCCATCTGTCCACTGAAACCAACACACACACACACACACACACACACACACACACACACACACAAACCAGAAATGGAGATATATTCTCTGCAAAGCCAAGTGGGAAAAACTCCCTTGCTGGCATTAGGCAACAACTACCGTTCTACCTTGTCCAGCCCGCTGTCAACAAATTCATTTTTTGGTCATTTTTTGTTTAAAAAAATTCTTGGATGAACATGATTATTGATTTAGGCTAATACTGTGCACCTCTGCACAATTCTTCCATTTTATTCACGTCAGTGTTTGAAGCTTTTCTTACATCATCTCTGCTTTAGCACCACCTGAAAAACTTTAACCCAAATATGGATCCTTCTCTTTCCTAGTTATATAACGCAATACACATTTTCCTAAAGTAACTTTGATTTAGTTTGGTTTGGAAACCAAGTTCACTTAACTCTAAATGTGAAAGAAAAAAGTGCCATAAGTAAAATTAGACTAGTTGCCAACTGAACTGGGACTGAAGTATTCACACACAAGAGAGACTTGTTGCCTGGATCCGTAAACCTTCTTAGAGAACTGATGGTTGCAGAAGTCTCTGTTTGGTCAATCCAGCAAGGAAACTGTGTATAATAAAAGTAAACCACTGTTCAAGCCAGCCATGACATCAGGCCACACACAGCTGAGTGCTGGTGAGCCGTCATGGGATGGAAGTGTTGTGGTGTCTGACCGTGCGATGGACGGACAACCTCCACATGTAGCTACACAGCAGGTGTTCCAAACGACTCGCCAACATAAACAGTGTCCTGTAGCTCTTTTGCGTCGACAGTTTATATGCCAAGCAGGACTAAGATGGCGGTGTTTCAGTTAGAGGTAAAATCCTTTAAAGACTGGATTTGTAGTACATGGCTATGGTGACACCATCATGCAGTTTTTCACCAGCTATATGTGAAAGATTCGCAACATTATACACCATATTTTACTGCTTAGCTGACAGTGTAATCCAATGTTTGACACATTTATAGAGCAGAATATTCTAGCAGGGAGCAGCACCTGTTCAGGGATGCTGGAGCAGAGCCACTAATGAGATGTAAATTAGCAACCTTTAGGCTTCAAAGCACATGCGTTGCACTACTATGCATATCTAGTAGATATTTTGCAGTAATAAGGGAAAACGTTATGCATTTATGTTCTTCCCTCGCATAATACCATAGGAGGGTGGGTATTCCATCAGTTTTTTTGGACAAAATAGACTGTGAAAGTCCTTAAAGTTTGCTATTATGCGCAAATTAATTTACATGTACAGTATGTCAATTTACATATTTATCTTTATTTCAGAGAACCAAAAGTCCCTTCCCTTGTCTGGTGTACAAGAGCACTGGCTCAGTTGTGCCACCGACAAAGCGCCCTAGACAAGTACCAACAGGGGAAAAAATCACTAACGCACCCAGCCTAAATACACGATGATGGATATATGGGAGTGGTAAAGAATGCATATTAGGAAATGTATACACCGAAAGATTTGACGTATCTGTAGTAGTTGCTGTGTTTCAGTATGCATGCACTGTGCACAATTTTCCAAACATATTAAAACAGAAATTAAATTTTAAAAAAAAGTGGCAGACATCCTAGAGTCAGTGTTTTGGCAAAAAACAACAATTAGTAGAGAGCAGTTCAGCTCTTGTTGGTGAACAAAGGAGGAACAGAGGGATTGTGAGTAGCACAACTGCACATCTGGATGCAGTTAGCCACATGATCTTGGCAGAATGGGGGACCCACACCACATCCAGAGAGGCAGGGTAGAGTCAAAAAGCACATTCTGACACTGCTGTGTTTCCCAGTATGACTTGGATGAAAACAAAGGACCCATTTCCCAACTTCTTTGGTCTGTGACCTTTCATCTGGTCAGGGGGAGGAGTTCTTCCTTTTGTTCTCATAACACAGAGCCTTCCGAGAGCTGGCAGGAAAGCTTGGCACTACGCCGTATGAGTGGCCCTAACCCTGCCATGGAGGAGTTACATGGTTCACCGTCGCCCCTCAGGATGTGTAACAGTAGCTCATGCTGCACAGTGGCCTTCGCTCGCTGAAAACTTTGTCATAACTCACTAACTGTTAAAATGGAAGGTTCTTGGACATCTCTTGGAGCTGAGATGCAGTGTTTAAAGTCACCACTTTGACCCTTCTGAAAACCTTTTTTATTCAGTTTCCCTTGCTCAGCCATGTTTCCCTCTCGGTTCCTCAATTTTTAACTTACAGAACTACTACTGGTAGAAGAATAAATGAACATTTGGTGCAAAGAAAAATGTTTTCTGAAAAGGGACTGTTCTCTCTTACTCCAAGCCAGTGCAGCAAATGTTTCATTATTAGGAAAGCTATTGACGAAAAAGTAGCCTGGCAGTAGAAAGACCCAAGGAGCCAGTTTAAGCAGATTATATGGCAAGAAAAATTTGTGGGCTGAAATGAGTGCAAATAGAATAGCTGCGGTGAATGAGAATGAACAATCAATCTGTGGTCAGTGTGGCTCCCATCATAATGGCTGGAAAAATAAAACCGTAGTTAACCAAAGTAAAAACACATTAAAGGCTATTTACCATATCACTGTCCATTTAAAAGCATAAAGTTCTAGGTTGGCCATGAAATCCAGAGCTCTAATACCAAGCAGAAGAGAAATATTTTACTGATCAACCACAAGACTGAGTTGCTCACAGGCTGTAATGCTTAAGGAAAAGCTGGAGACTCACATAAAGCTTGTGAAAGGCAGCCATGATTGTACTTTCAAGGTAAGTGATTATGCATTGCTGCATATCTACAACTTCATTAAAATTCTTTAAATCGTACGTATGTGATCTAAGTCCTGTAGGGAAAGAAAGAATGTGTAAGAATGGAGCCCCCGGGTACAGTGCAGCATTGCTGAGCACCAGGAATTAATCCTGCAACCGCAATCATAGCTTGGATTTCAGAGGAAGGAGGAGGTAAGTCTCCCCACAAAAACCGATCACTGCCAGGACCACGCCAGGGTAGGAATGGCCATCTTCTGAACCTATCAGTTCTGGCCTCAGATGCATCTTGGACAAGGTTTGCAAAACTGCATAAGTGACTGACTGAGGAGATCTTTTTTACCAGACCGGTCTGGCGGGTGGATTATGAATGAATCGTACAGGAACCTTTATGTATCCTACTAGTTTGAGCATTCAGTAGAAGCAATTTCAGCAGCGTGCAGGAACAGCAGGTGTGAGCTTAATTGCTGCATCTTTAAAAGGTATTTAGAGAAAGGGATTAAACAAGCAGAAATCAGTCCGCCGCAGGCTGTGTTTATTCTTTAACTTGAATTACACACGCACCTACCGTGGACTTTGTTTGCTCACTTCGTAGCAGTTCCTAAAACTGTAAAAAAAAAAGATGAAAATGTGCTTGCAATCGAAGTCTGTTCCAGTTTTGTAACCTCACCAGTTTTTAGTAATTTAAAAAGCAGCGGAGCATAGGAGCATGGAGCATAGAATTACTGCGTACCGACAAAGCAATCTTGCTCTGACTTGCAACCAGCATTGCAATGAACACACGTCATCTGAAGTTATATTTAGTGGGACGGGAGAAACGAAAAAAAAAAACAACTTTTCGAGTATTACAGCCCCCTAATACTGATTTCAGGAACTTAAATGAAATACACCAGACCAATATCTCAGCAAAACATGCTCTCTTTTGAAATTATAAATATACCAGTTTAAATAAAATGCTCAGACAAACAAAAAAAACTGCAACTTAACCTTTATCCTGAAAGCATAACCCCAGTGTTTCATATTGCAGTATTACGAGTGATATAAAACTATATCAGTCATCCCTACTTTTGTTTTTCTTCTCCTAGTCAGACTCCAGTTTGCAATCCTAAAAACACTTGTAAGTCTCCAAGGACCACCATGCAAGACCTCCCTGCACTGTGGCTTCCAGTGGCAGCCCGTTTGTCCATATGCTCCCTGTATTGTCAGAAGAAGAATGTTCCGGGGTGGTATTTGCCCGTCTGTTACCCTGAGGTTTACAGCACAGTGCTTGTGGACTCTGCATTCAGGACAGATGGTCTGACCTGGGACTGAATGCAGTTTAAACAGACACATTGTGTGCCACTGACAAGGCCCGGGGGTCTCATTAGACCCAAATGTGGGGCAAATTTAGCAATTAAAAGGTCAAACAGCAAGTTTTTGGTGGATGACAATCACAAAAGAGGAATAATATTCATTTTTGTGTTGGTCAAAACAAATCATTTGCTTATATATTGCTGCACTTGTGATAAGAGATGTGTTAAGGCCTTCAACTAAGACTGACCATTTTGAACATTTCAGTTGAACATTTTCATCTCTGTTGACTACAGCATGAAATGAAAGTAAGGTTGCATTCGTGCAATAGGAATTGAAGGTGTTAGTATTGTATAAGTGATTGTCACTTTGCTTGCCGTGTCTTTATTGTTCCTCCTCATGCCAAGGAGCTGAAAGCCAAGGAAACCATCGGATTGCCTCCTACTCCATCATGGTTAGCAATGTACCACAGCAGCACCTGTCAGCATCCTGCCTGTAGAAAGCTCAGTGTTCATTAGCATATTAGAGGAATGACTCTTCAGAAATAAAAAAAATCCAAGTTTGTTGATTAATCTAAAGGGTTCTCGCTGAAATATGACTTGACCTTTTCTGAGAGTTTTGTTTGCAAGTTGTGATATATTTGGAGAAAATTAGAACTGGAAGCTGACATTTGATTTTAGTGCAAACGTGGCAGTACACAGACCTATAACTGTAATCAAAACCTAAAGTGTTAAAGACCATTAACCCACCTACAAATCAGCTTTTCAGATTGTTAAATATTGTATACAAGCAGGAGAATGAAAATGGATGTGCATCAGTATAGAAACAAATTCAGTCTGATCACTTTCACAACCCAGACGACAGGCAAATATAAATATGACTTCACATAAAAAATTCTCTGTCTGGCTCGCTGAAGAAACAGCCAAATCTGGCTTGGGAAATAACTAAAAATTATTGGTGTTTAAAGGCCCACATCTGAGAAGAATCAGGCAAATTGAGGAGAAAGTTCCAGCACATGCGTGTATGTTTGTTTACAGTATGTGTTTTTCTTTCAGCTCACCAAATTACATATTAATTTCATGGCTGGGACAGAACCAGAGATTTTTGCCTGTTTTAAATTATGCCTAAAATTTGAGCGGAAGCAGTGAAGGCATTAAAAATACACCACAGACACACAACAAACCAGACCTGTATATCTCACTTTAAATTTAAATGAAATATTTCACGTGACGTGGCCACATTTTCATACAAATAGAGGCTGTGTTATTTTGTCTTGCACACTTATATGTTTTGTCCAGTTTCCTCCTCTCTGTACTGATCAGCTATTAGATCTGGTGTTTGCCCAGTTGTCCACAGATTCGTTTTCAGATCAGCTGAACACACAACAGGATGTGGGAGCTGCTGCTCCGTGGCGTTGCCTGAAGCCAATTATGTCATTTTAATTGAAGTGATCTAATTGGAGAAGATTAAATGCCACATGGCGTTGAAGAAACTGCACAAGAGCCATCTGCGCAAGACATAATCACTTTTAAAGTGGCATTCCCATCATTCCCATTTTCCAACAAGCTTTTATATAAAGTACAGTGCCACCTTAAGTCATTAATGTATTCCTTTTCAGCGTATGCAGTCTTGTTTGGGTATCTATGCTCACACAGGTGTACTGTGGTTGGTGAAAATGTTTTAACATCTGATTTTTTGGGTCCTTTAAATATTCCACACACTTTGGTACACTGATCATTTCTCTGGTATATGGGGTACATTACAGAGGGGTCAACGACTGTTGAACTCATGTACAATGCTGGCAGTTAGAAAACGTATCAGACATCAGATAATTAAAACCTTGAGCAACTTGAAAAATGGTGCTGGTTGCTATTCTCAGGTCTCCCGTGGACCCTCAGAGGACCCCTTGGGGTTTTCGCCCAACTTCCCCTGAACTTCTGTATTACAGGAAGCAGTTTCAGTCACACTCCTGCCACTGAAGCCAAGTAATCCCCTCCTTCAGCTGTGGCCTGAGGCTGTCCAATAAAGAACAGATGACAGTTCCGAAGAAGAAACGCTGCGCCGCGTCAAAAGCTCCAAGTCCGTGGATCATGCCGAACGCCTGTCATTTTTGGAACAGAAAAGGGCACTGCTGGCAAAGTGAAGAACTTACAGTAAAACGCATCTGTTACACCACGCACGTTAAATAAAAGTGAAAACTCTCCGCTACGCAGCATACCAGCTCCAGCTGTTACTTTGTTAAACTGCGACAGAAGGAACTTTAAAGAAGAACTTTTTTGTAAAACTGTCCCTTGAAGTCACCATGAGGGTGGCGCTAACTTTATCTCTGTACCTCACTCACAGACACTTACACACAGAGCTACTACTTCTACTTCACAAACAGAAGATTTAATGACAAGGGATTAAAAACAACTGCATTTTCTGCAAATGAGACTCAAAACACTGCATAGTGTCCCTAGTACTACTGCATTTCAGTCTGTCCCTGCAGAGATCTCTAGCAATTACGGTAACCAACCCAGCAAAACATAATTTTGTGTTTTGCAGTCATTTTCAGTAACTTATCCAAACAGGGTTGCGGTGATTCAGGGTCAAACCCTGAGAAGTGACAGACTTAAGCCACAGCACAGTGTTAATGTGATGCTAATACATCAGACTGAAGCATTTTTTCTACATTTAAAAACTTTCAAAATAAATTTATTCAGTTATGAGACAGATTCCAACTGCCAGTCACATTACATTTTACACACTAGTGTAGTGTGTAGTTTAACAATGTCACTACACACCTATAACTGGTTCTAAAATGTCTGTTGGCCAATTCGTAACCAAGCTTGGGACGGTCAGTTATCACATCTACTGAGTCAGATTGGTGCCAGGAGATTGATCGCAGGTACAAAAAGTTGACTTGCTTTATAATAGTAAAAGTAAATTGATGTTTTAATTTTATTTTAATTATCAGACATCCTTACCCATTACTTGAATATAACTTAACGCACTGGTAAACAGCTAGGTTTAAACGGCAGTCTGGTAGTCCTGGCAGCCTAAGTAAAGAACAGGTTAAGTTTGTGAATTTAAGAGTTTATAGTGGGTTGTACTGTCAATTACACAATGATTTTACCAAAGATTAGCACACATGGAAGATACAATCGGGATCTTCATAGCAGCTCTTCTACTAAACAGTCCAAGGGGCAGTGAAAAGACACTTTTTCAGCTGGGCCTGACTGTTTACATTCTTAAACATAGAAACGGGTAAAAACTGGGTGTTTCACACTGATCAGGGCCCCATTCCAAACTTTGCCTTAGGCCCTCAAACCATAAAATCCACCCATACTTCCTGTGTATGACCCTTTCACCGTTCTCCCATAATGGTCAAAACCTATTGGAAGTACAGAAAAAAGATGCTGCATTTATATTTGATGCAGATATTCTTGTTTACGGGCCTGTATCTTAAGTTCTGAAAGTATGCGTTCGTTTCTATAATAAAGTGTCTTAGCTCCAATTGTAGTTACTCACAGTAATAAACTGCTTTAATAAAGTAATAAGACCCATTCCTGCCAAACCAGTCTACTGTAGGTGCAACGTTCTGGAGTGTTGCCAAGAAAAGGGACCGGAAAATCAAGGTACGGATTCTTATTGCATATATATGTTTTTCCTTTAAACACACGATACCACCTCATCAACATCACCACTCAGAAGCAATATTTGGTTTTCCCCCTTTGCTGAAATGATAGTGCTTGACTGAAATTAGGCCAGGTCCCCAAACCCTGCATGTGCAATTAAAAGCACATTTGGATCACTTCTGTTGCACTGTGTCCAATCTGTGGACCATTCTGTCCTGCCAAAGTACATCCACTTTATCTAATTTTGGGGTAATTTGAGTTGCTAATGTCAAGTCCCCTCGCCATGTTTTCAAAGAATGGGAGATTCGTTCTGACATATTGCTGAAAAGGAGGACAAAGATACATTCTGGGCGTTCCTGCTCTTGATAAACTTGGACAAGGCGTTGACCCGTCCAAATGAAAAACACAGTGGCAAGACTCTAGAGGAAGAAGGTGTAGTCTCAGAAGGATGATAAGTGGTTAGGGATGCTAAGGACCAAAGTGAATGAGACTAGAAAGCTACTGAAAGTTAAACACACAAATCTGACTTCGTACAGCAATTTTTATGAAGCGAGTTTTTGCCTTTGATAAGAAAAGTAGACCTCAGTATGTATGAATGAAAATAAACCTGCTAATTCACACAACTGAAGACAAACACTAATATAACTTGCAAGAAATACATATATAAGGTAGGCAGCGTAACAACTGTGGAAATGGATATGACCTGTAACCAAAGTATTTAATTGGAATTACTGTAGTAGAAAACATGGAGTTAGTGGAAATGATCACATTAAAAGTAACTTTGCATGAAATAAGAATAAGATAGTAAAGGACACATGGAACATTTCACGTTGGACAAGTTGTCACAGCGGGTGCATAGCCAAGCCTCCTTTCTATTAAAAGTATAGCTATTAAACACGGGAGGGCATTCGGTTACAACACCCTTGGTCGTGGAGGCAGTGCACAAGCAGCATGCAGGTCCTGTTCTGGCGCTCTGAGCACCGTTTGGATTCCTTGCTGTGTCTGATGGAGGCACTGTAAATGATGAGACGTAACATGCTCATCCTGTTGTTGGCGCCACCTGCCCTCGTGGAAAGTTGAGTTTATGTATGAATTCTTTGTTCAAAGACTCAATGCAACACGAAGCCTGATTGACACAGGCCCACTAACCCTTTTAAAAACATCCAAATTCTTCACGCTCCTCCGCTGTGAAAGACTGCAGCCCAGTGATGTTCATTAGACAGTGAAAGTAAAAGGTTTGAAGGGAGGTTGAGCTTCTGTACTTGCTTGATCAGGTCTCTGTGTTCCAGCTCTGCTAGTACAACAGCGAAGGGCAGATGTTTTCTCAGCTCTCCCAAACAGACAGCAGCACCAGACTCCTACCCAAGGTATTTGGCACCCTGTGGATCCTTTCTTTAGGACAGCTCACCCCCACCACAAAACACTGTGCAGCAAAATTATTTATGGTAGTAACCCTATGTACTTCTTAATCTAATGAATGATAGCAATGGGCAAAAAAGAATTAGTCAGTGGTCAAATTAGATTAGATTTTCTTTATTGACATTTCTTATATTCATATATTTATAGGCACAGAGACACATACGCACACAGAAGTGCACCCACACAGAAGAAGGCGACTTCCATGGGCACAGGAGACACGTCTGAGTGATGGTCCACTCCCTCGGCTTCTGCGAGCCGCCTGAACGCGGCACCCCACCCCCTTCCCTCTGTATCCCACACACCACTCGCACCTGTCCGTGGAGCTAGAGAATCGGCACGTGCTAATGGGCGACTCGGAAAGATACCTTAGCGTCCCACACTTCTGTGAGCCGCCCCTAAGCGTAGAAGTGGGATGTGGATATAAATAGATAGCATTTACTTTAAAATAAGTTGGGCAATATGTTCAGTTATAAATAGGACTGTGTGTGTTGTTAGTGGGCTTGACATAGTCCCTGCGGGTCAAAAAAAGGTGGGCTTGGGGGTTAACCAACATCTCACAGAACTGCAGTCCTTGGGCTGAAAGACCAAATGTTCTGTATGCCCTTGTGCCACTGCCGCATGTAAATAAACATGAAAGCCCATCTTGTGTCTTCATTCTTTCCTTGCACCCACAGTGTTGTAAAAACAATCTTAAAGCTTTGTGCCACAAAGCGCAGCACAGGCACAAACTTTTAGGTTTCCCACCCCCCTGGATGCATGTAAATCGTAAATGTACAGAGGACACAAAATGGAGCATAAGCTATGCTGGGGGCTGGCAACCAAAAGTTACCAATGCACACATGCAATAACACACCCCAGTTACCAAACGACAGTAACAAAATAAACCAAAAGCACTTATTAAATCAAATTTATCACCACTACGCTACAAGGGATGATGGGAAGGATCCATCATCATTACAAATACCGTAGCAGCTGCACGATGAATGATCCTTTCTGCCTGGCACCCCTTTAGTACGCCACTGAGTGGTACCAAAAAGTACTGATGACAAAAGTTTGAGTGATAAGTACAAAATATCCAGCAGTATTTAAAATCAGCTTCCCACTGGTTATTCCCTTTTTATTACATGGCACATAAAAATCTACATACTTAATGTGAACATTTTAATTAAACTCGGTAGGCGTTGTTCAGAATAAGGTCCTATGTGGCAACACGATTTCCACAATGAAATTTGTGTGTATGAATGTATATTCCACTTTTGGTTGGTTCGTTTGGACAGAACAGACACTTGAATATTCCCCCATTTCATTTTTTGGTGCACATCACAAATGCACAACCCAATAGTACACTATACCATAAAATAGAAATGTGTACATCTCAACTACCCTTACGGATGTTGTATACATTCTTGCTGAATACACCTACATAAAACATTACATGTGGGTCAGGAAGCTATGTTTTATTCAGATGTTTTCTTTCTTTCAGTTCCATCCAAGTTCCATTTCATTCCCCCAAAGGAGCGTTTTTTTTTTTCTATGAAAACAAACAGGTATAGGAACGGTTCTTACTGTAGACATATACATGATGATTGACATGGTATTAATGATGGAAAGCACGACTGAAATCCACTATTTTTCTTGCAAACTACAGTTGCCTGAGAGGAGTGTGATTGTAAAGTTTACACTCTGTAGTCTAGTCACACATTCACCAGAGCGGACAAAAGCTGGCGAGGAAAGCCTCCCCCATGCGAGATGGCAAAGGAACAAAAGGAGGTCATGACCTGCAGGAAATCAGAGCATTTTTGCATTGCAATGTACATTGCATCATATCGAAAACTCTGCACTGTAAACAGAAAAATCTTACACAACATAACCTTCACAAAAGGCTTCAAGAATGCAGTCTATTTAAGTTCTAGTTTACACAATGAACACACAATAACACAAATTCTGCCCCATTTTCCCAATGATCTTATAAATGATAAATTATTGGATTTGAAAACATCAATTATATAATAGTATCTCATCTTGTTAGCTTCATGTATTGCTTTATACACAAAGTGAATACTATTACTGAAATTTAACCTGCCCAGAACAAAGAGTTTCTTTGAAAACCAGAAGTTAGTTTTCTAAAAATGAGGTCTATACCACCAAACAGTATTTGAAAAGCTTCTCTATAGTTATTACATTTTCATGTTACATATTAGAATGTTAATTCCCATGTGCATATTTTAATTTAGCAGGAATAAAACCTATGTCATTCAGACAAACTTGCAGAACTTCACATAAAGTAACAACAGAATTACCATCTATCTAAGCTTATCTTCAGCCCAGACTAAGTCACTGGAATGCATCACAGAAAGATTAAGCTGAAAATCAGGGATTTTAACCAAAGCAGAGACACATACATATTCTGTATAATTTCTACTCCTGGATTTCTCTGCAGAAAATCCTACCTGACTCTGTGAAAGGGAAAAAACACTGACAGATAAAACTTGAAAATACAGTTCAGAGAAAAATCTTGCTCATTGTGTGTGTGGCAGCATTAAGCACAGGTTTCATAACACACCACTGAAAATACCAAAAAAGTTAACACTGTACATCTTGCAGCACACTGTGGTTAAAGTTTCAAAAACCTGCTTGAAGTTATAGATCAAATATGAGAATTAAAATTTACATTAAATCTGAATGAAATTCTGGTTCATGTTACTGTTTCCTCCTCCAAGCACATCCTTCATTTTATTTACTCCACCCCTTCAAATTCTAGGTACCATTTATAGCAAAAAATCAAACAGAGAATCCTCTTTATTCTCTGGAGATCACCAGCTTTTCTGTCCTAAATATGAGACAAGGCTGGACTGAAATCATACCTTCCTGAAGAAAGACAAATCCTCCAGACGTCAGTGACTGCATGAGGCATACCATTTGATTATGAAAGTTCTGTGGCTTTTATATTTAACTGGATACCGTATTTAATAGATACATAAATATAACATTTTTTCTCATTGTTTGTTCATGGTCATTAAACCAATCGTGAAGTCAAAGTAACGCTGCACAGATCTGGTGGTAGTTTATGAAAACCTTCCCTACAAATTGGGAAACTAAAGGTTTTTCTATATACAGTTGTGTAACCTACTATTTTTTTTTCTAGCTTTGTTCACCAAGCAAAACTGATTGAGGTGTTTTAGGGTTTCATGCCACATTTCCCAAAAAAATATCCATTATCCACATTGGAATAAAGGGACCGTGCAGTGTTCTCTCAAGTTTCATCCAGAATGTTGCTTTATTTCTTAAGCTGCAAACCACTTCATCTTCTTGCATGATTCGTGTTAATATCTTTTAAATGCGAATAATTGATCCAATGTGTATTTTTCCTATCTCGTTTGAATATGTTATTGTCTGTTTCTTCACTACTAGGGCCAATGTACTGATGTCTGGCCCAGGTCAGATTATCCAGCTGTGGCGATTGCACCTGATCAGGTTGAACTTCAGTTTCCTACAAAACATACTGAGACTTTTCCAACCACTGAAAGATAGTTAACTTTTAAATCCTCTATTTTTGCCATTTTATTATCCTGTGATATAAGCCCATTTCTACCGTTCCCATATATCTGTCCTCGGTGCAATTTCCGCCGCATGCTGCACTGGAGCACATCAATGGACTTTCATTCTCTTCTTACTGCAGCTGGTGACAAAATTATGTGCTACGGCATTAAAACATCTGCGTCTCGTTTTACAACCACTAAGGAGCGGCGTTCCTGCTTCCAACAAACTTACAGTAGAAACTGATTATCAACGTGAAAAAGAACATTGAATTCCAGCTTTTTTTAAAAAAATGACCTTGTAACTGAGAGAACAGTTTCTTAAAAAGGTTCATGCTAAAATTTCTTTTTTTTGTGTGAAAAATATTAGGTTGCTGCTTGGTGCTGTGTGAAAAATTAGAGTCAAAAAGAGTCAAAACGTGTTATCTTTCAGCATCAGGCATTGAGAGAAAAGGAGCGGCCGGCACGTGAGGTGTGATCGCTAGCTCTAATGGTTGGTTCCACCAAATGCAGATCTGCTTCTCACCAGCAGAGTACACTATGGACAAACATCTTTCCTGCTTCTAAACTACAGCAAAAAAAAAAAAACAGAGGTACACACATATAGTTCATTAGAGGGAAAAGAAACATTTTTGAATTACAAAGCATGCATGAAACCTTGCATTTATAATGTTTGTTCCAAAATACAAAATTAGAAAACAAGATTGAAAACAATGTACATTTGCAAGTCACCGCTCATCGTACATTACAGAGGTACATAATTCAGACTGCCATTCAGTAAGTTAATCTTCTGGAAGTAAAAGTTCAGCACCGAGGCACATGGGGTGGCATTATGTTTGCTGCTGAACTCGGTGATACAGTGTGGAAGCTCAAAGCACTGAACCGGTGTGGAACACATCTACGAGACATACCTTTTACCGCAATACTGTGCCTCACGCTCTTTGACCAGGTTGCGCAGCACTCCGCTGTCGATGCCACTTCTAGTTCAGTTTAAGATCCAGCACGAAGCAGCAGGAATGCTGCCGGAGACCAGCCACAGGCAAATAGCTTTCTTCTCCTGAAGGCAAATCAAACACTATATATTGGGCTCATCTATCCTTGGATGGCGACTGATCAGAAAATCAGGGTGAGAAAATGATACAGTGCTATGTGTCCTAGGACATTCTTCCCCTTCCTAACATTGAAACAAAAAACAGTCCAGACTACTCAAATGTTTCTCACCTCTGCCTTAATGCCCTCTAGCATTGCTATGTGGCTTAAGGGTACATTTCTATTCACATGGTCTGGAGCAGTTGAGGAGCTCCAACCATCTGCATATGCATGCAATTCCTTCCTATTTCCTTTCAAAAGTAGGTAAACTGTGCATAAGGTTGCTCTCCCATTCCACTCTTTACAAAGGGAGCTGTGCCAATGGTAGCACTGCAGCTGATGGAAAACCTAACATAATTCGAAGTATATCAAAATAAATGTGCTACATATTGTATCAATAGCAATCATCAGCCTGCATTCCTGCGCTTCATAGGTTTATGGACTGGTCTCTTGAGTGTAACTTATATCCTATGCAATGCCAGGAGAAAAACAGAAACGTCAATGCCTCATGAACCCGCAGTGGGAATAAACAAACCAACTCATTTAGCTTGGTCTGGTAACAGTGTCTGCCCTGTCAGCAGCGAGTGCTGCGATGAATCATTATACCCTTTCATGTGTTTAATAAACAGACTATAAATATTAGCCCCAATTTCTCTTTGGAAAGCACTTTCATCCAAGTGTGCTTTTTCTTCTCCTTAATGTAACACAGAGGCAAAACCTCTATAAATCACATTACCGTCCTGCATGTGTGTGCAGGACCAGGCGCCAAGCAATTGTAACTGTTCTGTGTGTTAAGATGTCTGTCAGTCTCTCACATCACACCTCATGCAGAGCTGTGAGATAAGCTGTGCTGGAATAAATTGTACTTATTAGACCCATGTCTACATTCTCACCTGTCATGGATAAGTGCAAATGCCAAATGAACTTTTTAACCTCAAAAGTGCAGTATATACAGCCTTTAACGTTCAGTTCAACTGCTGAAATATTAAGATGGTGGAGAAATTTTACACCACGTTTTATATTGTTCAGACCAATGAATTTTATACTGAGCACTGAACAAGCGCTTGGGATACATCAAATCTTCAATGGGGTCTTGTGCACAACTGTAAAACATGTGACCAACACAAGGTGCAATAATGTGGAACAATGAAAATAGAAAACAGTTGGAAAACAGTTTACACAGCCTTACAGAAGATGTCAATACAGCGGCCCTGACAGTTATCCTTTGCGCTATTATAAATATATCCACCAGGGTGAAGGTCAGGTTGGAGTCAATACTGGCAGCATTACCCTCATCACTGTGTGTGGACTGTAAATTGTCAGGCCCAGAATAAGAAACTAGACCTTACTGTGACACCGGCTTGTAGAAGAAAAATTAATGCCCATGTAAAAATACAAATTAATTAATCGGACTAACAACTTCCATGTAGAATCACATCAGATCAGATAGAAGTGGATTTGGATTCCACATCATAAACGTTACAGATGACAGCACTTCGAATCACTTGTAAACACTTGCAGGCCAAACAACTGCATGTTCTAATATCAAATATACACGTACGTTTCTTATAATGTTAAAGCCAATTGCGTGGAGGAACTTTTTTAAGAAAACAGAATGAAGATGGCCCTTACTGTTATGTGTGACCATGTGATTAAATATTGTTATATAAAGAAGACTTTGAGCCATAGACTTACATAACATTTCTTAAACCTCTGCCATCTTTATACAATAAATTGAACATTAACCAGAAATTCCATCTACTGTATTTATTCAGCACACTCACAGACTGCTCTACTAAAAAAACTCATATCGGGAAGTTTTTACCTTAACTTTGCTGTTCGTGCACAGTAACTAAAAATAAATTACATTTCCCTCTGCATGTTACTTGGTCTTCCTTTCCCAGGGCTGCATCTTTCAGCCACACACTTAAAATCTTGACCTCCCCAAAAAGATCTGGATAAATCTCTGTACCTACTGTTTGTCAAAGTTCCCCATAACTTTCCAACTCCCGCATCCTGCCTCCTGCCAACAATATGCAATTACCAAAAATGACTGGTTACACCAACCACAGAAAGTCTTCAAAATCTTTTTCAAAAATACACTCACAATGTTAAAGCTGGTTAAAAATGTTCAGTTGTAAAATGACTGCCAGTACATTGCTACAACCTTTCAAAAAACATTCTTTTAAAGTTCATTTTGCATACCGTAGTGCAACATTGGTAACGTTCCTCTTTCTTAGACTGAAGTGAGTCAAAAGATATTTGCGATGTGGAGCTGCGAGCTCACTTTAGGCACTCTGGTTTTGGCAGGTTTCTTTTCTGAAGTACAAAATTGGTTAACAGTAGGAAGATATTTCAAGAGGTCCCTTGGCTCAGCCTTTGTTTAATTAAAACTTGGAAACTAGTAATTAAAATAGATTTTTCAAATATACTAATGAAATAGCTTATAATTGGTAGCTAATGTTGTAGCTAAAAATAATTAAATGTTTTATGGCTACTTTAGTCATGCTGCGGGTGTTACAGCGTAGTGCCATAACCAGCAGCTCTTCTCACCCTCAGGTATTGCTGGTGGTAGTAGGATTCTGGACATGTCATTGCTGGAAGCCAGTGTGTCATGATGCTGGTAGGAGTAAATGGATTAGAGGACCAACCACAGTGTGAGCCGATCTTTGTCAATCGATTACCAGCTTCACGGCTTCACGTGCTCATCTCCGCCAACCTTTTTGAATGTTTAAGGGATTTCTGTGAACATGCCATTTCTCCTGGCCCTGGTCTCTGCACAGAGCAGAGGGAGATTGCTGAGAGCTCCCCCAGCCTTTCAGGGGTTGCACTGTGAAAATCTCCAAGATTAGTTGCACCAAATGTTTTGATTTAATCCTCTGGTTAAGCACTGTAGCTTACTTTCTATGCAACGGATTCTACCCTAAAGCAAAAGCACAATATCCAGCACTGGACCTGAAGCAAACATGGGGCTGAGGCCATTTACATCTCACATTTAAAGAGTTGTCGTTGGCTCAAGGACATTAGATGCAATGCTTCGATATTTGCAACTGTATCAATTTTTGTAGCAGTAGGTGTTGTCAGCTGACGCGTTCATCTGAAACAACAAAGCAAGACGGCCCTTTTTGGAGCGAATATTTTATTTAAGAAGCTGGGTAACGTACCTGACTGAGGGAATCTATCGCAACTAAAACCAGCAACTGTCAGGTTACAGGTATGTCCGATCACCATGCGGGTGACACTTTGCCGGTGGCCCTTTACAATAAACATTGCCTCATGACAGTTTCACAGCATTAGCTCTAGACTTCTTCTGGGCATTTTTAAAAGTCTGTCTGGGTTGTTGGAGAATAATAGCCAGCCCATAAATGGGAACTGCCAAGAGTGGGAACTACCACAAACAGCAACAGCTCCCACACACCCCCGTGTCTCACAGGCTGGTATGAAGTCTGCTTGTTTCATCAAAACGCCAGCTGTGTCTTCTGCTTATAGGCTGTGATAACAAACAGGCTTTCCCGTGACCAAGGATGGAAGTCTAAACAAAGCACAATTGATCTTACGCTGCCTTTCAGAACTGTAAATGGTTGATGTACTGTAAATATGCAAATCTCATCATTCTCCCCCTGCAAAGCCCTGCGCTCTGAGGGGTTTCACTGATGAGTGCCAGTGGTGGAACAGGATTTATTAAAACAGCTGTACTTAAAGCAGACAGTGTTGAACCAGCCCGGTATCCTGCCTGTCAGCGCGGGAAAAATCACCACCCATGGCAAAGGGATGAATACATATGGGGGATGCGGGGAGAGGTGATCGGGAAGCAGCAGTCAGCTTTATAAATATATTTAAGCCATCATTGTTTATGCCAGGGGTTGGTGCTCCTGTGACCAGTTGCCCAGTTACACCTCCAACCAGACATTGTTTCTACAGCTGCTGTCTTCTACGCCTTCTCTGTCAGGAAACAGCAGCCTGCAGGAGAGCTGGCTGCTGTCACTGTGGGCATCAAAAGCCATTCAGTAATATACATACCACCACATATTCCTGGTGGAAGAATAATAACAGCTATTATTCTCCTACCAAGACTTTGTGGCCATACATTTTTTTCTTGCCCCTCCAAGGTAAACCGCAATTGTTCATTTGGTTGGATTTATAAGCTTATCAGGTTTGTTTTTTTCTATTTTATACTGATGAACTGACCAGCACTGGATAAATGAATCAGCTTCTTATGCCTTTATCGTGTTTCGTACGTTTATATAGTTTTTTAAAAATCACATGATCACATACTTTGTGATGTGATTTTTGTGACAATTTAGGACTACTAAAATTACTGAAATAGATCCTGCAGCAGCAAGTCTAATTTACCCATAATTGAATAATGTTCTATTTGTGAAATATTTATATCTGTGGGTGTATACCCCTGGAGAAAATTCAAAGTGCATAGAATAAGGATTGGCATCGCCCTGAGATTATTTTAAGTCTCTAACGTGGGAGAAAAATGAAAGTACAAAGAATCTGAGATTAAAGAAGTTTAAAAAGGTTGCGATTTTGATCATACTTCCAGTTAAGACATTACTGGTGAAAAGGAAATACCCAGTTATGGACAACATGGAACAATTCCAACTGGTTTGGAGAAAGCCAGTTGGAGACAACCCTGGAAACCTTGAAACCCTACAGTGAGAAGCATTGTGACCTACAAGAAAACCATTCAGAGAAACAAGCTGTACTTGTTAATATATGTGTTAATGGTAACACATACGTGTTTCCGTTTGACTGTATTGAAAAAAAGACCCGTCTGTAACGTACTCTTTATCACTACTTCTCCCAGCCAGTCTGATCAGTGGTCTCCCCCAGGTTACTATGCCTAGTACAGACATACATATCTGCTTCCAATAAATTTCAACCTCAGAGAAAAATAGTGCTGAGCAAGAGTAACCCTTAACCAGCAATGACCCAGGGTCATTAATCTTACTGCAACTGCTTCCATCAGCTGTTAAAAAAACCTGATGTATTTTTCCTCTCACCCAGGAGCATCACTGCTGATGTAGGTAACCAGACTTATCGGAAGCTTACAGGCTGAAGACCTGTGATGAGCTGCTATGAACTTAAGCATGATATTTCATTTGAATTGCCTCAGGATCCATTTTTTCAAGCTAAGCGCGATGTTACCGAGGCCTTAGTGAACCTTGCTCTGGATAAAAGATCCTGCTAAGCATGTTAATTCTGAAATGTTGAAAAGGGATGGGTAGAAATCAAATGACCATTATTAGCACTTGACACTTACAATAAAAGTGCATCTTTTAAAATACCAGCATCCGCTCCAGTGATTTGAAAGTATTGCAACCTGGCTATTACACACAAGCAATTGTGAGTAAAGTGTATGAAAGTGTATTATTTGTGCTTAGCTGCGGAACGAGTGTTTCGCCATCGTGTCTTAGAGTTCTGTTGTCTGGCATGTCGACAACAGTGGACCCCCCCCCCCCACATGGTGGGAGGGACTCTGATGGCCTGAAGAAGGAGTGAGGACTTGAGCTCGAGATCAGGTGACATCTGCGGGATGCTGTGTCCTCTCTTTATCTCACAGACGATGATATTTTTAGGGTCATCCCTGCTTTTCTTCCCTTCTAATTTACTTTTATAATGGTGTTACATAAATTCACTCAGGGATGAGGTCCCAGCAGCAGTAGGAGGAGGGGGACTGCAAAAGGACGGTGATGAAATTGTAGAGTACATCAGATACACGATGCCATTTGTAGAAAATAAGGTAATGATGTAGCAATGTACATGGACAGATTAATCCCGGTCCATGCCACAGAGCACAAAGGGAGGGAAATGAAACTGAATGAATCTAGATAATGTTCCGCCCGAGTATAATCCCAGTCGCTTTACATTCAGGTGCTGCAGCCTGCGCAGGCCTACTGTAACTTTATTACCCTGGACCGGAACTCACACTGCGAAGTCTAACAAAACGCTGCCAGCGCCATCAGTCAGGAAGACAGATAACGTGCAGTCCGAGGGTACGCTGGCGTGAGCTCGGATGCACGTGAGCAGAGGCTAAATGTAAACTTGCATAACACGAGCAGAGGGCAAATGAGCCTCCTTTTTTCTTATATTTCACATTTCCTCCAATGTGTCCAACAGCTGTGGAGACTAATAATACAGCAATAAATTCAAATCACAAGTACTATTTTTCTTACTGGTGACATTGGAAAAAAAAGCTGTGCAGTGGCAGGCTTTTTCACAGTTGTATCTATATGACAGATATTGTGTGTGCAGAACACACTTGCAGACATGCACCATGTGTTTGCATTTCTTTTTTTATGTGTTGTCAAAAACCTTTTATCATTACTCTGTTGTTCCAGGTTATCAAACTTGGAATGCACAGCACCATTCTCTTCCTCCTCCAAGTAGTTATTTGAGTGCATTTTTTAATGTTAAGTACAGTAGATGCCAAAGGTCATTGGAATATGGAACCCTGCTTGGTAACAAGATGCAGTCAACAGGGTCACAAAAGGCTCATATTGACCGCACTAACACTGCTTTCCGCAGTAGAGGTGGGAAATCATACCGGGGGAGAACCATACGGTTTTCCGCTTTCCGCTGCGCCCCAGCAGCAAACTGATGAAGTTCATTTTTAAAGGCAGAATTTAAAAATAAAACCATATATAGCTTTTTAAGCAATCATTAGCTACTGGCTGAAAACCCATTCAGTGCCTTATTGAATCCCACAAAAGTCAGGTGATGCTTTTTATGTTCAAACAATGGATTTAATTAAAAGAACAATTCAGGAAAATAATATATATTTGACCATTAAACCAAAGAGGGCTCAACTGCAGACGTCTGCTATGCAGAATATTTAAGAATTTCAAAGTAAGAAATGGAAATAGTTCCATTACTTTGGGTAACTAACATATCAGCAAATAAACACTTGTATGCTTTTTGCAATTTTCACCATTGTTAGTTTTCTGAATCCCCAAGTCGGCACAAAAAGATGCAGTCCTTTCTGAAAGCGGTGGTCTTACTCAAACCCAGACACACAAACAGAACACACTGCCCATAATACTGTGGCACAGTCACAATTACCCAAGGTAAGGATGTAGATGGACAACCATCTGGGTTGACATCTTGACCACTGGCTCAGTGAAATGTTTGCCAGCACAGTGGCACAATCTTCTTGGCTGTAGGAAGTTTTTCTTCCAAATAAACATCCCCAGGTGAGTAACACATAAAGCTCTTTGCAATTATTGAAAAAAAAGAAATTTTCTGGAAACAGTGCATCCCAAACTCATTATAACCAAGTGACACAAGGAGACCTGCTTTGTTTCCCAGCCGGCTGGTCTAGTGACACACATGGGGTCCTGCTTTTGAAGCTTTAATTGCATATTTTTTATGAGCTTATGTTCATTGCTTAAATTCAGTCTGTTTCTTCTGAAGTGGTGAGACACATTTAATGGGATCATTCATCAATGCAGAAAAAAGACACGCAGATTTTAAAATCAGATTACAGCCACAGGAGTTTAGAACGCTGAAACAATCTGAGCATTTGCTGGTAAAATATTTGATGTGTTTTCCATGCTCTAAAAAAGTGCAATTATTCAACTTGCATATCTTTCTAACATCCCTTTCGTTCCACACCTTTTTTGGTGCCACAGAAAGTTCCAACACTGGTAAAAGGAAACACACAAAGAGGCACATAGAAGAGAACCAGAAACACTCACACCCACATATGGCTCTTTTTACTTTGTCCATACAGCACAGCTTTAAACCGTAAATGAAATACTTATGGACAGCGTTCTTAAATCAGGTCTTTGGAGTGTTTACTGCAGTGTTTGTTTAGTTCATTGGAGTATTTATTGAAAAACAGAAGCCAATTGCAAAATGTATTTAAGCTTCATACTTTATAACGGTGAAAAGTCCAAAAAAAACAGATCCAGAACATAAGGATTTCAGTGTCATCTGTGTTAGACACAGGCATAAAAATCAAAATACATATTTAAAGATAAGAAACTTCAGTGACACACAGTACCAACATATTGAAGTTGCTCTTTAACATTCAGATCATTTAGTGACATTACTGAGATCCTGCAGTTTCTAATCAAAGTCATAAAGATCAAAAATTCATATGCTATTTCATTAAAGGATTTCTTCAAGTGATATGAAAATCTAGGTCTTATGATTATTACTGCAAGTGATATATAAAAGTTTCCAAAAACAGCATACATTACATACAGCAGAATTGTATACCTACCAGCTGAGGTCAGAAGACACTGAAACTGGAAAAGTAGAAGTCAGACAGGAATTCAGACTCTAGAAAAAAGATACAAAACAATTTCACTGTAAGTTACAAAAAGACAGATCTAGTGAGTAATGATGTAACAATGACAAGTGTGTGGGTTTATATATATTAAATATTATATAGTGTATAAATGTTAAATGCATTATACAGTAAGTACTTCATATACACAGTATATAAAGATAACATTTTAAGTGAACATTTACAATTAAACTACTTTAAACACTAATGGAGAAGTCCTTTGCCATGTGATTAAATCGGATTAAATCTGTGTTTTAATGCATTTTAGAGTGATGCATTTGTTTTTTGGGCAATGCCTTGATAAAGTGTTTGAATAAAATTGCAATCTGAATTCAGGGATTTAATTCAGGCAGTAAAGGGTGATTTTAAAGTAGAAAAAATCCCTTTGAAAACACAGAAGCACACAATTAAACCCATCAAAAGGCGATCGATGAGTTTCTGCAAACAAGACTGGAGAACATGAGCGACTGTCATGGCAAGACGTCTTTTGGCACCAGGTTTCCTGTTAAATTATTGGCATGTGATTCTGCAGGAGAAAAGAAATTGGAAACCACCGAGTGTCTGATCTGAATCACTGAGCATTCCACTGTAGGCATGTGACAGCTGGTCTGGAGAGACCCACATGGTGCACCTCAAAATTTGGATTTGACAGAACCCTTGTGAAGGCACAAAATGCTCCCCCACAGAGAACCTAAAGGAATTTTTAAATATCCCTTACTAAGGACTCAGAACGTTTTCGCCCAACTTTCACAAACTGTGCTCAAACCAATGCATTCGGCTGCTTTGGAAAGCAATGTTTCCAGTCAAATTTTTGCTGTTGGATTTTGCTTCAAGTCTCCCTGTTGTCTTGTTTTGATGTAATTTAACCCCCGGTTTTATATGGCAGACTACTACATGTTTTCTAATATTAAAAAACCTACTGTTGTAGCATACTTAAAAATACACCAAAGAGCCCGCTTACTGCTAGTCAGTTTCATTTATGAAGATGGCTTCAGCCCAGGACGGACCTTTTTGGAAAACTACCTTTTCAAAAGGATGAGAGACTTTAGGCTGCTTGTCTATGACTGCCCCCTCTCACAGAGCCATGAGGAATGTCTCCATCACGGCCAGCCTCCATCATGACCTTTCCCAGAACAACCACTCTCCTTGTCAGGAGCCCTATTTACTGAAACACCCTCTCTGTCCATATCACACCACTTCACAGGTCCATCACCCGCTTGGCTGAAGGATCAGATGCACTTTGTGTCTCTGGAAGTTTCTTCACCCGTCTTGCTTTTGCTCGCAAAGATGGAAAAGTGGACATGGGGGCCCTTGTGAAATGAAACTCTCCAGCGTAATAAGCAGCTAATCGACCAAAGTTCATGGAGAGTCCTTCATTCAGACTGGTTGCACACACTCTCTACTCAAAGCTTTTACAGCCGATTGAAAAGCCAAGGTGGAAGCATTTCTATGGACGTTATACTGACACGTGCACCTACCAGAGTATGAGTGACTTATTGTTAATGTTTCAGGGAAGCAGATGCAATCATGTCGGAGCAATTTAAAATACAGACACATGCTACCAACTGTTCAAAGTCAACAATACACCTGAAGCATGTGTCTTTGGACTTTATTCAGCATAAAGTACATAATAGCTACAAACAAGCTGAACAGGTGCAGATAGACAGTCATACAGCATTACATTGGTAATTAATGAAGGGGTTTGCGTGTTCACATTTCTTTGGGTTTCTCGGGAGTGCATAATATATATAATTTTTTTGACTGATAAACATGCATTAGTGCTGTGAGTATTTAATATTCAGGCTATGCAACTAACAGGCTGAACCAAAATTCAGCTGGGCAACTGTGTTGAATTTTGTAATACAATCTTAAATTAACTGCACGTAAAGGAAAAATCGCCTCATGTCTTAAAATAAAACACAGACGTCTGAAAGACTAGTACCTTGTGTAAGTAAACACTCCTCACTGTTGTCTGCGTGGTAATAAAGTATGTAACAATGTACTGGGAGGTTTTAGGACTGTGTCTGTCATGGCCTGTGGCTGCTGTGCAGAACATGTGAGCAGTATAACTGCTAAGAACTACTGTACACTAATCGGTCATCTTATTTTGGTGAATGTAATGTCGTCTATTCCACCAATGTGTAAATAAACCACACAACTGTGGAAGAAATTTTAAAATGTGAGCTTTTCTTTTAAAATAATTCAGAAATTCTCTTCTGCACATAAATCTTGTGCAGAGCTTAAATTCACCAGGGCATTTTGACTGCTAGGCTTATGACACAGTTACTGTACGGCGGTGAAGTTCCTACGTCAAACCTCAGGAAGTAGCTAGAAAAATTGCTTCTGCGTATATTTCGCAAAAGATACTTCCAGTCTTGTGGGCTTGTTTTTGCATTTTAAATCAAAACTGTTTGTTATTAGGAATAAGATAATTACAGTGCAATTTATTCGACAAATTCAGGCGCATATCTGAGTTTAACCAAAACACATTCATTAAATCTGTGTGGAGGAGGTTAGTCAGTGTAAACTTGTGTTTCTGAATAGGCTTCTCCATTTCTCTGTGCCTCTAGCTATGACGTCTACATATACACACCCAGCAGTCTAACTGCAGCTTGTTTATTCCAACCTACAATCATTTTCTCATCGATGGGCCTAATTTAAGTGCCCGGCCCCATCGTGCCCCCACTGTTTACATACATCTTTAGCTTGTCAGACAACCAGCCCTTCTCCATTTCACAAATATATACCTTTAGTATTTACAGGAAATTGATTTTTGGGCTGTTTTCTCATCAGAATGTTATTTTAAAGCATGCCTTTAATGCCCCCTCCAACACACACACACACACACACACACACACTTCAAGAGCTTATATGTTGGTTTTAGCTTTAAATTGGAGGGCAAGCTGACATTGGCCATAGTTCACATACAGCACTGAACTTACAATTTCACGGGCTCCCAATAAAGGTCCCTTGTTGGAGACTGATTTAGCTCTCATCTCCATCAGTGCTGTTTTCTCACAGGCATTTAAAATGACCCTTACACTTAAAACATTTATTACAGCCATGATGTTATCTGATATAGAATATGCAGCTGTTTATGATAAGTCTGCAAAGCACATATTTCTTCACTTATTTTGAGCCCATGCCCCATTTTCGCATTTCAACTGCTCTGAGTGGAACTCGTCCTGGCCAGTTTCCTACTTTTGCAGACACTTTGCCAAGGTTGTGTCAGTTACTGGTACGTTCCTGCATGTGGCCCTGTCTATAATTCACAAAGCATCTGGAACAAGCGTCTAGGCAATTGGAGGGCAACACATTCAATCTACTGAGAGGACTCCATGCTGTTCAGACAAAAACATAAAATGTTATGATGAATTACGAAAAAAGCAGGAATTGAGTCAGGATATAATTGATAATGAGAAAGAGAATGTTTCAATTATTTCACGCTTTGGATTTTCACAAGAAATGTATACAGGCTGCATGGGGCCAAACTGCAGCTTATTTCAATAGTTAACATGTAAAAAATAATTCAAACTCATAAATCTGACTGAGGCTTCTAATATACAAATGGTAGGGAATAAATATGTTTTTGGAAACTCCTTTCTCAAAAACAATCTTCCTTTTTTAAACCTGTATAAAAGAGCTTCTCAAGCTGCTCTCTAGCTACTACTACTGTTGTAGAAACAGTGAGCGAATAACTTGACGTTACGAGAGGGTAGAATTGGTGACTTATGGTTCTGGTTACTGGACTCGGGGGGGGGAAGACATTTACTAAGGGCTGTGTGCTGAAAGTAATACTCATGTTTTTTACATACAGGCAAACACCGCAGGACATGTGCGACTTCACACTCAAAGCGGCTCCCTCCCCCCCACCTGAGCCCATGCGAGGAAGGATATCTGTACGCAGCTTCAGCAGCATTTGCCTTCTGAGGCAGAGCCAACAACCAGCACATTTTCAATAAGTGCAAGGAGTACTGTACTTAAACAGAGCCATTTTACTAATTAAAAGTTGTCCCGTTCACCTTTTATTTTTAACATTTGTTTCTTCTTTGCTAATAAATATGCAGCAGAGAATACAATAACATTACTGAGACCCTCCCTTTCATAGATGTGTATTAACTGACAGTTAAAAGCAGTACAACTCTTTGGTGGGTCATACAAGATGCTCATATTTTCCATGGAGTTAATAGGCTAGGATAAGACTTTAATTGATCCCTCGGGGAAATTTGGGGTAGAGCAGCTGAACACACAGGACACATACGACACTCTATACACAAAACAAGTAAAACCAAAAATCTGAAACAACCAGTACCAGTAACAGTAGAAAACACATTGTAAACGTTGATGGGTGCTGGTGTGGCATTGTTGAGGCAGATGGCTGTGGGTACGAAGGACCCCCTGCTTCTTACCCTCCCCATGTTGAATAACCAGGTGGTTAAAACAGCCCTTGGTGATTACTTCATTTCGGCGAAGTGAGCCATTGTCCCTGATGGACTTTTGCTTTCTCCTCATCCTGGCCTCTGTCACTGCAATAATGGAATGACAGCCATGAAACATTGACACATCCCCTAAGCTCCATCTGCCGCAGAGCAAGCCAAGGTACCGCTGGCTTTTCTCAGCCATTTCGATTATGGAACTTGAGGGCACAAGTCTTTGTGGAGCAATTACCCTGGGCCAATCATGCATGCATAGTATATCTGGTCCAGGGAAAGGAGGCCAAGTGCAATATGCTGCTTTGCTGAGTTCTGAAATTGATATTAATGCATTTATTGTGAAATTCTTTATTTTAATACCTTTGCAGAAATAATGAATTCTACTGCAGTCTGTGTGATTGGATGTCAGATAAGCTTGTTTCTCGCGTAGCATGTGTGTTTTTTTAAAAATCTTGATTCAATGTCCTCCTTTACTTCATGTACCCTGTCACGATCTAGTTTTTTCAGGGTGGCTGAGATTTTACTTTAGCTCATTACCTGCAATATGAAGTGCTTCAAAAGCAGCCAATTAAAAGCTAGTCAAGACCACCCATGGAGATTGGAGAGTGACCTAGTAGCTTTTAAGAGTGTGTTCAGCTGAAATTTGAAAAATAAAAACAGAACAGATTTTTTAAAAATACAGCCTAAAAACTATTGTGGTGAATTTCATGGGAAATTACTGCACGTTGCCTTGAAGAGTCAAAAGAAAAACACCAACATTAAGAATATCCGTTGCAGATAAGCAACAAGAACTGCACATTCATGCATGAAATGTTGTTTTACTTAAATGAGTTTTGTTGAAATTCCGTATTTCAGAAAAAAGTAATACCGGACGTAATCAGAGGAAAGGGGCCATTAGTCACAATTGTGCCCTGGAGATGTGGGGGGCAGTAGCCATAAGAGACTGTTTGGCAAATAACTCCAAACAAATCAGCAAAGAAGCACCAAAAATTTCAAGGGGTCAATCAAAAACAATTATCACCATCTCACCCATACAAAATCATGGAAAAGGGATAAATTCCCACCACTACAAATAAAAATTAAAGAAAAATTAATCAAACACTGATTCACCCCCATTTCCCTCCTTAAAAACCAACTTGCGAAGCTCCCTTATTTGTAGCATTGCAATCATTTGGGAAACTGATTGGGAAAATGTTTCAGAAACACAGAAAAAAATTTTTCTCCTGTTTTTTTTGCTAAGAGAATGTAGCTGCATGTCATGGGAATTGGTCTGACAGAAAGACTTGTTTTGCTGTCACCGGCTTAGCAAACAAAGCCACTGGACTCTGAGGACAGCAAATGACTGCTCAGTCCCAGGGAAAATTTATAAAAACTAATTAGGTACTGCTGGCCACGTACACAGAGACAACAACATCCATCTCACATCTGTGTAAGCACCTTGGTGTCAGGCGAATATCATTCTCATGCAGTGCGGCATTACCTGGTGTACTGACGTAGGGCCAGCCGTGGGTCATACCCCTGCACGCGCACACACACACACTTTACTATTTTTGCATTTCCCCCCCACTTGCCAACACAAGAGTTGCTCCTACACCTGAGGGATCCTCTATACCCTTGATGGTTCCTGAGTAGCTTCAACGAGTCAACCCTATTTAGATAGATTAGCTAAGCCAATGTTCATTTTAAGCGGTCAACTTATTTCTCCTCAGGATGCATAAACACTATGGTTTAATAAAAACAAATCTCAAGTTCTCCAATTTACAGCATCCTATTGCTCCCTGTTGGGTTTGCCTGCTGTTTATCAGAGTGTCTTTAAAGAAAAGGTTGTCAGAAGAGGTCACTGGGTTTCTTGCAAGAAGGCTACATTCCAGGTGGTCAGCTTTCTGTCTCTCTTGATTGGATGGACTCTTTGGGACCCCGAGTCTAAATGGGGGCTAAATGGGTGCAGTATCTTCGGAGGGGAAAAGTAATGTCTCCCAGATGTGGAGCACACATTCACACACTTTGAAGCCTTGCACTCGTCATGGCTCACAATGGCCTTCAGGAAAAGTACACACACAACAACTGGTACCTTCAACAGAATCTCAGCATGCTTCTAATTCCCGATGTGGAAACAAGGGGCTTCGAGGCCAGTGGGTGCCTTGTGTTTGTTTGTGTGAGATATGGGAGTGTGGCTCGGTTTACACTTTGAGTACAGGGGCTGTGTTTACTCCACTTCCCCCATGGTATTTTTCAAAGCATTCATCCATTCACTGGAACTACAACCCATATTAAAGTACTAGTCCCAATGGAACAAAATATCACTTACTATTATATCTTCAGCTATTGCAATTAAAAAAACCAACTGCAGACTGGAGATGATATCAGTATTTGTGCCTTAAATATGTCTCAGTGGTACTTTAAGACTATGTACATCAATAGAAATTAAACTGATATAAGAATACAGTTGCAGTAAAACATGTAGTCATTTGTAGCAATGTCACTTATCAGGAATACCAGTTAAAGTTTAATTTCATTCCATTTTTACCCAAATTTACACCTCAACCAAAGTATCTTTACCTTTTTCAGAGAGTTGGCCCTAATTTCCCACTCTGTGTTGCAGGATTCATCATATGATGGGGCAACTTGGAAAGAGCAGTTTTCTTAAATTCACCCACAGCTTTTGAGGTGCCCAGCTGACCACAGGCATTACCAGTGTGTGCTCCCTGAACCTGCTCACCACAGAGAAATAGCTCGCCATATATATCATATCACACCAATAATACCAGAGAGACAGATCCAGCCATTTTTTCCTAATCATAGCCAGGTATATGGGCATTCAAAGGCAGTCAAAAAATAAACTTATGAATAAAAGCACCTTGCAAGGCACTTGGTTTTTCAGTCAGACAAAAATATCATATCAGTGAGCTTTGAGCCCAAGGCAAACAAGCTCTGTAAACACTGAAAATCCTAGATATTTGAAGAAAATAAAAATCCCAATTTGTATACGTTCTAAAAATTATGCTCATCCCATCTGTTTATAAACTACAGGAAAAAGGCTTCTTTCTCTTGGCTGCTTTTCACTGGCTGCATGGTATTTATATGTTGAAAGAGACTTGCAATGTAAATACTCTTTCATGGACTGAGGAAAAGCATTAAAAAGGAATCCAATTATAATTTTAAGATTAAGTGATGTGGAGAATTTGGCAGAGCAATAAACAAGAGGCAACCTCTTGGCTCTCCATCTGGCTATAGCAGTTATTTTGTCTGGCTTTTAAAGGTTCTATGTAGAATTCTAAAATTTTGTCCATACCAAAGGGCCGTGACTGGGTTTTCAGTTAACACCTGGAAATTGCATATAACACCATGTAACTTATGTGACAAAAGAATGCAAATAGACAGGCACTGACAGCATGGATAGAAAAAGTGCAATAAATGTAGAACATTCTGCAATAAACAGCTATGACTGTGGAGATGAAGCAACGATGGTCAAAAAGCCATTATGGTTGTATCACATCTGACCGATACCATTCTGTTTTTGTTGATAAATATCAGGGGAAGAAATATCTCCATGATTTGCCACTAAATCTATAAAGCTTTGTCTCAAATAGCAAACTTTTCCTCAGAAAAGGTGGGCCCTATTCATTATGCACTCAAATGAAAATCTACTGACATTCAAATTATTTTCAGGTTAATCCTTTGAAGTAGCACAACATTTTAAATTCTTCTGATTAGACTTCAAAAGAGTGAGTCAAATTCCACATTGTTATCCAAATATCCTAATCTTTCAATGTGGTGAAGTTCAAGCTCCTTGACTGTTTCTCGGTTTGAAAACTTCTTGATGAGCATATTTTTTATTACATTAATATGGAAAGATTCAGTGTCACATATATAGAGAGCAAAATGTGAGTTCAGTATATTTCCATAAGTGCATTGCAGTAAAGAGAAAGACATGTTTCACAACTGTGCGACTGCTTTGTCTAAGTGCACAGGGTGAAGGCTGCTGGTGGGCTGCCAAAAGTAGGTACTCTGAACACTGTGCCCCACATTCTCATCCAAATCAAGTGCATCAGGTGCCGTCAACTTAACGCTAACCTTTTGCTGACTTGTTTCCATTTTTTCACTTTTGTCTAAGATTTGAAATGAAGGCTTTGGAGATGCCCTCTAGTTTGGCAACCGAAATTTTAATATCTTAAGATGAAAAAAAACAGTCACAACCCAATGCCCTCATATGTCATTGAAATGTTTCACAACATGTTCCTCCATGCTGGGTTGATCTGTGCAAAAGATGACCTACCTCCCCTGCAGACTGTTCATCACCCCCCCCCCTACCCCAAAGTGCATTTCACCAGCATGCTCTGCAACCCCCTGGCCCCAGTGTTTGGTTTACCACAGGATCAGTGCTGCACATCTGGCACATTCCCCACCAGAGTAAATTCTGTCCTCCCCGAAACCCTGGAACTAGATCACATCTCTTGCGTAAGAGTCATTGTGCCACCCCATATGCTCATACTCTCCCAATGGAAACTACCAGATTAACTCTCATTCTGCCAGCAGACTGCACACATCTTCTCCATCACTGCTTAGCGAGCCAACATGGTCTTTATGGATTTTTTAAAACAGTCTTCATGTTACACCGCCCCATCCAGCAATGCCCATTGTAATAATGCACTCTGGTATTTAAAGCCTGTAAAACCATTTACACATTCCACAAAGGTTCAATAGCTACTCTATGGAATTCTGTCCAATGGTTAAAAAGTAGGGCATGCTGGGACATGGGGCAGGGCAGTGCTATCAAGGAGGGTTAGTTTGCTCAGTCAACTCCTCTGCAGTTGTACCTGAACAATATGTGCCTGCCATAGCAGCTTCACAAACAGGTCAACATTTCTGTCTGGTAACAAAATTGAAGCATGTACTGGAATTGAATTTAGTGCAATAACTTAAGTTGTTAATGAAACTCGCTTCTGCATATGTCTGAATTCTCCATTCAACTGAAAATACCAAAAACCAGAACATAGAGGCCACTACCTGTTCATTTCTGTCAACAGCAGCTATGATCAGGTCTGATCCAGAAGAGGGTCTTCACTTCAACATGATGCTTATAGCAAGAAGAATTTTCCAAATCAAAAACGCATAGCAACTGTTCTATTTTGAACAGCTAACTTGTAAATTAAACATTAATAAGTGAGACAGTTAAGTGGATAATTCCATTTGATTCTTCAGCCATTTTTTAACATTTTTGGTAAGAAATGATGCCTATTACTACTGTTTGTTGTTTCAACATTTTTTATAACTTAGTGACAACTAAATTATTTTCTTTGTTGTTAGTTATTTTTACTGGAGGTGGTTATTATATTTTCTAACATTCTTAATGTGAAATCAATACTAACAGTATTGATCTCCAGTGGGGTGTGGTTTATAAAGTATTGTGACCACTGCCAGGTGCAAAAATGTGTTTTCTTGGGAGACTTTATGGGAACCCAAAATCTACTTGCACGCAGGCATGTTGTTCTGGGAGATCTTTTGCCAAAAGACTTTTTCAGTAACAGTTTATTACACTTTAAACAAATTATCTGTGACTAAATAGCTCGGTAAACTTTACCTTTAACAGCCACAAAGCACTCATGTGCTCTTACATATTACCATTTCCACTAATTCACAAAATGTCAAATGCAACCTTCTGTAAAAACTTTTGTATTACATTTTGGTTATGCAACATTAAGTGCAATGTTCTTATAACTTCTATGAAGTTCACTGCAGTATAGAATTAAAAGACAAATACAGCTTTACCTCAATACTGCAGTTTTATGTTCCAGTCAGATTGTATCATCATGGAGTAATTTATGGAGTTTTCAACCTATTGCTGTAAAATTACAAAGCAAGGACAAGGAAAACTGTATAAAGAGCTTGCATAACATTTATTAACCGAATGAGACTCTTACCCTCAAATATATAACTATTATAGGTTCTTAAGGAGGCATTAGAGACATTGGTGCATTATGTATCGTAAACTGCTCATACTTGAAAGTTTTCTTGGGAGAAGCAGCAATTCACCCATCAATGCATTTAAAGCCAATTATCATACAGTCATTTGTATTTGTCAAAGTTGCACAGGACACACCAACTTTAAACAAATTGGTTTGTAAGAAAACAAAGTCTACATCTCTTATCTTAAACATAACAAAAGTATAAATGAGGACATCTTCCCTTAAACAAAGAACCTATTAATCCTTTTAGATTTGAAAGGGTGGAAGAAGAAAAAAAATCACAACCCTGATGCCTTCACGGGAACAGGAAAATAATGAATCAGAGTTCATGTGTAGTGGCATTCCCCAGTTAAAACAGATCCCACATCAATACAAACTGATGCTTCAACTGATCTTTCTGCCTGGTGTGCCTTTCTGCAAACAAAGTGACTGGCTGTGTTATACAATGCCTAGTGGCCACCCAAACGTAAAAACCTGAAAACCTGCGACTGAGGAAAGGCAGTAGGGATACACAGGCAAAACTGGAATTATCCAGTTTGTGGGGTGAGGTGTGGGGTTCAAATCTAGCTCAGGGTGTGTGGAGCTTCCATGTGTTGCCCTCTGTTTGCACCCCTTGTGAAACAACTGTATCCTGCACTGAAGACGGCAAAGGTAAGCCACTTCCGTTCCTTCCTTACTATAAATCGGCTTTGCCTCCATGGCCCCCGTTATGCCAGCCATTAGGCACAAGTCCCTGTTTCTTTCGCAGCACTGTATTTCATCAATCACACAAAGAGTATGTAAAAATGCAAATTTCTGATATTACAAAGAAACATCTTTAATAATGATTCACATTTCTGCTGAAAACCAGACTGATCCTTGATGGTGCTGCTTGCAGATCTAGAAAAGAGAAAGACAGGACTCATCTAATCCACTGAGGCTCAGTTTATGAAAAGAGCACATTCCGGCGTAGATGCAATAGATAAGGATTTAGAGGAAATGAGGTCTGGGACAGAAGAAATGAAAAGCACAGGCAGACAGACAGACAGGCAGGCACACAATATTGCAGCCTTGCACTCTCGTGCCACTTCACACTCATTCAGTCTTTAAAGTCAAGGATAAAAGCCAAACACACACCAGTATTGTCCCAAAAATTCTTTAAAAACTTATTTGCTTCTTTTATGTGCCTGTTTGATTTATTATGCATAGAAAGGAATGTCACAGTGATGTCTGTAGAAGAGCACCTGCCTGTGTGCTGTGGCCCTCTGCCTGTGTGTGTGTGTGTGTGTGTGTGTGTGTGTGTGTGTCCTGACATGACCACACGGGTTAGTATGTCATTCAATGTACATAAAAAAGCATTCAGCAATGGACATTGCCACCAGGTAACCCACAGGCCTGTCTTTGTGACTGCTGGTGTGTGGGACTCCATATCCAAATGTCTCCATTTTTGTCAAAGCCCAGTGCCAACTTCTTCTCAGAGCCCAGCCAGGCTGTGTGTGTGAGCTGAGTGCAGGTGTCAGGAAGCCAGAGCAGTGACTTCACTGGGTCGTGACTCACATCAGGCTAAATGCAACGGTGACAAAGGTGAGAATTGGAATAAAAGGGCTGTACAGAAATAACAGAAAACAAAAGAGCAAATCCATTTGCTATGACAGGACACAAGGCTTTAGGGCATTTAATATGGAAAAGTGTTATTAATATGCATTTTGTATGGCTTCAGATTAAAATCTCAGGCTGTTATTCACTTCTCAAATAAACTCAGCCTGTTTTACTCAGTAAAAAGTAATGTACACATTTTGGTTATGCAGCTTATCATATAGCGATACGTGCCAAATGAAATGCACGCGTTAAGAAAGAAACGCCTTCAAAGCAGAACAGTCAAGGTCATGAGATCAGAGTTAAAATGAAACAGCAGTTCTGTGGCCACAAGAGAATTCAGGACCTTTAAAAAGTTTGTTGCAGGGAATGGAAAAAAGGCAGTTTACTTATACGTCTAATTTTTAAAAGAGCACACAGTTCTTTAAAATTTTCATTTACACTTAGTTCTGAGCCATCAGTGATCTCTGCAGGATGATTTTTTTCGTGGGTTTATTTAAGCACACTCAGGTGAACACGGCTGGAGCTCACACATTTACCTATTCAAGGCAAGGACACCATGTGTTCGGATGGTGAGCGTGAAACCATCTTCTATCAGCAGGCACATGAAGCAGGCAACTCAGGACTTTTTGTTCTTACTGTTTTATTGCTTTTCACAATTTGTCAAATGTAGGTATTTATGTAGAATCAGATTTAAAATCCTTTAGACCAGAAATACTCCTTTTTTGTAAGCTCAGGAAGTAAAGCAAAACATTAATCTGAGCCCACTTCTGGAGAAAAGCACACTGCTAAGTAGTTAGCAATTAAGTTGTCTGAAGGTGGGAGTTAAGTGTGGATGGGGAAAGTCACAAAGGTGCCAAGAAATCCCCACAGGCTATTGCTACAATGACATAAGAGCCTCATCAGGCACAGCTGGTTTCGACCATCCTACATGACCAGAGACATGGCGATCAGCTCGCTGTCCGCAGATTAAAACTTAAAGACAGCTGAAGTGTTCTCTGAAAAGCCGGCATTATGCACACCCTCTTCATAACACATTCAGCAAGTGCCGCTTGAGGATGACCGAGCTTCACCCAGAACCGCAAACTGATCCACAGGACCACACAGCAGCCAGCATGAGTGTATTACTGCCTCGAGCACTGTGGCACTGTTTGACACATTTCACGAGTTCATGGCAGACTACCTGGAGGCTGAGTGTGTTCACTGGGCATCCACAGCCCACGGGCACCACATGTCACAAAGCCTTTGACAAAAGCCAGATAAAAATACAACCAGTGCACAGGCTGCATTCGCCAGCAGAATGGCAGTCCAAATTACAAGGGTCATAAAACGTAATTACTGTTAAACAAATTTGCACTCACTCATAATAGATGCACTGCAAACAGTGAGCAGCTTTTAAACACTATTACTAATATGCCCACATAAACCATATAACAAGGTCTTGTTATTACTGACACATCAGGAATGAAAGCCAGTACATAACTTTAAGCATTATTGAGCTGCCATTGACCTGTGGAACAAATAGCCACTTCTCCTTGGCGAGCCGACTGCATTTCATGTCAAAAATAGTTTGGATGGAGGCAAAGTGTTTTTCAAGGCTGAGGGCCACTGTTTTGCAAAGGATTTATTCAGCTCACCCTACATAGTTCTGGTGCTTTTCCTGGCGTGCTGACTTTATAGTGTGGTTGTATTGAGACGGAAGATGGCTTGCTACAGCAGATGTACAAAAGGTTCCAGCAGGGCAAATCACCGAGGATTTAATGCACAGGAGGCGAGCCAAAGAAACCCAAGGCTCGGGCCTGGTTATGAATGGGAGAAAAACACGACAAAACAGAAGACAGTCAGTTTTCCTAAATTATTTCAGTTTTCCAACCTATTATTGTGGTTTTTCATCACAGTAACTTTAAACATCCCATCTCATGAACCATAGCTAAGTGTCCAAACAGCTAGTAGACTCTTCAAGTCCCAGGTGACAAACTTTTATAGTACCTTTGAGGAAAGCAACTTCAGCTTTTGCAAACAACCAGCACATAGCAAAATAGATCAATGCAACTTGCAAGCCAGAGCATAAAATTTCTCCAACTTGAAGATATACTTTGCCATTCTCCCCATTGCATCGGTTTTATTCTCCAGACACACAGCTTTTTGATATACATTACCGTTTATGTAAACCAGCCATAAACTTCTACTACTTTAGCAAAGTCCATTCTCCATCACCTGAAAGCTAATTTTCATGTTAACAGTGAGCCAGAACCTGCTTGACTCCTGCTTGTGACAAACTGTGAGTTACTCTGAATTGGTCATTGTATTATGGGCAGTGAGCTCTCTCCTCCTCACTTTACACCTCCACGTCAATAAGATCTTGAGAGAGGTCCAAAAGTCACCAATAAGTCAATCCTACACCATCCAATGGCTGTTTATGTCAAATATATTATGTATGTATTATAACACTATATTTGTTTATGGCCTTTGTTCCATTTAATTGTATATAATGCTTTAGTTTCCTTCAAGGCTAATCAATTTATCTATTAAATATTTATCCTTAGAACGTATTCTTCTGCAGAGGTGGGGACTCCTGAGGTTAGTTATCTGATGCATTGCTGACGGCTCTTTCCAGCTACCTCATCGTGCTCTCCTGTCCTAACACAGGCTTTCCAAGAGACAGGGTCACTCCGGGGAGCCTGGGGAGCAGTTCTCCCCTGGCAGGATGACAACCGCTGAGTAAATGCCTGCCTAACTCTGGTCCACACTCTTCCCCATCACTTCTCAGCTGCCAGTCACCTGTCTAAGCAGTCATCTTAGTCTGGCAGAAGTCCCTTCTTCCAGGAAAATGCAACACATTCCCTGCCATATATCTATGCCTGCCTGTATCTGTTATGGCATGAGACAGCAATGTCTCGGCTGTGACCCACTGGGTCTCTGCAGGCACCCTGAGGCTGGGGGAACCCTAGGAAAGCCCCAGCTATGGAACCCCAGCTCCAGCCGGGCAAGGAGCTCCACCCTGGGATCAGGATGTGCGGCAACTGACCCAACATTTCTACCATCTCATCTGTGCCACCATTCACCATTCCTCTGCAGCCTTTTAGAAAATGCCAAAGAGCAATATTAATTAAAACAGCAAGTGGATAAGTAATGTCTGTTAAATAAAGTGTGTGGATCTTTTTGGGATGCAAATTAATTTTGTGGGGATGGTACATTGCAGCAGGTCTGCTGAACTGTGTTGCTTCTTGACTGCAGCACAATATAGTGTGACAACATTAATGCCACACAACACTAGATACTCCTTATATAAATCTTATTTACAACCCACCTCCCCCACCTCAAAAAAACTACTTTTAAATCACCCAAATCTGATAAAAATCAATTCCATTATGCGAGTCATCAATCCAACAGATTAGTGTTGAGTTTTGAGATTACAGAACTGGGTTGGGAGCAGAAAACACAACAAACAACTAAACCCATACGATTTGTCAGAAGGATGACTTTTCCCCCCATTTTTCCATGTTATCAAGTTTGCAAAATTATTTGGGGGGAGAGGTAAGGCACTAAAATTTAATCCGTGTAAATCCCACCTCTATACCCACCCACCGCTGAATTCGTTACCCTTCGCTCCAGCAGTTTAAGCAGCTTCCTGGTGTGCTTATGCAACCCCTTGTGTCTTTAGCATTCAGATTACAAACATAATACAGTGTTGTAACAACTCCTTTTGTGCAACTAGGTAGTTTTTTTCCAGGAAAAAAAAAGTTCAATTCCAGCTCAGAAAAAAACTGAGCCCTTCAGTAACATGGGTTACTTTTTCATGTTCAAAATATAGACAGTTACATTTCTTTTTCTGTAAAACTCAGCACAGGCGTACACTTTTTTGTTCAACCTGCACTGGCTCCACAGCACAGTTTCATAAAGGCACCTAGGGGATGGTAGGGAGTGCCTTACCCCACCTGGAATAGAGTCCACAGGCTCTCAAAGCCATCATTCCAGATATGAATTGGGCTCAGAGCTTGACACAGTTCTTGTGCTGTGCTGTGCTGTAATCTGCAGGAAAATGTGATATGAAGAAAGAAAAACCAAATAAAGATGTCTTTTCACCATACACCCCCATGACAACTTTGGGTTTGTATGAGAACAGTATGACATTCCTCCTCAGTCCCTATGGCTGGTGTTCCCTGACTGCATCTGGTCTGGGCCCTGCTGGTGTGGAGGAAGCAGAACAGATCAGGAGGCTGTTTGACTAACCTGACTATTAACAACACCTCACAAATGTAGCCTTTATGTATATATGTACAAAGCACCGCATATTCCTAATATATTCCATAACTATGTGGAGAACAGAAGATGTTATGAAGGAAAGCAAACTACCCAACCTTTAATTTTTCATTTAACTTTTCATTTGAAACGCTTCCAAATGTTGCTATCAGTTTATTTTGTGTTTATAGGGGCAGCAGGTGGAGGTCAGATGTACTTTAGCTACCGAGACAGCTAAAGTGCCCACTTATACAAGTGTTTATTTCCACTTTGTTTTCAGTTGACAAGTGCCCCATGACCGCTGACTGTGTGCTGCCCAAACAGAGCAAACTCGAAACAAAACCACGTGAGCCCAAATTCCACTCCTTTGCTGGAAACCTCTCTGTTTCACCTCTCTGAAGGCAACAAGAATATATTCATCCAAACATCCTTCCTTCACTGCTCTTTCACACATGTACTTGCTGTGTCATTCAGAAGATGGTCAGTCATTCACACTCTTTTCAGAACATTAAAGTTCACTTCCCCAGAAAGTGTTCATTGTTTAGGAATTCATATCAGTATAATATCAGCATCCTAAGCATTATTAAACAGACTTGTTACCACATAAGTTGTAGTTATATAATCACTTTATTCATTATCAAAGAACCTGGGAATCTTTACTGGGATTTATGTGAAGTTCACCCATTAAGAAACTGCCTTCTAGTAGAGGACTAGGTCTGTAACACTGATGGAAATAAATAAAACAGTAGTTTGTTATCCACGATATAAGAAAACCAAGACAAGTGTCTGTAGTATCATTTAATGTTATGAATGACATTTAATGTTATGAATGACAATTTCAACTCCAGGGTTCCAGAACAAAAGCTATATATATATATATATATATATATATATATATATAAATTTGATACAATCAGTTGTTTCAAAGGGGATGAGCAAAACTGGTTGATGAACCTTTTTATTTGTCCCATTGTAACATTTGCAGAAGGTCACAGTGCAGAAGGTCTGCTACGTAACCAGGAAATTTTGAGAACAACTAACACTGATTAACAGAGCAACAAACAGTAGTCGGGTCACTGCTCATTTACCAAAAACTAACGCAGAGCAACCAAAGGAACATTCAGAGACAAGTCCTACAAGCCACTGCTCTTGTCTTCAACCCAGCTGGCTTCATTTTTCCCTTGAAAGCCCAATCAGTGGTATGAGGGCCAGCTGAGCATCATTCCACAGGCCGGTATTACACAGATTCAAAATTAATCAGTATGACTACAAAAAGTTGCCAAACTCCAGGCTCCTGGACTTGGGTGTCTGCCTATTCATTAACCGTTGATGAAATCAGTGTGTAGTAAGATTAATATATATTTCAGTTGTGAGTAATTTAATTTTTTAAAATTGGACTGTGTTAACATATAGATTTTTATGAGTATTGTGCAAGCTCCTGCAATGGAAAAACTTTCAAACCTTTTGAAAGAGCATAACAAACTTTTTTACGAGTTTTAAGTAATGGTAGGAGAAGATACAGTATCCAACAACTTTGTCTTTTTTTAATATTGAATTCCAACTAAGCAGAAGAAAACAGCTATGCTGTCAGTCACCTTTGTATAAACAGCAGTTCTTCAGTTTCAAAATTCTCTATATCCATATTTTTGCTCTTGAAAATTAATACCTACATATCAGTGTCTGAATGGGAACTTTTGCTATAGGAAAATTTTATCTGAAGCTTATTCATCATTAAAAATGGCAAATAAAAATCAAATTAAATTTAAAAATCAAATAAATATCATACAGTATTGTACAGTATAGTGCAATAAATTAATACTTTGTGCATTGTAAAAAGCTCTATTGTGCAAGAAGTCAGATGCACATGTGCATGTGTTATCAGCTGTTTCCAGCTGTTTTGCTTTGTCTGAACACATTTGTACCGCGTCACCACAATTAATCACACTTCACATTAAAGGATGTTAGTAGCTGCTCTGGAAAAGATGGAAAGGCTGTGTGGGGTCATATCTCTGCAGGCCATCACTGAAGCGACACTCACACCAACTAGGTGACCTGGGCATTGAACATATCAAAGGGCCATGAACATGTGTCTTTGCTAGAGCTGTTGGAGATCTGTGGCTTCCTACCAAATGCAATGACAGTAACAGGACAGTAAAGACAATGAAGACTGCAAGTTGGAGAGACAACACATACGAGAAAAGAAAAAAAGAGTAAAAGGGATAAGTGAAAGAAGGGGGGTGGTGGTGCAAATTTACTGCAGCTCCATACTGGTGCAGTTTAAGCAACATGGCTTTTGCTATGCTGTGGGTTCATCTCTGGGAATACTATGAAGGGCAATCTATGGATGTTCTTCTTTACAAATGAGTGGGTATACAGCCACTTCCTTTCTCTCTCATGTGCTCTCCTGGCTACTTGCCTACGCCTAGATGCCCTGTAGTGCACTGCTGCCACTGAAGTTAACTTCCCAAGATAAAACTGGAGAGAGAGGAGAGAGGGGTGGGAAGGGCATTTGACCAATCAGGGCCAGGGGAGGGGGCTACACAAAAAACTAACCCGTCTATACTACAAAAAACAAACAAGGACTTGGAGGGGCAGCATGATGAAAAAAACAGGGGGTACGTGTGTCTGCAATGGCCCTGTACCCAACCCCCAACTTCAGCATTC
The DNA here is from genome assembly GCA_900497675.1 of Arapaima gigas. Classification (NCBI taxonomy): domain Eukaryota; kingdom Metazoa; phylum Chordata; class Actinopteri; order Osteoglossiformes; family Osteoglossidae; genus Arapaima; species Arapaima gigas. The sequence continues at coordinate 960,031 of UFQX01005271.1, read as the reverse complement.
AGTTTGAGAGGTAGCTGAGTACAGAAGAACAAGCACACACATCTAGGAACATACTGTCTGAGCTGAGCTCTGTGCTATGACCGCATGCCATAGACAATACAAGGTGAACATTTAACCATGTCCACGCTGATCCACAGCTTTGTCATGTCCCTAAAAGCCAGCAGACTTCAACTTAATCATGTATCCAATTGTAGACATCTCTTTCCTTACTTTCCACATTATTATATCTGTGTGTTACAGTTTTAGTGATAAATAAGTGTATATGAGCATTTTAGGTGCTGTAAATTTGACCACCTATCACACTTGATGACATTAAGATGATGCACAGCAAGGAATCTTGCAAAGGCTGCTGGAGGTTTCAGCTCCAATATGCTTCAGTCATAAAGATACACACACACACACACACAAACACACACACACACACATTACACTACTGAGTAAAATGCTTTGAACATATTTAATTATTCATAATATTACTTTTGATGTGACTTACTTCCAGTTCATATGGAATAAGTCTGCTTAATAAACTTATGCGTAGGCACGCAATTGTATTCCTGCTAGGTTTATACGTAATACAGCTGGTAGAGGTTCCATACTCCTTTTTCTTCATAAATGTGCTTTTTTTCAGTAATCAGGCTGCAGCTTCTACACCAAACCTGTTCTGCATGTGTGTTTGCATACATGCACACACTCAGTCTTCATACTACAGCCAACAACGCTGCCACACTGAGAGATGACAGAAGGGCATCAGAGAGGCCCAGCTATCCCAGCCTCCCATTAGGCATGAGCCTCATGTGAGGAGCACCATGGGTGTGCCCAGTGTCACCGTTTACTTCACCCACTTCCACTAAGTCTCCCTGATGCCATTCTCAGCCTTGGGTAATCTTATAACCCCTCACACTTTCCCACCTAAGCACATACAGCCAGGTCACATGATCCCACCACACACAGCTGAGCCCAACAATATGCCACAAAGAAGAAAAAACATGCTTGTGGCACAAGGAAACAGGATACTGTTACTCTATTTGATTTTGTTGGCAACAGAGAGAAGAAGAAAATAGCATACACTTTAGCACAGTTTCTAGGGCGACTGAAATAAAATTAAAGGGAGTTTCTAAATGTCTCTGACTGTCAATGGACAGAGTGTGCAACACCGACTTTGGTGAACCAGGCTGTGCTGCCTGTTTTCTACTTTCTGTCCACCAGTTCAGCCCAGTTCAGGACAGGTTTGTACTTTGGGCAGAAGTGAAAAAGTGCCACTGTTTGCTGTTTGCTTCTGTCAAAGTCTCTCTGACCCAGAGCTCCGTTTGCAAACACCCACTGACCTCTAAAAGTCATAGTTTTTATTTACTGTGTCCAATAAAGTGAGTGAGATTTCTTGGTTCCGAGTAGGATTTATTTAAATTGAATTTATTTTTTATCATTTTCTTTTGTTCTTTCTGCTATTTCAGAATGATTGTATCAGCCTTTGGACTCTGCAGGCAAATACTCGAATCACAAATATTGTAATCAAACATGAATCGTCCAAAATTTTCTCCATTGCTCAGCTAAATAGTTTATGTACGGATATAAAAAGAATAGCTAATTCTGTTTTTCTGCTTCACTTTCAACATTTTCTTAGTGAAGATAGCATTGTTTTTAAGAGCCATTGCACAGAAACACTAGAGAATCAGAGCACATCATATATTTTTTGTCACTTGATGTTGTTTGTTTCAGGTAAAACGTATTTAAAATAAAGAGCAGTTTGAAAAAAAACCTCACTGCCGCCGCAGGCCAAAATCTGTGCAGGTTCTCCATGAATACTAATGTGATAGTTTCACTACAACATTAGCTGCAAATTTAACCAACGGTAATAATATGTACTGTGTAAGCCTGTGTCACTAGTTAAAGCGTGTGTGGGACGGAGAGCTGAGCACCGGCTGGGTAGAAACAGACCTCTAGGGAATGGCAGGGACACTGGAGCCTGTAAGGATGGGTGCAGGAAAATGACAGAGAACCTGAGCAGCTGGTCTTCCAGCACAGCCACTCTCACACCTTAGCCATTCAATGCCCTGCTGCCAGTGCCATGAGGTGGAAAATCAGAGCCCTGCTCCAGGCTGATGACTTGGGAGGACATCTCTCCCTTTTGGGTCACTTTGGAAATGGACTGTGTGAACCTCTTTTGTCAGCACGGAGAGAGAAAATGAGGCATATCATAATATCTTAGTGTTTTTCCCACACAAGCTTCTCCATCATGCAGATATGAGGAGTATGGTCGGCCTGGTTGCAGGAAGCTGCCAATCAGAATTCCACTGAATTCCACCCTTTTATTCTCATTTATTTATCAAACACATAATGTTGGTACACACAAATGGCTGACACCATGGTACCCAAAGTCCTGTGGATCTATATGAGCATTGACATCAGAGCCACAATGAAGGTAAAGCAGGAGCTCAAGGTAGAGGTAGAGGAGACAGATAGGAGGGCAGCTCCTGGACCCTGGGCACTCAGGGCAGAGAATCAAGAGAAGTGGATGTTTCAGTGCAGCATTCTCCTAATACACAGTGTGGGTGGTCACTTGAAGCCCGCTGGCAATTGCTTTATAATAAGATAGAGCAACATCATTCAGGCAGGGAGGAGTGGTCAGACACCCCCGCTTGCTACATGCATGTGGGCCAAAACCCAAGGCTAATATTAACCTCTGTAACTTACTGCACAATGCCTTTATGGAGCACTGTAAATAAGAGGGTTCCTGGGCAGTGTGGAGTGACCAGAGTGACCTGCCCCATGACTGGGGGGGATGCTCGGTCAGGGCCGACCACGTTGTTATGTGTTTTCCACTTAGCCTCCTAAGGCCAGGCTAAATACCCTGGTAACAGGGCTGATCTGAGGGCAATTTGGTGTGTGAGTTCACTGACTAAAATTCTCTCATTTTGGACACACACCTTTGTTATGTGCTAAATATGTAAAAAGCGCATTCTGTCCGTTATTATTCTGGAGGGAGAAATCTAACAGTATTTTTTTATGTCATTATTTAAGAGACACATTAAAATTGTACGCAATAATATAGCAAGTTAACGAACTGGAGCAAAACAGATTAAGTATCATTTTCAAGAAGAGAACAACAGGGCTCCCCTGGGACTTGAACTGATGACTTTTGTAGTTTGACAAATCTTGCATTCCTGGTGTTAGAAAGTATGTATTTCCTCACTCAGCTTAGGAATCCTACACAAATCTGCTGTAGAGTTCATGTGGGATACTATAAAAGAGCGCTGAGCTGATTTACTGCATCTCTTCATAGTTGTTCATACCTACAAAGCTGGTACTGAATGCTGTAAGAAGGCTAAGGATGTTATGCATAACTGCATTTGCTCATTCAACTGCTTTGGTTCATCTGTGCGAGCTGGAAACTGCCAAAATTGTACATTTCACAGGCACATGCACAAGTCACTGCCCAGCTCAAAAATTTACCCTTCAAAGTCTAGAATGAATCTGACCCCTGAGCTCCTGAGAGAAAACACACGTCTACAGAATCCCCCATTCCTATATGTCATTTAAAAACAGCACTATCAAAAAGCACAGAAAGTGAGGGATAATATTGAAGAGGGAGCAAAGTCGAAAATCTGACTGACTTGTGAGAGAGGATTTCGATGCTCAGGGTTGGGACCAGCGATGCGGTTGCAGAGACAGGCGAGCTTTAATATCCCCCGTTGTCGTCGTGTCTGCGTGTGGACGCTCCTTTGATGAAGCAGGGATGGAAGGAATTTCATGGTATGAAACTTTATCTTCAAATCCCCTGGCAGCAGCTGCTCTCCCCTCACAAAGATTACACAGCCGTTTATCACCTCTGCCAGAGGAACATTTTAACATCTCTCCATCCTGGTGGGGTTTCTTCCTCCTCATATTAGGCCAGCAAATGATGCAGTGCAACTGTACAGAGTCTGTAGGCTTTAGTGATCTGCAGATGTAGCATCATGGTAGCAAACCAATGTGGCAATGGGGCAATCACACACCCAAGGGCAGAGCCTCGCTTCAACCACGGATTAATATTGTCCTGTCCACACCTTCCATTCGTTCTTAAGGACAGAGTCGGGGAAGAGCCACATCTCATTGTAAGCATTACCCATATCCTACTCTTCCTTTCCCCAGATGACCAGTGTTAATAGGTATAAAGTTCTGCTTGCATCGGGGCTCCTAGGATCTGTGTCATAATTGGCTACCTGAGGATATAGTATGACATACAGGTGCACCTGTCAACTTGAGTGATTTTACATCCCTGATACTGTGACACTCATATGGGTAGCGAGGACACTGCAGTTTATATGAAATAGATGACCAGGCTGAGCCTGTAAACATCCCTCAAATCAGAACTAATATTGTGAGGGGCCCATCAAGTTGATCTACAGTAAACAAGCCAAAAAGTGATGAATAAAGTAGATTTAGACATGTACATGAGTGAGAAGCAGATTTGGATACAGATACACAAGTGGAGAAAAAATGTCTAAGCCGATGCTTCTGGGCATTGTGTGGTATATAATTAGCATTCTCTATAGCTGAAGCCATTGTAGAAAATCCTGTAAGATGAATTTAGTCTGAGACAAGCAAGTCACCAAGAGTGCTGTAGTGTGGCTTTGAGACTGTCTAGATCTTCCCCAAACTACGGAGCAGGCAAGCGCTGAGCTTCGATGAGCAGTTTCCCAGAGGAAATGTCTGGTCACATGACCCGATGAGTCAAGTCAGACGGTTTAAATCACACTCCTGGATTTATCAGCAGTACACCCACGCAACAGACAGACCGTGCCGGTTTAATCTAATGGATCTCCAGCTGTTCACACACGACGCCATTACAGAGACTTTGCACGCCACTGTGATATTTTTTGCAGTCATTCACTTTTTTTGTCATTACTGAGCACAGCATATCACCGCAAATCTTGACTAATGACTCCTAAAAGGAGCTAGAATTAGTGATAAAACCTTCATTGGCTAACATTTTTAGCCCACCACAACTTTATACTGTTGCTTTTCATACAAAAATTACAGAGCCCTTGCAGCCAAGAAAAGCATTCGCATATTATCAATTCTCATAAAGCTACACTGTCTGAAAAGTTACATCATATGGATCAGGGGTACATAATGTTGGACAGCTTATCCACACTCCAAAAGTAGTTCCAAAAAAATCACACTTAACGTTCAATTAATTGAAACGATATTCGAATTAGCATAACAATAACATCGCTATGCACTGTGCTTCATGAGCTCATGCTGAGACGTTTGATTTTAAATGACCTTTAATGTGGACTTAAATATCCCTCTTTGATTCTGCATTGAGAGGCCACGTGTGGGGAGTTGAGACACCCACGAGTAGAATTTTCCATGCTGAGCTCTCACTATTCCTTCCAAAATACACATACAGTTGTACATTGATATAATCCCATCATGTAATCAGCTTAGGGTATCTTATGCAATGGGCTTCTGCAGAGGCCTATCCACTTGACAACTCTGCCAGTTCTGCGCGCTCAACCCAAACCTATGTGTAGCCCTGAGAATTTAATTAAAGAGGGTGGGCTACTGCATCAATAAGAGTGTGTGTGTGTGTGTGTGTGTGTGTGTGTCCCTAAAGAGTAAGAGTGTGAAAGTTATAAATCTGCTGTCAGAGGGTCTATTGTCTTTTCAGTATACATAAGCATGCATGCTACTGATTCGGTGCTACCCAGCCTTCCTTTGATGCAGTCTACCTGGACACAAATCCCTGAAAGGTCACAAGGGGTCATGCAGAAATCTAGTCACTGGACTGCACTTTATTTTCCAGTATTCACGTACACTTGTTGCTACTGTGTTGCAAGTGATGCATAGAAAGCTTCATGCCAGATACAGAAGCTCTTTTTGCACCACCTACAAACCCATCCCTTTTGGTCAGACCCCCTGTGTTGACTTTGCTATTTGTTCCTATAGAAGCAGGCCATCCAAACAGGGCCCAGCCTTTACTGCACAGCACAGCACATCATTAGAAACTCCTGAAGGGATGGCAGACTACACTCGCCTGCTCCGCCTCTGATCTGAAAGGCAGTGCCCGGACTGACATGAGGGAATGCCTCTGAGCACTTCTAATAAGCATGTCCTCTGTCACGAGGACACAGATTGGAGACCATGCTCAGTCATTTTATCTGGTCATGCACTTAGCCCATCTCCATCCCACTATCCTTTCTGTGTTTGTCACTATTCAACGTTAAATCATGGGACAGAAACCAAGCAAACCGCTAAAGCTAAACAACCACGCTTGTATGATCTGTTAAGTGTTTTTGGGTTCTATTATATCTTATAATCTATTATTTAATCAATATTTGGCAGATTAATATATTCAAGGTGATATACAACCAAGGCTATATCTCCAGGAGATTACTGGCCAAAGAAATTATTAGCTGGAAATTAATTATTGGTTTAAAAGTGAAATGACTTTATTCAGTGGGAAGCCTCAAAGGGTTCATAACACCAAAGGACCCCACTGTCATGATTCCTCAGCTTATATCTTGGAAGCTCACTGAATTCAATTTCAATCCTAAATGTCTACCTAAAATAAAACATTTAACAGACCACAGATGCTAAGAGTTAGTATCCCTTACCAGGGTTCACAACATTGAGAGTGACATCATTCTACCTACATCTTGGCTGGCATTCTGTCTGAGCACCATCCTTCACCTTGCAAGTGTTGAGACCAAAAGATGGTTCCACATTGCTGTTTTTGGCTAATCCCAACTAGGTTATGTGGGTTGCAGGCTCCAGGGGTGGGACCCAGTAATCCTGATCCAAACAGGATACTCTTGGTTCTTTTTTTGTGTGCTCATGGGGTCAATGTGGATCATTCTTCGTCTAAAACCTGCTCCCAGATCTGTTTACCACAGGAGACCCTACCAGGTGCTTTAGTCTCCAGACAGCATAGCTCTGAACACTGGACCAAATCTTTTGCCCGGCACAGTTGTTTGAGGAGTCATGAGAATATGTCAATCCAGTTTAATAGCATTTTGTGGACTTGGAAAAGGGATATGATCGTGTGCCTTGGCACATGCTTCTGGAGGTACTACAGGAATACGGGGTACCAAGATCTCTGATGCCTGCTATCTGTCCTCTGTATGAGCAGTGTCCATATTCTCGGTATTAAATCAATCCATTCGGTGTGGGACTCCACCAAGGTTGTGTTTTGTCTCCAATCCTGTTTGTATTTTCATGGTGCAGCCACTTTTTTAAGCATATGCCTCAGACACATATTAATGTGAGCTATGGCATCTGCACCCAGCAACCCTGTTTTGGGAAACCTGGCTGAATTTCAGCAGACAGTTTCCAATGGATTTACTTGATTTTTTTCCATGCAGCATTTATTCTTAGGGATTTATTTTCTTCATGGCCCACCTTTTATGCTGAAAAACGTGCCCCATTTCTGCTTATGAAGGTAATGAAAAAATTAACCGTGGTACAATGCATTATTAGCAGAAAATGGGGTCATTTGAAACCACGCTGGCTGCTGAGCTCCTGCAGTTATTCAGTACACTTGGGCTGCAAAACCAGCCTGTCCACATTGCTCTGTAAGAGGTCCACATGGTGCATCGATTGAAGGCTCCAGTAATAAAAAACTGCCTGGGTTTACTGGACTGTTTAGTGCCACACACAGGGGACGCTTGACAGGGAGCAGTAACTCAGTCGTGTCTCAGCAGCCTGCACCTACAAAAGGGACATTTACAGTTTCACATTCTGCAGCAATAAAACCATAGTTTTTGATCCGCCTTCAAGCGTTCCCCACTTTTATTATGTCTCCAATGTCCCAGTGCAAGTGACATCAACTGCCCCACAATCAGCTCAAAAGAGATAAGGTCCTTTAGACAGGTGAGTGTTTATGCAAACTACCGAATATTTTGCACACCACACCACTGACGTGACACAAATTAATGTTTCAGGGGACATGGCAGCCAAGCAGGGAACAACACATCCATGTGTGGTGCACCAGGTAGGAGGAGCCAAGCGCGGTGATGGAGTTTTGTTGTGGAACCAAGTACAGGATGCTTTGAGGAACGTGAACCCAGCGCTGGATAAAAGGAAAAGAGAGGGGTGTGAAAATCACACTATGCCGCAAGCCTGTGGTGTGAAATCGAAAAATTTCCTTTGACGAAGGGCCTGGTGTGGGGGGGTTTAGGGTGAGTATTGTTGGGGGGGTCTGCTTCATTTTCATTGGGTGCTGCAGGTTTCTGGTGCTGTTCACATAGAGGCTCTCCGTTTGATTAGCGCCTGCCCTCTTAGCGTTTGATGTCGACAAGCCAAGACTGCTGGAACCAACCAGAACCAGCTACACCACCCTGGATAACTCTTGCTCCTAGGCACGAATGCACTATGTGAGGAGGGGGGATCTTACAGAAATACCCCTTCGCTGTACTGTCTGCTATGGAGGACCAAGTTACTCGACTGTGGTCATCCAGAACAGCACCCATAGTCCACAGGTGCATCACTATCAAAACTAAACCTTTGGTCTTCCCAACCATGTAAGTTGCATATTACTACAAACCTCAGGCTTGTCACTTGGATTATAATATGATTTGCAACATTATTTACTTGTTGAGCTGTGACCTTTGTCCAGAATCTTCCATAAAAGTGGGTCCTTCATTATGCTGGATATAAACAGAAGGAATAAAGGTTCATAATCTCACCACAGCAGGCAGATACCGACATAACTGTTTGTCTTCCAGTGAGAATATGTTCACCCCCCAGGGCTGTGCTGCTCTGCTCACCTCACAGACATCACACTGCACATCTATTCAGCTGGTAGGGAACAGCACAGCTAGATCCCAACTCCTTGAGAGGAGAACCTAAACCTCTGCATAAGTGTTCAGCTCAAATTCCTCCACTGCAATTATGATCAAATACTAGAGTGTTAAATCTGGCCGAATACTTGCATTTCTGTTCATTCAAGTACCTGCACTTTCCTGAACTTGGAAACTTGCTTTGAAATTCATTTTCCTGCAGACAGCTATTTACATCATAACCTTTTTTATTTACATTTGACTTTCATAATAAAATGAAGAAAATTATTTGTGACTTTTCACTTGCAACCATCACTTGCAAACTCTTTGACCTTCAAGCGAAAAAAGAACCGCAATTAACACATATAATAGTAAATGCGATAACTCTATGTCAGGTTCCTTACATAGGTTTCACAAATAAATCTCCATAAAAGGGATTTCTGATGTCGAACGCTACAGCTGCTTTGATTTGCACTGCCTGCAGGAGCGCTTGCTTGCTTCACAGATGCTATTGTGTGCCCCTGTGCTCCGAACTGTACTGAGTGCACCAGGCAGTCGCCCTTAATGTCAGGGCTAACACCCCCAGGAGTTCCCTTCATCTGCACCCGTGTGAAACACCTCTCTCCACTGCTGCCTTTTTTCATTTTGTGTGTGTGTGTGTGTGTGTGTCTGGGGGGTTTCTATTGCATGAATTTTTGACATTATATTGCAGGTGAAGTGTCAGTTGGCCATCGATAGATAGGACAGAAAAAAATATTTAAGCAATTTTCTTGATTTTCAAGAAAGAATTATTACATCTAACACAACTTACAATGATAGATGCAAAACTATGTATACTGCTTATAATGATGAACAGCAGGGTATTCTTTTTGTATTAGTTTGGGGTAATAACACTGTGGTAAGTGGGATGCGAACCTGGGTCTTTCAATCACAGACTAACTTGACCCTTCAGCACAGAACAGAAGTATTATATTATTAGAAGCACAGAAAAATCCACAATAAGGTTACAGACAGTGAGATAGCATTTTATACAAACAATTACTATAACTCTCTGGAAAAACTATAAATTAATGGTCTTTTTGGCTGGTGAAGCAGATATTGTTGACTGTAAACTTAAACTGTTAACTTACTTCCTTTAAAATCACATCCTTCTTTTAACTTCTTGTTATAAATTCGATCACTATACTCCTGAAAGGGATTTTCACATGTATTTAACCTGCTGACATTTTGGAAAGCTCAGTACAATTTTATGGATTGTTTTTTAAAATCCATCCACAAAAGTCTTTAAAAACTCTTGATTTTCAGTACTGGTTTGCTCTGTGTGAATTTGTGCAGCTCAGTTGAATCCTGGTCAATGTTAAATTGCTGTAAGCTATTGATCAAACATAGCCATTTGCTCCATTTTCTGCTGGTCCCTGGCATAAATGTCAGGAGACATCAAAGCCAGCTGTCTGGATTTCCTAACACTTTCCTGGACTCCTTTCTGTTGACTTTACATCACCCTGTCATTTTAATGTGTGCAGAACACCAAGAGCCCTGGGATGCAGCGGTTCATCATCAGACTGATACTCCTACTGACATCTTATGATGGGTTCCAGACTGTGGGCCTGCTGTGCCACATGTAAACTGAGCAAAAGATCAGATATTTATGTGAAAATGAAAAAAACTCCAAGTACAAGTACATTACAGGTAATTACATTTACTCATTTAGCTGATGCTTTTTCTTCCAACGTGACTTGCGATGTTAAGTAACATAATGATACACGTATTCATACAGTTGGGTAAGTTGTTCCAGGGTGTTACAGCCGGAGGCGAAATTCAAACCCGTGATTTGCGAGTCCAGAAGTTCTAAGCGTTGCATTGCCTCCAACATAAAAAGAAAGCACAGCCAGCATTGTTTTTTAATTATACATCATTGCTTTTCCTCGTGTCATCAGAAGTAACAGCTAATGTGGACATTATGATCTCTGATAATATAAAGCTGCATTTGTGACACACCGCACTGCTCAGGACCCTACGCAATCATGCACAGAATCTTCCACACATCATATATGGAAAATGATGCACACCCACACCTGGACACCACCACTGGACACGGTGCCAACTTTAATACATACACCTAATTATGACTAACAAACATCTGGTTGCCATGACACCCCTATTTAAGCCTCTTCTGCACACAGTAAGAAAATGCCTGCTGGAGAAAGTCCTGATCCACTTTTTCCTGGCAGCTTCTCCAATCGACAAGCTCCAGAATAAAGCTAAACAAAAGTTGAAAAAAACCTGTATTACTGGATCCGTGTCCTCTGGTCCCACAAACCAGTTGTCACAGTCTGCTTTGCAGCACATCTATCATAACAGTGTCACAGACAGATTCTTATTCTTTCACACGTTCTCTAGCAATTGACCTTAATTACTATGAAACGGAGAATATAGCAGCTATAGTTCTTCCACGGCATACAAAAATGGTTACAATAATCTGGGTTAAACCTGAAGAGCAACAAATAAAACAAAATTAAAACATATTTTAAAATACTCCTTCAATAAACAAATTATATAAAAATGTCTTAGTGGGTGTGCTGAGTCCACTGCTATGTGTTTTATCCTTTATGAAGTACTTTAAATTTTATTGTTAATGTCTGCTCTCCATTTTTAAACTAATTATTTTATTGCTGGTAATCTGCAAGACCCCGATGTGTCTGAATTGCAGAACAACATTAATCTATATAGTGGTGAGAAAATAAGGCCATTACAGTAGCAAACTAAGAATGGATTGAGACTGTGAATTGAGAAAGATTACTAGCGAAAGTGTTCTGGTGAGCAGCATCTAGATAGGTGGCAGAAAGTAAAATACACTTACAGCAGGTTCTTTCTAGTTTGTCAGATGTACGAAGAACAGGCTTATTGTGTTGACACCTTTGGCCAGAGCAACTTAGAGTGTTCTGTTCGCACAAGCCGCTCACTATACATTTATATTATTACTACATATTTACACAGCAGGGTAATTTACTAGACGTAAAGGTAAGTAAAGGTAATGGTACTCAAGGTAAGTATCTTGCTCAATGGTACTACAGCAGAGTCCTTCAGACTTTAAAGCAAAGGCTCTAATCACAACGCCACCCGCTGCCCCAAATCCCAAAGCAACCCCAACAAGGCTGGCAATTCAGTCAACTTTGCTAATTAAAGTGAGGATGTATAAATACATATCAAGACGGTTAATAAAACTGCGTATTAGTTTGAATGTCAATGTGGGTAAATATATGAAACCCCAAAACACATTAGCATCAGATTAATTTCTGTTCAAGTCCCAGTTTCCACTGTACTCGGAAAACTTCAGCGTGCAGGCAGAGAAATTATGTGAAAACACTGTTTATTCACTTGTTCCTTGAAACCATTTAAGAGCAAAACACAAGCCGTCCTCGGGAAATTCTGCAGAAATCTGCTTACAAATGGATGACTTCTTTTTTTATGGCAGAGAACAATTGGATAAGCACTTAAGCATATCACAATAATCTGTCAAAGTCACAATGTCTACAGAAAGAGCAAAATATAAAGCATTTCATAAACGTTCTGTAATTTCTTTTGATTTTGTTCGCTACATGAAACAAATAGATACTGCAGCTACTAGGAAGTAATAAATTGTACATTTTTGAATATTAAAGTATGATGAATTGTAGGCTGCGCGGCATGACTCACAGATGTGCGTTTTGATCGCTGCTGCAACTGCAGCTGGTTCCTAGGAATTACTCATCAGATAACTATTGTTTTTGGCTTTTCATCTCAACCTCAGCTCTAATCCCATCTTAACTCAGATTCAGGAATGAACCACTGTTAAGCACAATGGGTTTGGTTCTGGTACTATGTGTTGTGTAAGGGGCATAAAATGATTAGTTTGTTAGAATGAAGCATTGTGCATCATCACAACTCTGTCTATGTGTCTGTGTTTACGTGGCTTCAGTATGGTGTCCACTATGTAAGTACAGTTAAACTGAGGTGGGGTAGTTACTAGCAAGAGACTAATAATAGCCTTCTCTATATTTCATTACCCAGGGTGCATTGTTACTGCTTTCCTACCATTACACATGTCATGAACATAAACAATTTCTCCTAGTGTATTTTAGTCACTGCAGAAATCTAGAGTTTAATAGTGTGCTGGTGCTGATATATACACCAACATACTTGTCAGGGGAAGGTCCACCACTTGTTTTTTTCACTTCAAGCACTGGTTGTTCAACTGCAAGTTAAGCTAGAGCTGACGTATTAACTGCAGCTTAACTGGAGGTTTATTTATTAAACTGACTCGTCTGTCCACGGAGAATGTAAAACTCATATACTAAGCCACGTGCAGTGATTTAACTATTTGTACCACTGCATAATGTTTACGATACCAGTTCTGGGTAAATACTTTGCTCGAGGGTACAACAGCGGGAGCATGACTGAGGACCTTCCCACTGCAGGCTGATGCCTGTAAAAAGCAGACTACGTGTTAGGTTAAAGCTGTTAACCACGATCAAGTCTCCTTAATGTAAAGCAGCAATTTTTCATAAGGAGGGCTGAGTTCAGGCACAATAAAACAACGTGAGTGATTTATCATAAGCTTTGTTCCAAGCATCAGTGAAATCAGACAACATAAAACAGGACATTTTTGAAGCTGCTTCTCCACCGGCCCCTGAGAACATGTAGAACAGGGCAAACACAAAGCGAACAGCACATCAAACATCTTTACACTCCCGCAAAGACACTGACGGGGCTCCGGTGACCTGCTTTGGAAAACAGAAGTGCAACAATGATCTATGAATAACAGCAATGGCACAAAAATACTAAAGTCAAATAAATTATTTATTTGCCGTTTAGAAAAAGAATGATTTACCAGCGCGATAACTTACAGCAATGTGCTTTATATGCACAGACCAGCCTCACAAATATAGCAAGTTTCTCACAACTTAGTCTGTGTTTTGAACTGAACACAGCTGGATGTAGAACTTTGAAAAAAATGTATTATAGAACTTTAAGACTACTGCATAAGCAGTGTAATCAGAAAGAGAAAGATAATTAATAGTCTCTGAATTTTTTAACTTCGTGAAAGAAACCGGCAAGTGATTTTAAGTGGTTTATAAATTGCAAATAAAGTGCTGTATTAAAAGATTCAAGAAAGTGAGGGAACAGAAGACATTTTCCTTTGTGGAGGACAGCACTTGTGGAAGTGATGTCTTTTGGGTACTTCTGCACCGTCATTTCCTCCAGGAGCATCATTCAGGGTTCCAAAATGGCACTAGAGACTTTTAAAATGACACTAGAGCGTCCTTCTTTCCTGCTCCCGCTAATGACTCATTTGAGCGTAATGGTGTCGTCCTCGTGTACAGGAAGGCGTAACCCCACAGCTCTGTCAAAGGCACGAAACCCGCACTATCATTACAGCCATTACTGATCCAATCAAAGGAACGTTTTTCCCAGCAAATACTGTTCAGTGTGAAAGGCTTGATGGATATAAACACAACATGTCAGCACACACACCTGCGAGAAAGACTTAACAGGCGAGGCCTGAAGTATGAAACAAATCTGATGGTAAGCAAATTACAAATTTCAAGTTTTTCATTCTGTGATGCGTAGATCAGAGACCATTTTCCATTTTTTTGTTTGTTCAGGTAGCTATGAGAAAGGACCTTGGGTTTAGGTGAGTGTGGCCAAGGATTATGTGTCGTAAGTGTCTATTACCCATATGTGAGACATGTCCCTCCTGTGTCAGCTGGCTCAATTTAACCACCCAGGTGTTGCACCACAAGACTTGACCTTAGATTAATACTGAGCTCAAACTGCACATTTTCATAAACACTGTGAAACAAACTGTGTTGGTCAGCGGATTATACTGCATTTAGTCAGCTTGTACCACAGTGGTTAGACCAATGCCTTATAATTAGAAGGGCCTGGGTTCAAATCCTACTCCTGCTATGTATAGCACTTTTGATCAAGGTACTTACCCTGAATTGATGCAGTAAGAGTACATTGCTGTATAAATGGGTAAATCAGTGTGAGGCTGACCATCTAACACTGTAAGTCAACTTGGGCAAAGGCACTCCAGAGCCTGTCCTGGAGTCACCGGGCCCTAGGCTATGAAACTTCACCCGAAATGGGACACCCGTCCATTGCAAAGTGGCCACTCACACAGGGACACACTATGGGCAAGTTACAGTGACCAAATAAGCTAAAGCACATGTCTCTGGGCTGTGAAAACAAACCCACATGCAACGAGCTAGGTTTGAACACATGTCCAAACAGCCCAGGCACTATGAGGTGGCACCACTACTCACTGCACTCCCATGTCCTCTATAATCATAACTATAATGATAAAAATCTGAATAATAATTCACCAAATAAATTTGGTGCTGCTACTGTACTAAAAATATAGCCCAGTATAGCATTCTTAGAAGTGTCACTGCTAAAAAGTATAAAGTAAATGGTTCTTCTAAATACTTCAAAAACTAATGGCAAAAACTAATTTTTGTCCTCGTTTTTGCTAATTTAGAAAGGAAGGGTTCCTGAGCAGCTCCCATAGAATCATTTGATGAATACCTCATTTAAAATAACCAGGTCTAAAAATACCACTCATTAAATCATTTACAAGAGAACTATCAGGACGCTCGCTGAGCATACGGTGACACTGCAGGATCTCAAACCTTGAAATTGCTTTGGCAACTCGTTCAAGGGTAACGGCAGTTAAAAAGGAGCTGCGGTCTTTCCAGGAAGCCTGGCTTGGTACTGTTGGAAATGGCTTTCTAACAGCCTTCCCTCAGGCTCTGGCTGCCTTCAATAAAGTGCTGTCAGGTTCTTGGGTTCTCGCTCACTTGCCAAGGACCTTGACAGCGGTGTTCTTCATTATGTCTCTCTGACTCATAAACATGCAGAGGAACACACGGTGTCGGTTTGAAAACAAAGGCAAAACTGATTTTTCACAGTATTAATGTGTACCAAGTGTGACTACTCAAAAGAATAATGATAAAGTGTATAGCTAATACTAAATAGCATAATAAACTAATATATTTGGCTGTCAAGAAATACTAATAGCAGTTACAGTATAAGGATTATAATTTTGGATGTTGTTTATACAATTTTTAAAAGCAAGAGGAAAAAACACTGAATCATCGACATTGCTTGCTGGTTTTTCATTGGTCCAAGTCCGGTGTGTCACTTGTCCACATGGAACAGGTATACATGTATAATGGAAGATTTCCCCCCCCCACATCTCTCACTGCACTGGGTGAGGAGGATCTCGTTGACCCCTTATGGAAGATCTCCCACCTATGCAGGCCAGCTTCAAAGTTGTAAGCTCCCAAACCCAGTAGTTGAGCTGACTTCCTCTTCCCCCAGGTACACTCCGGAGCCTTCAAAGCCAAGCAAGGTATTGCCTTACCACCTGTGGCCGCCCATCTGTCTCCTTCACTCGCTGGGGAGAAGCTCCACTTTTGGAACACATTGAAGATCTTCAATAGCCTGATTATCTGCGAGACAGAAAAGTCTGGCAAGGCTTGATTCTGTCTATTGCATTTAAATCTTGTTTTACCCTCAAGGACATGTATGGAAACTAAAATAAAATGTGTTTATTAAATCAAGGTGGCATCAGTCATCATACAAAATGATATGCCTTTTATTTGATATAAGCCATCCTTCTGTGTGCTGCACTTGACACAGCCCAGCTTTGTGCTTTTCACTATGTCAGAATGATATGTTTTTTAACACATACAGCTGGCATGGACTTCTGCTATTTTTTAAAAAGTTTGATTCACTTAGTGTTTATGTAGGCCCTGTGTGCTGCACTTTCAGCAAACTGTTGCCCTTAAATACATAAAATTCTAGTATGAGGGTAATATTAATTAATATTAATTTTTATTATTATTATTTATGTTTAATAGGATCAATAACAGTGAAAAGTGTGAGTCTACATGGGTGCCCTGAGTGAACCTTGTATAGGATGAACTTGGACAGAAAAGCAGATGAAAATCAACCCACAATTGCCCAGTATCTCCTGGAACTGCTGCAGAAGAGCTGGGAAGACATGTTGGCTCATTTCGTACGCAAAGTTGTGAATGTCTTGTGAAGAATAAGTACTTCCCAGCAAGTGCACTCAGAGCTTTTTACTAGTACTGTTTGTGGACGTGCTATTTCACCGCATGGAGGAATGAATGAAATGTAGACAACAAATATTTAGACTGTCTGAAGGCACAACTTAGTTAAGCAAACAGAACAGAACATCACTGCAGTGAACTTTCTCCCCAGAGGGAACTGAACGACAGTGGCGGAGCCATCACTCTCCCCCCACCCCACATACACACACCCACAGCCAATACATCAAAATCCAGCAGGTAATGAGACGGCACAGACACAGTTACTAAGCAAGGATGTGATCCATACCTGTAGTGCCGAGGCTGCATCCTGACACAACTACATAGTTTTTGAACAAGACAGAGGTCCCTCACCACTGCAGCATACTTCACAGAGCATCCATCTAAACCTGGCCAGGAGGCTGAAATTCCCACATCTCTCAGGCAGCTGACAGCAGATTTAAAAAGTACACAACAATTCATTGCTGAAAACCTTCCTCCTGTTCCACTCACACAGAAATGTCCACTTAAATATGTAAAAAGAAGGGTCGATATGAGAATTCCTGGTCTGGGTTTAGAAAATGACTTCTGGCTGCCATCAAACTGAGAGCTACAAAAAAACTAGGATGATTATCATACATATTACCACTTCTTATTTTATTGAGACTGCTTGGTGCCAATAAAAGGTTGAATCATTTTATTATTCGTTAATAAAGAGGTGAAACTATTACTATAGCAAAGTTCACAATAAATTTTCTTTTTTTTCCCAAGGAAGGAAAATTGTATTCAGATGGTTCAACAGAAATAATGAAAAGAATGATATCTGACTTGGTCTTGGAAATTTAATTTTGAAGGGAATGTTTGCAGAACCCATCTCTTGACACCTGATGTCAAGACAAATATTGATTGCCATTGAGATTCTGGAGAGCAATGTTTCTGTTGGATAAACACCTTGCATGGCTCCTTTTAAACACACACACAACTCCATGCTCTACTCTTAAGGTGTTGAAACCACAGAAGCAGTTAATGGATTTTTGAGTCAACACTGTTCTTGGTTGTTTTGTTTAGATATGCACTTAGGGCTTATATGTCATGGATGTTGGATTACAGAATAGTTTTAACTATGACATGTATCCATACTCTATCTGAACTGAAACATTTTGGAAAGTGGTACCATATAAATCAGCATACATTTTCTGTTTTAAAGTTCCTCCTCTGGACTTTTGCTTCATAAGCTGTTATGCGTAATAAGAGATGTTAGAGATCTCGTTCAACAGAAATAATTTTCAGTCTCATTACGAGACACTGCAGTGGCAAAACAGCATTCATGATCAGACATGGTTTAATCAAGAACGGGAATAATTAAATAGTGCATTGAGTAACTTGTCATTTCAATATACCGAGCATGTTGTCTGCATGTGGGTGTATAATTAATTTTCAGCGCTATGTCATTTTACTCTTGAGTAAGACCACTAATGCAGCGTATTCAAGTGAAGTTTTCTAATCATCTAGACCCACGTAAAGCTGTGTTGTTTCCCCACCTTTCTGCAGTCAGTATCTGCTTTGCCGTAACCAAGGGACTAAAGTGTGGGCACCTTCACCATCTGACAGATGGGCCAAGCAGTTCCAAAAAATCTTTCATCATTAATATAAAAGTAGAAATTGTTCTCCTGATTTAGTTTTTAAGAGGAAAAACGTTCATAATTAATAACAACAAGGAAACGTTTAATCAGAGCCCCAATTCAGTCACCTACTAAACCACTATTAATGAATATTAGATTTAGTACCGTATTAATCTGTTTTACACTGGGGCTCTTTGTTTTCAGTACTGACAGGAATTAATTTTATTTTGTAGGGCATTTATAGAGTCCTGGTCATAAAAAGGGTTGAAAAACAGACTGAACAAATAAACATAAACCCTATGGATTCACATGAGGAATGGGGAAAACTCCAGGGAGTTATCCCAGGTCTGGAAAACAGCTAACAGTAGCTATAAAACAGGCCAGAAAATTCAGTTCAGCAATATAAACCATTTGGAAATGTACTAACTGGTAGCATGTGATTTCCTGTAGACAAAACGCACATTTCTGTATTCTTAAGTCTCAGCGTCTGCTCAAATAAAACTGAAAGGTAATTTAAAAAAAGGAAATTTTTAATTAAGGAGAACAAAATTTCTGCATGTCAATGTTTATTCCAGTACAGTGTTTTCCATAAATGAACATAAATGGGTTTGTGGGCTAAAAAATCACTGACCCTGTACATAGGTGCAAATTTTCTTTCCTGAGGTTTTTCTTGGATGTTGGATATGGGAATAATTCACAGTCTGTGTGAACGTACTGTAAATACTTTTAGCACATTGAAATCCATTTATACTGCTTCTTAATGCAGTTTAAAGACAAACAAAATTGTTATAAAATGCCAAGCAGACATATAAAAAAACAAGACAGCTTTGAAAAGTACATGTTATTTGTTTCTGACGGGTTTATATGTTGAGTAGAAATAAAAAAGACATTTACCAGCACAGCAATTGAGTACATTAGCAGGTTTACACCAAGCTCCGCCCCCTTTCTCGGTTGTTGTCGGGGTTGACAGTGTTTATTTTGGAAGCCATTTCCACAAAGTTTCTGCATGATTTGGCCCAATCTGAGAGTGATGGTTGGTTGCTTTATTGAATTAGTTCGGTCTCGGAGAGAGAGAGAGACGCTCCTGTGACTTTTGTTCCAAGGCAAGTCAGGCCCCACTCAGTGCGCTTTCCCCTTGACAACCCGCTCAGCAAGTGAGCTGTAGAGCTTGAGCGCTGATACAAGCAACCACAGTCCCGCACAAAAACACAAACACACAGTTGAAAGGAACTGATGCCACAGCCACACAGCAGATACAGCAAATGGATCAGTCGCCTGTGTTGGTGGAGATTGTTGCTCTGTGTTTCCAGATAGGACGGACACCTTCAACTGATGTACCTGCAGTGAAGGTAACATGAAAGGTTTTAAAAGTGAGGCCCACAAAAGGAACATGATATGCAGTTAAATAGAAAATTTTGCTTCTACCAAAGTGTACAAGAACCCAGAGGACTGAACTCAAGGTATTAGATACTTGCTGTTAAATTCCAGGACTGCTGTTTTGGGGTGGGTATCTACGCACATCCAAACTACTAAAAGTGCAGACATCTTGCAGACATAGTTCTAGGCTGTATTTATCACTTTTCTAAATTACACATCAAAAGTATAACTTTTTCAAATGCAAAATGTCATGCCATGGAAATAAAGTTTTTCCCCCAGGTTCTTTTAAAATGATTCAGTGTTTAAAATGTGTGTGTGTGTGTGTTTTTTTATAATAGCATCTGAAAAGGTTTTTCTCCTTCACTGCCCTTTACCTGTACATCCATGGCTGAGGCCAGAAGGGCAAAAAGAGACAAAATTTTGCAGTGAAGCGTCTAGCTTGAGTTCACCCTGGTGGAAAAAAAAAACATTGATCCATAGAGGCTACAACAGTACTCTTCTTGCCCTTGAAATCAACAAGAAATAAAGGTTTCTAAGAGAAATACAGTCACACAATAAGCCATTAAAGGGGAGCATTTAGAACCAGCAAACAGTGGAACAGTATAGTACCATTTATATCAAAGTACAGTATAACACCTGGAGCATTTTTATTTTACCTTATTAACTGAATATTGATGATGTATAAAAGCGTTATTTTTCTCACCTGGATATTGTGGAAGTGACATTTGAATTAGATGTTTATATATATTATTTTAAAGATGATTGGTTAAATTATCAGTCACAAATCTCAAAGGTGTGTCTTAATTATGAAACAGAATAATTTAAAGCATATCTGCATATAACACTGTCTAACGCAGAATTTTGACAAACATTTGTACTTCTTATGGAACTGGATGGGTAGCACAAAATTGATAGCTATTTTTGATTTGACCTCAACATTTTTTGTGATAGTTCTCCTTCTGGAAATGCCCACCATATAAACATATAAAGCTGTAGAGTGTAGTATGATAGTTAAGGTACATCTGTTACATACCATTTGGATTTTTGTCTACTAATTTGAGAGCTGTGAGTGAGGAACATGGACGCAGACATTTCTGCCATAGAAAAAAGATGTACAGGAAGATGATCACCAAACATGCTAGCAGGCTGTTGTTAGGAAGTTCCAGAATTCAGTATCAAACAAAAAGCTTCTGGAAAGGGTCATTAAAAATGTAATACTAAACATTTTCTCACCTATAATTGTACATGTGTAACATACTGTGCATGACAGCACATCTTTAATAACATATTTATCTTCCACATGTTTGAATGAATGAAATAACATTTATATGGGGTTAGCCTTGGTAGACAATTGTAGGTGAATTTTGGATTTGTTTTTCAAATGAAGAACAAAGTCTAGCAAAAAATCACCTATTTTGTGTCATATCGCGCATGAGTCACGCAATCGTCGTCAAAGGGCAAAGGACACGATCCAGGAAACAAAAGGCTCATGAGAACAACACGAGTGTTCGGACATCGAACTGCATCCATGATTTGGATGTTTGCCTACCATCCAGTCATCCAACTTGTCAGTACCATGAGTTCCAGCCGTCTACTTCTGCTGCCGCTGGGTTCTTCTTTGAATCTTAGAAGGATGGAGGGCTTCGGCCCTGTATAGACTATGTGAACACTGCCTTGGACATCCTCTCTGGCACCTCCTTCACCAAACTCACCCTGCAAAATGCCTACAACCTTGTCCACGTGAGGGAGGGGGACGAGTGGAAGATGGCATTCATCACCCCCACTGGTCCCTACAAATACTTTGTGATGCCATTCAGGTTGGCCAACAGCCATGCCATGTTCCAGCATTTCATTGATGACATCCTCCGGCACATGCTGGGCTTCAGTGTACCTGGACAACATCCCTGTGTACTCGAAGACAGAAAAGGACCATGCCCGAGCCATGTTAAAGTGGTTGCTCACCCCACAAACTGTACTGTAAGTTGGAGAAATGCGCCTTTCACCAGCTCTCCACTATGTTCCTGGACTTCATCATCTTGCCCCAGGGTATAGCCATGGATGCCCAGAAGCTGTCAGCTGTGGTAGAGTGCCCCCTGCCCATGATACTGAAGCAGCTCCAGCACTTCCTGGGGTTTGCAAACTTCTATCAGCGATTCATCAGTTCAGTAGCAGCTCCACTCACAGCTTTCACCAAACTCCCACCTCGGCAGTTCCGCATTCCCTGCGGGCCGAGGCCGCCTTCCAGAATCTCCTGGCTCAGTTCACCTCCACACCCATCCTCATCCATTCAAATCCAGCAAAGCCATTCAAGGAGGAGGTGGCTGCTTCTGATGTGGGCGCAGGAGCTGTCCTCTCCCAGGATGGTCCAGACCAGAAACTCCACCCTTGTTGCTACTTCTCACGGAAATTCTCCCCCACTCCGCAGCACTATGGGGTAGGGGACCGTGAACTGCTGGCTATCAAGTGGGCCCTGAAAGAGTGTCATCACTGGCTACAGAGCAGCTCAGAGCCATTCCTGGTTTGGAATGACCACCAGAACCTGCTAGCCATCCAGCAGGCAAAATAATTTAATCCCCAGCAGACCAAATGGATTCTGTTCTTTGAGCAGTTTAATTTCATTTATCTTTCTGTCCCAGCTGAAAGAACACTAAAGCAGATGCCTGCTCCAGTCAACACACCCATGTTGAGTCAGGGGTGTCCCCAGAACCCGCCCCATCATTCTGGCCAGGCAGGTGGTGGCCCCACTTTGCTGGGGGATTGAAGGCAAGCCATGACCACAAACGCAAAAGAATTCATCAGTGTTTGCTCCACCTATGCCAAGGCCAAAGCCCCCAAGACCTGGTTGGTGGGAGATCTTCAACCTTTGCCGGTGCCTTGACTGCTTTTGTCTCACATCATGGTTCACTTTTTCTCCAAAGCTGTGCATTTCATGGCCTTGACCGGATTCTCGTCAACTCAGAAAACCCACTGAGTTGATACTGGAGCACATGGTGCATCCACATGGGTTTCCTCAGGACATCGTCCCGGACTGAGGCTCCCAATTCACTGCCTGATTTTGTAAGGCCTTCTGCAAGGAAAGCTTCGGTAACTCACACTTCTGTGCGTACTTCTGCACACTGATCGGCTCCACTACCAGCCTGTGTTCCAGCTACCGTCTGCAGACTAATGGGTCAACCAGCAGCTGGGTGGGTTCCTGTGGTGTTTTGCTTTGGCCCACAGTCAGCAGTGGAGTCAGTATTTGCTGTGGGCTGAGCTCTCACAGAAGCTACAGACCTCGGTTGTCACGTGCCTCTCCCCATTTGAGTTGTGCTACCAATACCAGTCTGCACTCTTCACCCACTAGGAACAGGAGGTCGAGGTGCCCCGCAGCCCAGTAGCCTAACCCTAATGGCAAAATTCAACACCAGCACCATCTGAGCCACTTGTTCCATCCAGGTGACAAAGTTTGACTGTCCACACAAAAACTCAACCTAGCAACAGACTCTAGCAAGTTCACCCCAAAATTCATCGGACCCTACCACATCACCCATCGGATCAACACCAGTTACCAACCGGCTCCAGCTGCCTCCATCAACAATGGGTCACTCAGTTTTCCACATTTACCTGCTCAATCCATTCACCACCAGCCCTTTGTCCTCTTCGATCCTAACTCCCCCTGCTCCTCAAATCATCAATGGTGGCCCTGCCTACACTGTTCGGTGGATCCAGGACTCCCGGTAGTGGGGCTAGGGTGTTCTATATGTGGTCAACTGAGAGGGTTATGGCCCTGAGGAGCACCCCTGGATCCCGTCCTGTTTTATCTTTGACTCCGAATTGGTGAGGGATTTCCGTCAACACCAAGCAGACCACCCTGGGTACGAGTTACCGAAGCTTTCCACGCTCTCATGCGTCGTGGATTATCTTTGCGTGATTTCCAGTGGCGGTTTCTGGTGGGAACTGTTAGCCTTGTCGGCTGCGTTTGAAGATTAAACTGCGTGCGTTAGCCACCCTGGTTGCTTTCTCTCCGGAACTGGGTTATGACACCACAGTACACTCCTGATATTTTGTTTCCACAATAAAATAAAACTTTTAAATATGTTGATCAGCGTAATTTGAGCAAAGTAGGTCTGGGATAAAACTATCATTATGTACCACAAAATGTATAGTTTTCCAGTATAGTCCAAGAACACTGGTTGGCATGAAACTATTGCTTTGCAGTTTCTGACACACTGGACTTTGTGTCTAATTTTGCAATAATCTGAATTTGATAGCTATTTGTCAGTCATGCTGCGGTTAGCAAACCATCATTAGTCATCAGTACCAAGGCATGACCAAATTCTTTCTGCCAAAACAACTAGAATGAATGGGGCTATTCCGTTAACACAAACATAGAATCCAGACATTATTTTGGCTCACAAAGCAGCAGTAATTGTGTTTAGATCTTTAGAAAAGGGTTGTTTCTCACTAAATAGGGTCATTTTTGGCATAAGAGTAAGTGGCAAACAAAGCTAGCTGAAGTTGTCATAAGAGGCATCTAACTCAATGGCTTTTGGCCACCCCCCCTCCTTTAAACTAATGCTGTTTTGCGGTCAGGGGCTCTACTTTACTTTACAGGCTAAACATAGAAATCTGCAAGCTGCCTGTAGTCTGATTACAGGGTGGGAAAATCATTTTATTTACATGTGTTCATTGCATTCCAGACGTACTGTGCAACTAGGTTGTGTTTACAAAAGAATAAGGCATAGCCTGAGAAAAGAGCACAGCGGAAAGTGTTCTGAAGACCGGTGAGGTACTCAGTAATAAGTATGGTGCTGTTTCAACTCCAAACGCTGACAGTAATTGAAAAAACGTAGTCGAGTTTGTTTGTTCAGAGCTGAGGATAGCGCAGTACAGAGGAAGTCTAAAGTGTGACTGTACAAAAAAAGTAAATGCAGGAGACAGCAGAGACAGACACACACAAAAAATCATCACAAGCAAAGTGTCAATATTAGGCCACAATGTTTATTCAGTAGTGTGTTTGAAAGTATAGGTACAATACTGTCTGCATCTTTAAGACTAAAAAAAAGTCACCATTACAGTCACCTGTGCTTTTAGAACACCAGTCATTTTACCGCTCCGTTGTACATACTGTTTCTGACCCTAACAGGAACAAGCACATTTCAGAATGGTAGGCACTTTAAAGGCTTAAAACATTTGTGAATATATAATTATACATTTTTCCCATATACTATTATGCAGTTGGACTCGACAGTCAGGTCTCTAATAAAAATAAAACTAATGGACAAAATGAAAGAGAAAACAAAAATATAAAAAATGTGGCCAACGAAATATGCAGCAATGGCAAGAATACTGTGACTCTTTGGGTTTGGTTCAGTGTCTCAGTACCTTTGTTCCTTCAGAAATCTTGGAAGGGCTGCCACTGAGTTGTGAGCACAGAGGTTAGAGCCACAACAGCTCAGTGAAGCTTGGCGGTGTGAGGCCACCTGGTTCTCTGTGCTCAATATGACAAAGCTTCTTACTGCCTGGGCTGCTCTGTACTTCCAGAACAAAGGAAACACACGTGCAAGCTGTTCTACTTACAATACTGCATTGAGCTGTTACGGTGTATTGGGTCAAGGTGGTTTCCTGACAGCTTGACCTAAAAGTGAAGAGTTTGTTCCTCTAATCAACATCATGTTCCCAAACTGTGGTTTTAGTGGAACAGGTCACACAGAATGGCCTTCACCTCCGCATTTCAGCTCGTTGTCAAGGGCAGATTTTTTTTTTGACAAAATTAAGTCCCCTGAAATCCCTCCTCGCCTCTCACCACCAGTCCTGGTCACTGTTTCTGGGAAAATAATCCACCCTAAGTGACCAGAGCACACCTTGTGCAGCACAAGTCCTGCATTCACAAAGAGCACAGTCGAGAGACATTTCCCCAGCTGCTTACAGAAAAGGTCACACCAGCAACACTGAGAGAACAAGAACAGTTTGGGTTGGCATCTCTTACAGGAAGGAGAAAATTAAGAGCACTGTCAAGTCGACTGGCAAATGCTTAGTCAGGTTCTGAGAAAATACTCAAAGTGGTAAGACCTTTCCTGGCCAGCATCAGAACAACGAAGACCACAATTATGCACACTGAACAGGCTGCAGAACAGGAATACACACTAGACGGACAAAGAACTTATTCGTCCTCACAAATAATTCAAAATATGAGCCACGAGTCTCCTCAAACAGCGTTCACATTGGGTCTAATCTTCAATACCAATTACCTTTAGGAGAGTACTCCAAAACGCAGCAATCTAAAACTATATTAAGTTAAAAAGATGAAAAATGAATACCAAAACTTTCACCTTTTTGTAGCTTAGTGTGAAATAAATGTCAAAATAAACATTTCCTGAAGGGGATGAAAAAAATTATATTTTTACCATTACTTGAGTTAATATGAAAACAGAATAGCATCATGAAAGTACAGAAAAGCAATTTTAATCTGAAAACATAAATTAATGAAGTACAACTTTAAGATCAGACATGCTATGACAAAATGAGAAAAAAGGATACTGAACAATTATATTCAATTATATCCACTTTTTACTCCTTTACAAATACATACTGCTACAGTTGAAAAGTAGTCAGTAGCTGAAAATGCTTCTTTGAAAGATGCGATCAATTTTATCAGTTTTACAAATTGTGTGTCGTGTCTTGCTCAGCCTTCTGTTATACACAAAACTTTTAAATACACTAGGATTTGAATTAAAATAAGCCTGAATTGGCTTTACATTAAAAAAGAAAGAAATAAAGGTCTTTATAACATTACTCTATGTAATAGCTTTCCTTTTATGTAATATTTCCCCCAATGGTTTTATTTTAAACTCATCTCAACAAGTTCGTCACTGTCAATGATGCCAGGATGTCGGTCTCTTGTGTGTAATTACTTTTCCGGTTACCGCTGCCATTCATGCATAAAACTCCTTGGTGGGGGCCTTCTGGTAGGCAGAGCCGGAGGGCTTACGCTCCCCCAGGTCATAGCTGCCTTCGTCCTTCTTCCTCATGCGGTACACCAACAGGAGGATGAGGAAGATGGCAAAGAGGAATCCAATAACCCCACCAGCGATAACCGCTACATTGCCAGGCAGATGAGGAGAGAGACAGAAAATGAGAGAGATTAGCTGAAGAATAGAGTATTGCCATTAACCAGGGTCAGCGAGCATACCCTCCAAAGAGATCTAAATGAGTCTGCCTTAAAAAGTTCTGCCAGAAAGCTTCGTCTTTGTTGGCTAAACTACTTTAGCAGCAAACTTTGTTGCTGAAAAGAGCAATGACTGTCAAGATTTTGCAGTTGTTTTCTTAAAGGAACAAACTTTTGAGTTTGAACTTTCAAGTACACTCAATTCCAGTTCAATCTGCTCTACAAAAACTTAATGCAAAGAAGGAAAAAATTAGAATTACACAACAGAAGCCAGATTACGGTGTTGGTATCAAACTTCTGATAGTCACTGCTGTCATTGTACAAACATAGAACCAACACTATAATTTACTATTGATTTAAAAGTCAGACAGTGAAAAGCTGTTTTTATTTTACCTGCCATTACATCTATCCATATCTAATCTAAATTGTAAACAACTGCAATTTCAGAGCAAGCACTACAAAAACATGAAGATACATCACTCACCAGTAAACTTTTTTGTTTGTTTACCATTTTAACATGAAAACAATAGGAATGCAAACAAACAATTTATTAACCCTGAGGGATCTCACTGGAGATCATAATGCAGCCTTACACAATGAGGTCACATTCTGTAACAACACCCATTGCAGTACAATAAAAATGGAAATGAAGACCCCATGTATTGCCCAATTATACAAGCATTTTGACAACACACTCACTGTGCGAAGACACGGTAGATGAGGTGCTCTACAATAAGTCAGAAAAATGGTCAAGATAATAAAACTACAGGAGTCCTTTTAGAAGCAGAGTAAAGGTAAATAGTAGAATGTGCAAAGGTGATGTGATGTGCAGCCTCAACACCACTGTCACCATTGAAAGCAGCAAAACACCAAAAAAATAAACAGTGTAGTGCAAAAATACAGAGCAATAACTCTGAGTGCACTTCTGGCATCACCAGTTACACAAATGGAGCATCAAAGCCCATCAAAAGTTAAAGAATCTAAGGTCACAAAAGAAAATCTATATCAACACTTTAAAATAGTAAAATAAATACATGCATTTGCAATTATTAATTTACAGTGACTAATTGACAAGACAGTTCCTGTTCAAGTTGGAAAAATGTATAAATGTGAATTCTATCAACTTCACCTGAGCAAACATAAGCATAAGCTCAAGTCCTACTTACCTGCCAGCACCTCTGTCCTCTGGAAGAGGTTCTCAGAGCGTACTTCAAATGGCTCCACCGCAGACCTAGGTGGGCCTGTTGTGCGGGTTGCCTTGCTCCTGCTCCTGGGATCGTCTGTGGCTGGGACTGGGGGCTGTGGAAGATAGTGGTAGCAGTTAGCAGCTCGAAGTAATGAAAGACTGGGTTCAGGTTCCAAGAAGAGGTTATCAGATGCAAATTTCAACCCGATCTGTACAAAAATGAAAAGGCTACAACAAGCATGGGCACAAAATACATGCATATTATTCTAGCTGGCATAGGATTAGGAAAAATACAAAGGCTGAGGAACAGATTCAGCAGGGTTGCTAAGACACCCTTGATTTCAGTATGGCTGTCATGTTAATGGTTAACATATCACCCGACCCTGGTTAAAGGACTTTTTTATGAAATCATGACTATGGAACCCTCACCTCTGTTTGATCAGGTTTCAGGGTGCTCTCTCTGGACGTGAAAGTATCCATTCTGGGGGTTAACTCTTTTGTTGAGTCCTGGGTTGGTATTGCATTGAGTGGAGGGACTCCTGCTTTTACTGTGAATTTCAGGGTTTCCTCTGGCGCTTCAGCGGCACCTAACAAATTCAAATAAAAAAAAAAAATGAATACAGATGACAATCTCAAATATCAATTTCCTCTGGTCCAATAAGTGGTCCATAGTTGAAAAGCAAGTTACTCTACATTTTGTGTTAAAGGAGAAGCTTTGAAGAACAGCCACTGTTCTTCTTGGGTTATTAGCTGTTTCTTGAGATTCTCTCTTCAGTAGAACAGACACTGACCACTGTTCACTTGAGTGGGTGATTCCTGCATTTTTTTCCACAGCTTGTAAACACTGACATCAATTACCTGTGACAGGCAGTGTTGTTCCCATAGAGGCTTTGGTCATAAACTACTTTGGTTCTTCGCAAAACTAAAGAAAGGCTAAGCACTCATCTTCACTGAATTACTCCTTAGACACAAATAGATTCCCTCCTGATGCAAAGCATAACCGTACATTTGGGCAGCGTGTATCCCTATCCAAAGGCAAAACAAAAAACTTCAATCCTCTGTGGGTGTTCAGAACTCTGCAGCTATCTTTGCCATTAATACTGTTTCATTTGGCTGGTGCCTTAATCCACAGTTGTTTAAGGGGATTAAGTATGGCCACTTTGGTACCCAGCAACAGAGTAACAGCTGGATCATTTTGCTAGCAATCACTGTGCAGCTACAGCAGAGCTTGTGCCAGTGAAGGTGTGGCCAGCCTAGGGTCCAAAGCCCATTATCATTATGTTGCTGCTTAGCTGATGCTTTTATGTAAGCGAACTGCAATCCCACACAGACTTACATAGATGAGTACTTTTACAGGAGCCAATCAATTTATGTACCACTGTTCAAGGGCTGCAACAGCAGGACATGTATAGAAACATGACGCTACAAACTCCACATCACAAGTCAAAGAGCACACTGCCCAACAGCAGCCAGATCCGGCCGCTGTCCATGATAGCAAATTGTACGCATCAACCAGACAGGTATGCATGGTGTTCTTATATTGTGTCTTGGAATGCATTCAAGCTGAGTCTTAGACAGATCTAAACGAACAACCAAGGCATACAGGAAATCATGAAAGTTTGTTTTAATTGTCTTACATTTACATTTATTCATTTTACAGACGCTTTTATTGAGACGTACCATAATCAATATATCATATTTAGCTGACACCTGCATTATAATGCAAGATATACTACAATCATTCATCCAACAGAGTAATGTGCTGCATAGATTGCCCATATATGGGCAATATTAGAGTCAGCAGTTCACCTGAAACACATGTCTGTGGACTGTAGGAGAAAAATAGAGCACCTGAAGCAAAATGACTCAGACATGGGGCAAAAATGCAAATTTGACTAACTGAGCAGGGATTGAACCCACATTCAAATGCATAGCCCAGGCCTTTGATTTCATGACTCATATGGTAGTGTAATTAGAAATAAATAAGTCAGCAGGCCATTCATATGACTGACTGCCCATTTAAAGCAGCAACTGCCTTTACGGGACACCAGCTAGTGATAATGTGCTGATTTACAGAAGGGTACAGTTGGTAAGAGGACAGTGCTATTGTGAGAATTTAAATCTGTGTTTTACTGGTTAAAACACACTTCGCTCACCTTACAGGCTTCAATATTAGCTACTTATTGACCTGCAGACTTGATAAATCTTTGAATACAGAAGAATAAGCTAGCAAATTAGCATTGATTATCTGAAGGTTTTCATTCAACTCCTTTCCATTTTAAGGTGATAAAGTCAAAAGGATGAAATGATCTGCATTTTGGATATGGTGTCTGAGTTTTTCCTCCCACTCAAATTGCTATGTGCAATATTCCCTGATTGATTGATTCCACAAGTGACATCAATCAATGTGTTTATATGTTTGGCAACCCAAATGGCAACTGATAAAAATCTTTATGGTCAAATTCTTGCATTTTTACTTTGTGAACGGAGTTATTTGACATTTTTCTTATTTCAAGATAAGCCAAATTCGCAAGATGTGAAGGGTCACCTGAACCAGATCCAGAGCTGAAGTCATCATCATCAACAGGGTAATCCCCTGACTGCTGATCATCCAGGTACAGGTCATCCCCTGGGACTGGTGTCTGCACTGACACAGGTATCTGTACACAGAGGTAAGGGGAAGGAGCTAGGTTAATGTGTTGGAGCAGATTAGCTTGTCATGTAATAGTACCCTCTGGTGCTATAACATCCCAAAATCAATTCCTGGATTGGGCAAACATGACAGCTGGGGTGAAAGAACAATGAAGGGGCATTTATAATAAGAATTCAATAGATTTACCTTAAAGTAGTGGTACTTGCTGGAGGATATGATAACAAAAATAGCTTTTCACCAGGAAAATAATTTTCAAAGGAACTGAAACAATTAGTAAATTTAAATAAGTATTTAAAATAAAATGTCATTAGTGAGAAGCTATTTTGTTTTTATAATGTTGATCAATTCAAGTGAACTCAAAAAAACCTGACAACCTTGACAGTCACTGGCAACTTCTCCATTTTACCTAAAGAAATTGAGCAATAAGGGAAAATTATTTCCAATCTTTCCTAGAGGAAAGGTTACAGCAATGAAGGAGAAAAACTTGTAGCAGATTTAAGTATTTACCTTGGATGATGAAAAATTATGGAATCAATTATTTCTTTGGGGGTTTTTGTGTCTGCGCAACTGAGCGTAAAATGTTCTCTCTCTTCTCCGTGATTACTTCACAAGTCTTCAGGGACCCACAAGGCGTTATAATTAAACTGACAGAGCACTAGGGATACAGACTTAAATCATTCATGTTTATGAGTGACTGGAGAGTAAATGGGTAAAGACCATGCAGATGTTAACATAGTGGGGCAGACACACAATCTGACTCAACATTTAAATAAACTGGGACTTAGTAGAAGAATTGTTAAATGTATATTTTCCAACCAAAACGGCAGCAGCAGGTGTTGCTGGTCACACAGGAGCCCATCCTGACAATGATGATGAGGAGTAGAAATGGACACCTGGCATTATTCCACTTATCGTTTCCTGGCAACAGAGTGGCATCTGGAGCACTCGTCTCCAGCATTCGGGATGCCCAAATAGAAAAATGTCAGTTTACTGAACATTTCCTGCCTGACTCCAACTGCCATGTCACCTCCAGGGCTGGAATGAAAGCACACTCACTGAGTAATTAAAGTGCTTTGGGGCAGGTCACAGATGAAGGCATGGCCGTGTGCAGCTCAGCTCCCATCCTCCCTCAGCCCCCTTTGCCCTCTTTAACATCTCTCCCCCCACCTTCTACTCCCCGGCAGCCTGGTGCCATCTCTTCAAGTGGCTAAATAACCCAGTAGGACCCATGGAAACCCCTATTCATAGCCACTTAAGCTCACCCTAGCACATGACGGCATTGCCATACAGATTGTGCTTTTAAAAATGTCCACAAAAGAGTCAATAACAAAATTGTCTGTGCATGTGTATGTTTGTGTATACTAAAGGGTGGGCATGATGGAAGGTTTACACATTTTTCCCTATCATTTTTGTTTTCTCTCCCTCGTTCATGTGCTCAGCTGATAAATCCTAACACTACATGAACCTTGATTCAATTTTCCAGTTCTTGCTCGCCTAGAGAGGGGAAAAAGGTAGCAAAGAAGAGAAGACCTCAGAATAGAAAATGAAAGGCTCTCTCCTTCAAAGAGAGCAGAGTGTGCACAGCAACAATGGGATAGGTCTGTGGCCCTGAAAGCCCTGAAAGAGGACGACGATAAAAACGGAACAATGATGACTGCGCCTCAAAAGGAGCAATGACTTCCTAAATAAAGGCATTCAAATCTCATCTCAGTGATCAAAGGATGAATTTGTTGTAAGCAACTTTATATCTTAACCTTTGTCATTAAAATCTGTTGTGAGCCCCCCTTCCCTGAAAACATCATTACTTTTCCAGGCTAACAAGCTAGCATGCCTAGCTATGAATATAAGGAGCCCCTCTGGGTGAAACTGCATTTTCAACATGCCATCACCTATTCCATAATAAAGAAATCCTTCACAATCTTCTCTTGTAATACACAAATCCAGCACTAGTTTGTCCACAATGACACCAGCATCAGTATTTCACCACTTTTACATATTTTACACATTTTTAGTAAATAAAAAGCATCTGGCAATACTAACTGCATGAAAGAATCTAATATATTATGAGTTGATCATTTACAGCACTTAGAAACAAAGCTTCTTTCAACACATTAACAAGTCATTGATGTGATCTCTGGTTTTTAAGTTTAAAAAAAAATGACCACTGATTCATCTTTTACATTCTATCATTTACATGATAACTTTGTCCAGAGTGACTTACAACATGTAGTTTACATATCAATCCACATATCAATGTTTTACCCATTCACATAGCTGGAGAAATTCAGAATGACTGCCATGACCAAGGTTTCTAAAGCAGAAAGTGGGATTTGAACCCACATCCTACAACTGCATGGCTCTAAGCACAATTCTGATCAGCCCCCTTCCAGCCCCCTCTCTTCACTGTGCAGTGCAAGGGAACACATAGTGTGCATCATCAGACAGGGCCTACTTGTGTGAAGCACGTGGCTGTTCTAGCAACAGCACTGCAAATGTTCTGAGTAACAGCACAGACCCACTTCCTGTCTGTCATACTTCCACGTCTGGGGAAGGAATCCCCCTCCGATCCAGGCTAATTACTCAGCTTTGCTTCTGACAGTCTCAAACAAAAACAAACGCTGCGTGCAGAGCATCCTCCAGATGTCAGGTCTCACTTCAGCTCAGCGCCACCCAAAACCCACACACATTCTCACACTCACAATGACATGCTCACACTGGAGTGCTTACACACACAACCATAAACCACTAACAGGTGGTGCTAAATAAATAATTAAATGTGCAGAATGGTTGAAACATCATCCTGGGATCCATCTTCTGCTCATCTGCAACTTCACAGAACCAAGGCAAAAAACTTGTCTGGTATGTAAAGACCAGGTTATCCAAAAGACCCTGGGTCAAAAAGAACGTCTGTGTGTGTGTGTGTGTGTGTGTGTGTGTGTGTGTGTCAGGAACCAAAGGGGCCAGCTTTTGTATGAAACTGCACAAAAGCCCCTTCTGGCCACCAGGGCCCCAGTGGTAACAAGGCTGCACTTTGCGCCCTTTATTAGGGAACCACTGCAGTTACATTTCGCTATCCATCTCCATTTGATGAGCAACTAGTCAGCAGGAGATTGTGTGTCTCCATAGAGACTTTTATAAGTGGGAAAAAAATGAAAGTGAGGGGCATAGAGAAATAGAGGGGGTGGGGTGGGGGGATGGAGGATGAGAGACACAAAAGGAGGCATGCGAGAAGCTGGGGAAAGAAAGACTCAGAGTTTTATTCCCAGAACAGGCAGTCTTTTGCCTGCAGGTTACTTTATTAAAAGCATGTCAAAACCATAACTCTACTCACAGAGCAGTCTCACAAAACCGAAAAGCAATCATTCAGCCTGGATTATAAATTAGATGCAAACGTTTTGGGGTGGTGGTTCTTCAGTGATCTGAACCATCTTAGAGCCACACTGTATATTATTTAGTACCTACCAAGCCATTCCTCCCCTGACTCTCTCACTGACAATCTGCATTCACTCTCCACATACTAAATATTCATTCAACTTCAGCCCCTGGGAAGAGCTGCAGTGGACCCTCCTGTGGGTTTAAAAAATACACTACTAAATTCACTGCAAAGACAGGAAAGAAAAATGGATAACATAGGGGAAATGCAAACTGGGAAACAAACTGCATAAGTAGTTTTTTCTTCCACTGCTTTTGCTCCACAGGACCCTCAGTTCTGGGACTGTGAGGAA
The DNA here is from genome assembly GCA_900497675.1 of Arapaima gigas. Lineage (NCBI taxonomy): Eukaryota > Metazoa > Chordata > Actinopteri > Osteoglossiformes > Osteoglossidae > Arapaima > Arapaima gigas. The sequence goes on along the minus strand of UFQX01005271.1, from coordinate 925,463 downwards.
TGTGGACCATGTATTACATGTACATGGTCATTTTAACAGGAAACCAAGACTTGTGTATCTGCAAGGTAAATAGTTTACAGCTACACAAAACTAAAGAAAAGTCCAGCCAAAATGTGTTCACATGCCAGGTTTGTTTATTTCTTCCCCAAACAAAACTCCACAGTGCAGTGTGAATGATTTCAGGTGAAGTGGGTAGTACAATGAGCTCAAATCACTGTTCCCAATATAGTATCCTTGATCATGGTACTTACCCTGAATTCCTAGAGTAAGAATACCCAGCTGCAAAAATGGGTAAATCTGTGTAAGCAACACAGCATATAAACACTATGTTAGCCTTGTGCAAAGATATCAGATAAATAACAGTTTATAATAATATCTTCAACCAAACAGTTCTAATGTACCACAGAATGCTTTGGCCCATCTTTGGCAACACCAGAATGCAGGGACTTTTTGTTAGAGCAAGTGGCAACTGCAATTAAAATATTGCTCCAAGGCTTCGTCTTTAGTCCAACTGCTGTGTGCCAGCTGGCAGAGAAAACATGAGCTTGATAAATTAATGGAGAGTAAAGCCAACGTTAACTCGCTCTTCAAAGTGATTGGAAATAGCACTGATCACCTGTTGGTTTCATTACAGAGCAAACACGTTATCACAGCTGTTAGCACAAGAGACTAGATGAGGGACTTAATTTACTTTTAAATGTGGTCTCACATGTAGCTTTGGACAAATCTAGAAAAACTCTGTAGGTGCTACTGTTTGTAGAACCATTTCAGCACATATTCACACTACATCAAGTACATATTCCAACAGGTCTGAAGAAACTAGCAGTAGAATTGCGGTACAACCCAGTTTTCGCAGATAATGACTCAAAGCCAAATTTAAAACTGCAATGAAGTTACAATAACTACAGAATTTCACAGAGATAGAAGAAGCAGAAAAACTGTTGCAGATTAATCTAGACAGAAATAAATGGCCTCATGCACAAGCTTATCTATTATTAAAACCATATTCCACAGAAGACAAATGTGTTGTTTCAGATTTGTCTGCTGCAAAGCACACATATAAGCCCAAACATGAAACCATGAATCTTCACAAGCAGTAAGCCAAGGGCTCATTCCCATGAGACTGAAGAACCTTGTATCTTAATGCGTCAAGTAACACCAAGTCCGCCCTACTATCACTTTGCAGTTCACAAAACCAAAGTGCATCATACTTCTTCCCAACTGCACCCATTAATTAATCCCTCAGCTGGAAAAGCAGCTACTACAGAGATTACTTTAACAGCTTATCTAGATTATCCATCATAGTGCACAGTGGAAAATTTGTCCTAAACCCACTCATCTCCAACTAAAGAAAATTATAAACAGGTTCTTAAACGGAAAAGTTTTAATAATTTTAATTTATGTTAATGTTATTTTTGTTTTAATACAAAACAGATTTTTATAAAACTAAACTCAGACAATACTTGGATGTACTGAAGTCTAGAGCATTTAATACAGCAGTATAATAAAAATAATTATCTGCAGCAAAATGTTTCAGGTTAAAAACTCAAATTATTTACAACATGAAATCAATTTTTGAGAGCTTAAATTCTCACATTAATATTGTATCAGTTGTGTCAGTTTTTGTTGTTCAGTTCAGGCTAAAGCAAATACATCTTAGCATCAGTCCTGAATGTGTGTTATAAACCATTTGCAGCAGAGACATTCACATATTGTCTCTTACCACACATACGGTACCACTGAACAGTGCTGAGTACCCTCACCCTAACCGAACAGAAAAATGAAAGCCAAGCAACTCAAAAGTGTTCAGCATCTCTTAAAAAACTGCTGCAGAAAAGCTGAGAAGACATGTCTGCCCATGTCTTAATCAAAATTGTTAAATAAATGTTCTTTGAAAAGCAGAGAGAGTAGATTCCCAATTTACTGGTTCCAGGGATGTATGATCCTTTACAGTACAGGGACATATAAAAGAAGACAAGAGCGCAAACCCACAAAATGGTAGACTGCTTGGAAAGTTTAGAATGCCACAGTTGCTCTGCGGCACATTTTGTAATATTATTTGTCATATTGTGATAGCTTTGTGTCAAATGAAATCCTCTGTTTCTGATCACTTGCTCAAATGCATCTGTTGCAATCTGTCTGTAAACCTTTCTAATCCAGTGACCTCTTACATAACCAGCGGTCACACGTCACATTGGCAACATGACGAGTCCCACTTATATTTGACACCTGTTATATTGCATGCTGCTAGTGCTCAAAGCTTAGTCTGAATTTACATCCAAAGTGTATAACAGTCAATGCACCTGAAATCATCCTTTGAGGGATCTCAACACAAGTGCATTTAACAACACTTTGTCAGAATGCTTTCGTCACAGAGAATGAGCGAGGGAGCCATACCTGAAGAGTACTGTGCAGTATGACAGGAATGAGTGAATGAGCCTGAGGGAAGAGCACAATGTTCTTCCCAATTTAGTCACACAAAACTATTCTGGTGGCTTCACAGCATCTAATCAAACTCACTGAGGGATGAATTCATAGTGTAATCAATACTCAGCTTGTAGCACTGGTACCCGCAAAAAGCAGCAGCCACATAAATATCCTCCACAGCCCCAAGGATTCTTTTCATCACATGAAAAGCACAGAAAATAAACAGAATGAAGGTCGTCTTGAAAACAGAGTAACAGAAGAGGATAGAGGGAGAGGTCCAGGCTACTCAGAGTCCTCAGCCCTTCCTTAGGACTATTGGACCTTTACAGACTTTCAAGTATGCAAAAGCATTACGTGGATGAGCTGATTTTATCCAGAAACCACCTCAGGTCATGTACTAAACTTTTATTTTTTATCACCTTCCAAAGAACCATAATCAGTGGCTGCTGGACGACGCTCTAACCCTCAGGTAAGAGGGTGAGCACCAAATTAAAAAATTGCAAGGCCTTCACTGGCATCCGTCTTGTCCTAGCAAGCTGGGACATGTCAGCACCCCCACCCCACGTCCACTCCGACAAAGACTACTGAACTTTCTACCATATGGCCCCTTTCAAACTGCCCACATATTTCAACATATCTTTATGAAATTACATATAACATGACTTAATGGCTTGAAAATGTGTCATTAAAAAAAAAAAAAAAAAAAAAAAAAACTTTCACACCAAAGAAATAATGTTTCAAAAACACAAATATATTACATTCTAAGAAAAAACATTGTGTTCAGGGGTTTATTTGATCTATCAGAGCAAATGGAACGTGACATATAACAGGCCCAAAGCAGTGCATGTACACAGCTTAGTCCTCCAGAGCCAGCCACCACTCCTCCCCTTCCTGCGCAGAGCACTGACTTTCAGCCACACGCAGTCATGGCCTGACAGACAGCACAGCCGGCTGGGATAAGCCCCCCGCTGCTCATCTCTGACAATAAGCTGCCTCTTTACAGAGGATGTTGGGGGGATGCCATGTCTGCAGAGCAGATCCCAATGAAGATGTGAGATGCAGCAGAGCACCTCGCAGCCCCCGCCAGTGCCCAACGCGCAGGTCTCTGACAATGCGCTGCTTACACGACAAACTGCTTGTCACTGCTTCAGAATGAAGCCCAAAAGTCAGTGCTACATATTCTGTCACAGATCAGAGTTATGCATTGAACTGTTTGCAGATTTTAAAGTGCCTTAAAAAGCCTTAAGGGTGTCTTACATGGCTAACTCCTTTTATGAGCTGAACAAAATGTTCTGTCTATTCCTTTTAATGACAATGTGATAACAGGTAGGTATATCAGTACAAAAGCTGGCCCCTTTGGTTCAAAACATGAATACACACAGGGCTGAACGAAACCTTTTCTTGAGTTTCACAGGCTACACATATATATTTCAATTACTTCCCAAAAAAATATCACTTGAAGTGGCACAGTATCCAATAACCTATATAAATGGAGAAATTAAGAGGTGATACTGAGTCAAAAGCCTGGATCCCTCTAGCAGCCAAGCCATACACCCTGGATTAAAACTACACATGTTCATGCTAAGGGTCCTATGTGACACCAGAGTATAAGCTAAACTACTTGTCCATACAATCATGGTTTCCAATAATTAGACACTAGAATTGTGTGGGGAAACATGCAACACTCAAAAAAAAAAATGCATGAAGGTGCTGTGTGAGCAAGGAAATACTGGACAGGAAACACCACATGGGTCCTTTCCTATGCAATATTGCCCAATATAGTTCGCCAGCACAGAGGTGTATTCCACTCTCCTAAATGCTTTTTATTTATCTGCTTCTTTATGCAGCATTTCAGACAGTTGCACACTTACATAACACTAGCTAGACATTGCTATTCATTCCTATCAATCTTATTCATTAAAAATACATTTACTCCATGTATTTTCCCCTCAGTGCTTTTAGATCCCATTCACAGTTCACCGAGTTTCATTTTTTGTACGTCTACGTTTTCAAACAACCAAAGTTTTTTTTTTTTTTTTTTACACCAATGGGTGTGCAATGACAGTAATAAAATATGTAAATCAGTACATCTAAATCAATAGGAGCACTACTGAAGAAATATCTGTTTAGAGGCTGCGAAGCACACTGCAGACAGCTGTCTTTTTTTTAACATGGCCAATCAAGAAGGTGTTTGATGTTATTCTGCAAAGGATGGTAAAAAGAGCCAGTAAGAATCTGATAATGAAGAAGTATGGAGGTCTCATACTGCAGAGAAAACAGGCACACAAACTTTCCAACAAGGGAAAAAAAAACAGCAGTAATCAACATGAACAGAATGACCCTGCTAAGGCAAATCCAAGCGTGGTATGTTTCTGTTCTCAGGTCTGCAGGACATTCCTGTTTGGATAGTGAAATTTATGAAACGTGCAATTCAAAAACACCTGAAGGATCAGTATCCTTACCCATAACCCAAATAACTGCCAAATATATCACAAGTGAACAAGTACAAATGACACATACATGTGGAAATAAGAAAAAAGAGGAAACTGAGTTTCAGGATGATACCACATTCTCCCTCAATGACTTCCTGTTTTCAGTATTGGTTCCTTTGCACTCTGTCAAGGGACATATATATTTGAACAACATTTTATTGAAAACAATACTTAACAGTTTGGTCACTGATGAAACAGAAGAACATGGATATCTGTCACACCCAAGCAATGCAAGAGATCACTGAATCTAAATTCATGAATTTGTATGCCTATGACTGCATAACAGAAATGGATAAAAGCCTAAATGTGACAACAGGTCATGCCAGTATATGCAAAGCTACTGTTTCAGAGTTAAAGTTCAGTACAGTTGGAAAGTAACGCCAAATTCCACTTTGACAAAAGCCAGTTCACCATGGGGCAGTAGGTTAGAGCCGTGGCCTTGCAGTCATATCATCTTAAGCTTGAATCCTTGCTCCCAGTTTTGCACCTTTGATCCTAGTTACAAATCTGAACTGATACAGTAAAAACGACCTGTATAAATAGATAAATCATTTTAAGTAGCTTAGCATGCAAACCTAACAAGTAAGTTGTTTATGGAGAAAAGCTTCCATTAAATGAAAATTAAGAACTTAACACAATATAGTAGAGCATGGTCCCTGTGTGTTACCTACAACCCTTCGGAGTGTGTACCCCTACCACGAGCCCTCTCCCTGCTTAAAATGAATGGTTGTACATTCACTTCAAGCTCTGTTTAGTTAATAGGTAGAGCAGGTTGAAACAACACTCAAATACAGTACAGTCTAGTACAAATGGAAACGATGTACAACATTTATACAGATCAGGAACCCTATAATGCAGAATGTGGTATAGCAACCTTTTATTTAGAATAAAAACCTAGTCATTAAAAACACGTTAAAAGTACAGAGACATAAAGCCTCTGCAACACTGTAAAACAATCAATACAGCATCTTCACGCAAATTAGAATATGTTATTAAAGTACACCCGCATCTCTGTGGAATCGTCTTGCTGCTACAGAGGACTGTGCCCTCCAGGTCCGGGAGCTGAGAAATTCCTTAATCGCACTTAACAGCTTTTGATATGGAGACTGGAAACTAGACCCTCTTTGTCAGCACTGAAACATTATACACTGGGAAGTGTATTTGACATGAGAATCTTTTTTTAAGTTTGCCTCAGTAGTCTTTATCTTTCCCAGCAAATGAATTGAAAAAGGGAAGGTCATTTTTACATTAATGTTTTCATCTGACCTTCTTCACCAGGTAGAGCAGTATTTAAGGCTGTCCTCTTGAAATCTGAAAGTTACAGATTCAAATCCCACACTTAGAGTGAATTCACAGTAATACCCTGCAGTATAATTGGTAAATCACCGTATGGCTCATTATGTCATCTAGTCAATAACATTGGACAAAGTAATCACAATAGAGTTATATTAGTTGTTTATAAAGAATGATATGGAGTATATAACAAGGTTGCAAGTGCAACAATCAATATTTAGCAATATTATTAATGATACAGAAATAATATGTGTATACATAACAATGACAGATAATGTCATGAGATATTAGATTATTACATGTAAAGGTACCTGGTGGACATCTGGTAATTTGCCTCAAGTTAATCTACACCAGCGACATGAGAGAAAAGCATAGAGCATAAGCCTAATGCTGTCATATCTTAAAAGGCAGTATCAGCACGAAGCTACGACATCATAGATTCCATCTATTCATGAAACTACTGCTTAGCCAAACTGAGAAAGTCTCTCACCTTAACACAATTCCATGTATGTTTAAAAGGTAGTTCAACTGAAGTTCCAGCCAGCACCATGTATAAAATCTTCAAAGAGACTCTGTTAGGCTTTAAAGTTTGTAGCTTGTTTGTAGCACCCTAATGCATTCTGGGTGAGAACCGTCACTATCTTCTAAGACATAATACTAACCTGAGCCTGGTTTACGCACAGCTGCCGAGGGGCCATAACTCTTTACACTCCTTATGGTAGCTCACCACCCAGCCTGCAGCTTAATGGCAAGCAGGCAAGGCTCAGATTGCAAAGCTGAAGCCCTTCTGAAGCTATTTCATGAAAGCAGGAGGCACTGTGAGCCAGTGAACTCCCTGGGAGAACAACACCCCAAGTGAAAAGACCTCAAGACTTCTTTAAACCCCCTTCAGTAACCACTCACTGTTTATCTCATTTAAATACTCATAAGATGCTGTGAGCTACAGCAAGTTTTAAAAATTCCTTTTCCGATGTCAAGATACATGTGCAGGGTCTTCAAATAAGCACGTTGAAAAAATGTAAGATTGTCATACGGGGGAAAAAAAAAAAAAATTACAGTAGACTTTTTATATGATTTTGTTTGTGTTGGCTGAATTTGAAATGTCTCTTCTATTTAGATGCGTCTCCTGTAGAAGCTGATTTGTCTCCATTCTAAATTTAACAATTCAAATTTTTATTATGTAGTTAGTGGCACATTAGCCAAATAGGTAGTGTGTGTTTAATGAGTTTCTCAGAGTACTTCATCGTGGGAAAATGACAGGGCTTCACGTGCAGCACGAAGAGCTTCCTGTAGAAATTAGTACTTCCAGCAGCTCATTCACTCAGTACAAATGACCCTCCAGTGACTCATTGACCCTAATATAAAACAGCCCGGAATTTCACTTCCTGCAAGAACCTCATTTGGCTTAACAGGAAACCCTTTAAAATCCTGTGTGTCCGTCTGTTTACAGACATGCACAAGGGGCTTGAGGTTTGCTAGTCAATACAAGCCCACAGACTGACAGATCCTCACTCTCCACCCTTCAAGAGGGAAAGGAAATTTCCAGACTGTCAAAAAAAATCCCTGATCCTAGATCAAAGCTCCATTTGTTTTGGGGGCAGGTCTCTACAGCCCAGTGTAATAGAGGAAAAAGGCCAACTCCAAGCATACTCATCCAGCTTTAGTTGGTCACGCTGACTTTGTGAAGTGCGGTGTCAAGGTCTGACAGACATTCTTCCCTGATGATGTTCTGAAGGTTTGGCAAAGCCAAATTTCCAATTTCCAAATTTCCAATTTTTTTTTTCTTCAGAAATTAGCAGATTTAAGCAAAAGACTGCCATTTCCACAACATATAGACAACAATTACAACAAATGCAAATAAACTGGCTAACATTTTTAACGAGGTTAAGCAAAGCTGAAATGATTGTGTGATACAAGACAAAAAGGTTAACCTATAAACTACAAACTAACATAAAAGTTCAAAAGTTGTATTCTGTAATCCAAAATATATTTAAAATGAAAAATAAATTAAGCAACCACTAATCATTCTTTGACAATTTCATAAAATTACAGTGACAAAACAAATGAAACTATTTTACTATTTTTATATATAGGTCACACCTAATACATGGACATGTGTGTGCTCTCTCTCTCTCACTCTCTCACACACACACACACAAAATTTGCACTGTACACTAGTCAGTCAGCTTGGTTCAGTGGGGATGAATATGGGTCTTTCAGGCAAAAGGCATCTTTGGAATTTCCAGTATTTCTCCACAAACACAGGTGGTGTTTCAGGACAGGAAGGAAAGAAAGAAAGGAGGCTCGATTTTGGTAGAAGAACACTGCCCTGAACAACATTGTCTGAACAGACCCAAACCCATGCAAAAACAGCCTTTTGTCATAACACCCAATTAACTGCCACTAAAAACCCGCTACCTGGGACAGTTTCTCTGCAGACATCTCAGGAAGTGTATGATCTGTATATATACTTGTACTGGTGGAAATAAAAGAACATCAGATAATGCAAATGTAGTTATCTGATGCATCACTGCTAAAATGCAGTGCAGTTTAGCCCACACATTCTGAAAGTTTACTTTAAAAAATAAAAAGTAATTTACCAGGCTTAATCCACTATACTACATGGACCATTTACTCCATTTAACATTTACTTAAGTATTAACAGTAATCCTAACACTAATCTGTTAAAATACACCTCAGTTTAGCCCTTAAAGATCTATGTAGTAAAGTGTTCTGTGACACTAGGAATACGTCACCTAATAACACTTGTCATAAGGTTCATCTGTAGATAGGAAACTACTTTGAAAATATCAAGAATGTTAAGAGCCCACTAGAAGCCTTATGGCATGCAGGTGCCAAAAAAACAAGCAAAGTCTGTAAGCTGAAAAGGCTACTACATTGTTCCACTAGTCTGTCAGAGAATAAAAAAAAAGGAAATCTATTGAGACAAATTACCCATCACAACACATGCAGAAATCAGTAAACATTTCATTTAAAATGCAAAAATGACCACCCCAAAGGAGTAACCATTTTAGTGACTCACTATTCTGAGTCAGTTTCAGCCCCAGAATCCCCTGCAGTCATCTAGTTTTCGGGAAACAGAGGTGCTTGAAGAGAGTACTGGTAAAAATCAAATATCTATTGATAATAGAGTGAAATGCATAAAAAAAACACCTTGGACTGTGTAGCAGGAGGGTGACATAAGAGCCAACTGGTGATACAGCAGGATGGGACTGGAAGTCCCGCTGACCTCAGTGTGAAAGCCCAGCATCGTGGACACTGCCAGCTTACTGATTCAGCACACAGCCTCCCAGTTAGGAAGGTAATATAGAGTCTAGAAACTCACATACGCACTGAACTTTCTAAATGCAATAATACATTGATAAAACATTTTTTAAAATTTTCAAATGATTGTAATATCAACCTTTCGGTTCACAATCAGTGTTGCGTCTCAGGTAGGTCATTGCATTTTAAAATACTGGCCTTCCACCTGTTTCTACAATTTGCAGAGCTATCATGAAAGCAATCAGAATCAACTCACATGCTTCACCTGACAGGACAGTGCAAGCAATTAATGATTTTATAAGTCCATCTGTGAGGCAATGTCCAGCAGTACCTTTGTCAGCACACTTATATCCAGTTCCTTGGGAAGGTCCAGGTCCTCCAAGAATGTCAGTTGCCCTTTAGTTCCCAGTTCAGCCTTTACCTTAATGTGTTCAGACACATAGATACCACTCTGAAACTTTCCCACCAAAGCATAATACTCTTTCCATTCTGAATTATTTCTATCTACTCTTCTGCCTTGAATGAAGCAGACAGTGAGATTTTCAAGACCCTTACAAGTGATAAGAGTCAGCAGTGGAACATCAGGATAAGCCAAAACTGCATGGGGAGGTTTGCTCAGCACAGCAAAGGCTCATTTCCCCAACTGTTGGGCTAACACTCACAAGTGATCAGGTGCCAAAGCGTCCATTGAGAGACAGCACCTTGCACAGGTTTTCACTTCAATTTAAATTCAATTTATACTGGATAAATAAGAAGAGAGTAACCCTGGGAGTGGATTTCAGCATGTGGCAGGGTGCACCCGACAAAAGAAACAGACTTGTCAAATCTCTGAAAACACACACACACACACACACACACACACACACACACACACACACACACACACACACAGAAACACCAGCCTGGACATTTGAACAGGACAATGATAGTACCACAGAACNAAACACACACACACACACACACACACACACACACACACACACACACACACAGAACCACCAGCCTGGACATTTGAACAGGACAATGATAGTACCACAGAACACTTATCTGTACTGATAAAAGAAAAGAAAGGGAAGAAGGGGGTGGGGGGAAAAAACAGTTTTTCTGGTTTGCTGGTTGATCCACTGCAATCCTTACAGTCTCAGCATTTCAATTCCCATCCTTCTCTTAAGAGGATTTTACTCCAAGGGTTGATGGAGCCAAGACATCTGACTGAAAGAGAGCTGTAGCGCTGGAAGCAGAACCAGAGAGGGACGAGGGCAGGGCAGTGAGGCAAAGTTAGATGCATGGAGAGGGAAAAGAGCAAGCTGAAGGGAATAAATGCTTGGGACAGGCCGCACTCAAGAACCACTAGGGCCTGATGTGTGAGCGGCAGGTGGGGAGCCCTTATCCCGTTAGGCAGGACTAATCCCACAGGCCAAGCACCTTGGCTTGGGCACCTGCCAGGTCAGGCCATGCTGTTTAACACAACACTAATCCAAGGGGCTCACGTCCACACCCAACCATGTTCTGGAAATATCTGCTGTGACAAAATCATAAATAAATCAGATGAAATACCTGAGGACTGATGTGTCAGTGTACCTTCACTTTAAGGACCCAGTGAAGAGTTGAATCTCAGATAGACAATGATACATTAGAACTAATTCAGTCATGATTGCTAATGCAGTGAATTCATAAAATACTCTAGTTAACATATTAAATCAATAACTTATCAACTGTGTCTCCAAGGAATTGAGGCAATAATCATAGGTCTAATTGCATTAAAGTATTATATCAGCTTTAATCATCTCAGTCACCTACATCTCCTCCACCACCTTGTGACTAAAGGACAATGGTCATTTTAGAAAGTCAGAATAGAAGCGTGGCCATTCTTTAAGCAATTAGCACCTACAAGCAGTCTCAGCAATAATTACAGCTTGGCAGATTTCCCCACTGAAACGGGCTAATTCTCTGTTTGGGCGATTAGCAGGATTAGTAGGATCCCGTCTGTCTGTGATGGGTTTTATGGCTGTGTTGTTCATGTAGGGGTGGGGGCTGGAATTTGCCATTAGCAGAAGTCCCTGAGGATGGCCCTAGATATGGGCATTCAGGCTGCACCTGGGCAAAAGGTGCAGAGAGGGTTTGCTAAACAGTATCTTATGCAGAATGAGACTAAATTGTTTTAAGACCAATTGTTTGAATGTCCAATGTGTGCAGTGACCTATATGCACTGGTGCCATGATATTTTTCCCTGTTCCCTGGCAGTTAAGCAGCTCTATTCCTGACTGGCCATAAAGGAGTTGTTCAACAACAAGCAGAGCATCAGTAGGTATGGTCCTGCTGGCACATGAGCACTCAGCACGACTATATCCAAATCCCTTTCCATACTTGAGGAGAAGACGCCAGGGACAGAAGGCACCATCCACATTCCAAAAACAAAAGCATGCTCCAAAAATGATGAATTCATACCATTGCAGGTTTGCCAATTTCATTTACCACAGCGGTACACCAAGCAAATACCCAGCCTACCCCTTCACTCTCCATGCTAGATGCTGTCAGTGTAAATAAAAAAATGCTCAGAAAGACAGAAGAACTGTGTGCGCCCAAAATATGTGTTTTTGAGTAAATGCAAAATTTCAGTTTAGGCATGTTGCAATAACCATTTTAGTTATTAACCATAATTTAAAACAACAGTTTCCAAAGTGTGAGAATTTTAGAAACCACAGTAAAAATTCTACATTAGAAAACTCACAATACATGTTGCCTTGAAACCTTCTTGTCACAGTGAGTCACGTGTGTGTGCGCAGTGTGCCTGGCTGAACTGGCTAGCTGGTCCAACAACACTTTAGTTTCCCTACAGAGAGAGCAGATCTGCTGTGAACATGTCAGAGCAATAAAAAATCTCAGTTCTATAGCAACCAAAATAAGCACCTTAAGTCAAAGATAGTGAAGCATTTTATATGTCCAAAAAAGATCAGGAGGTAGAAGACAACAGTTATTCAATCTGCAAAACATGAATCTAACATGCTTCAGCATCTCAATGATCACCTTCCATCTTATATACAAGGCAAAGTAAAAAATGAACTAGCCAATGTTATATTAGTCATCTACACTTAGGGCTCAACTTGGCTGGAGAGATTCACAGCTTTAATGTTACCTTCATTTTCATTCAAGTTCATTTTGCAGCAATACTGCTATCACTTACAAGCAGTTTTCTACATCTTCCTCCTAACCACCAACCCATCCAACGGCCCTGAAAGTAAATACACTTTTTACTGACAACAAGTGACTGAGTACCCAGTGAGGGCGGAAGGGGCTGAGAATATTTCCAATTTACCCATGATATAATACTTATTATATATATTTTAAGTAAACAAATGTTGCCCTATTAAACCTACTGAATGGTTGATGAAAACATTTTGGTTCATTTGCTGCCCTGGAAATATTCAACAATAATTAAATCTGCTATACCCTTTCTTGACATTAATTATGCTAATTATCTTAATTGTTCATTCACTTTTAGCTTACAACTACTACTGATCCTGCTGCATATGCAGATTAACCAACTTTATTCTTTATTCAATAGGTAGATATTTATTTTTACATATTTTTAATATATTTCTAATATATTATTTCATTTACTTATATATATTTAAAAGGTAAATATTGTATTTTGGTTTCCAAAGGCTAGATAGAAAAGGGTTAATAAAAAGTAAATTTTCATGTTTTATTTGCAAGACCAAGAAAATGAAAAAACAATATTCAATATTCAGTTATGGCATGTTCGTGTCCATTTCCCACCATAGGGTCTCATTACCTGAAAAAATACATTTAAATTTCAACTACCACAAAAAATTGTAAAACTATTAAATCTGGCATTTCCCTGAGACAATATTCATGCCATCAAAAGCTCACATTTTGATATCGCTACTTCTGTGTCAAGGGCAGGCATTAATCCAGGCTGCCCACCCCCCCCCCCCTTGGCCCTCCATCACCGTGTCAACACCAGCAGCCAAAAGGGTCTCTCTTGGGGCCACACCCTGGAGCTCTGCACTTTCTGCATATCCCTTGACAAATTACCAAAGCAATTCAGCTCAAGCAGTATGCTCCTACATATGACAGAACATTCATCATAATCTAGTTTGTACTTTTTTGGGGGTCTTCATAAGGAGTAACACAGGCAGCAATACCAAGCAACGAGTGAAAAGGTTGTGCACAAGGGCAACATGTTTGAGAAATGCTGCTGCTCTCTTTAACTTATGCAGCTATGTGGGGTGTGGGATTGCAGTCGGACGTTGGCAATTGAAGCAGCCTTGCGCTGGTGTTCTCTCTGGCACCAAACTAGAAGACCTAATGTTGTGCAGATTTACTCACTGGACAGCGTTGGGCTTGCTGGACTGCATAGACAAAACCTCTGAACCGAAAAATAAAAAGTATAACGACACAGAGCAAGACAATAAGTGGGGAACACATTCAGTCCCTGACACATGCAGACCATCTGTTTTGGGTCCTTTCCAGCCTAATCCAGCCAGCACAATGTGCCCATAGTGAACACACACCAACAGCAAGAGAGCAGCAGTCACAGTACAAATTAGTGTACATTATGTAGCCTCTTCCTCTTTATGCTGAGCTGCTCCAAAACACAAGAAAAGCCATTCATTATCACACCATATCAAAGGAGACCCACCAAGTAGCCTCCCATTCTGAATGGCACCACTGCCTTTACTTCAAAAAACACAATGTAAACATTTATATTCAGTGATGTTAACCAAAATCCAAGCTGATACTTCATTCTTGAAAAACTAAACAGCAGAAACTGAGTCTGTCAATAACTCTGTGGCACAGAAGAAACACACATGTATCCCACAGAACTAGCAAAGCATCCAAAGTTCACAGGAACATAACATTCAAACTTGGAAGAGAGAAAGAGAGGCTTCAAACTGCAAATCTTTTCACTCTACCTCATGAACCAGACAGTGATCACTATGCAGCAGAATGCACCCTCAACACATTTGCCAAACCCAATGCAGCCAACCTCTGTTCATTTCCTTCCTACCAACATAATTCTCCAAGAATGTGTGGTAGAATAGTCTGCCGCCTCTCCCAGAACCAAGGGCTCCTGTTTAGTCAGCCCATATGGTTGCAAGCACAGCACATAATGTAGAAGCGTGATTAAGCATTGCTCCCTGATGTAGGCTTGGAAAGACGAGTGGCACATTTGGTACACAACCTCGGTTGCACAAATTCTCTTGCCTGCTGCTCATATCACTGTTTCTCTGACATGGGCAGGCATTGGTGCAGTTTTGGGGCCTTGTTGACTCTTACAGTCATTGGAAGTCCAGTCAGTACTCCTACCTGGGGCTCTGCTACTTAAGGAAAGCTCACTGAAGAAATACTGTGTTCTCAGAAGACCTGCTAAAATCTTCCTATACACTAGACCTGTTCTAAGGAGACATACTTTGCATATATCAGCAGAAAAAATGTGGAGACCAGTATGCATCATTCAAAAAGGTCAGTTAGAGCATAAACTGAACAAAAAACATGAAAATGTAATTAGAAAGAATATGAACAAAGGTTCTAATGTCCAATGATTTAGCCAGCAAAAAACTTCACGGTCAGGGCTCTCTCGGTGTTTACACTGATCAAAACTGTGCCACTTCCTAACGGGAAGTAACTAAATTAGCATGTCAGTTTGTCTGACTCACCTGGTGTTCCACTTCTATTACAAAAACTTAATTCCTCCTGACACTTTCCTTTAAACCTGAGACTTGAATAAACATTCGTCTCAAAATAAGAGCCTTAGAAGAGAGAGACACGAATTTTATTTCCATTCAAATATTAGGACCAGCAAACAGAAGGGTGTAAACAAAGAGTCCATTAGCAAAGATTAACCACCGATTTCGAAAGCTGAATTTTCATGGCTGAATATATTAAAACTAGCATGGGGTTGTGCTAGCATTGTAATGAATCTTGATTTCAGCAATGATCAAAACGATAAATAAGGGGGGAAAAAAGCTAGCTTGTTAATTTTTCTCTCAGATTACTTTATTTTCATGTTCAAATCACAGCAGCACTGTTCTACAAGTTCTCACACTTCAGCGCTCAGAATTTTTTAAAGCATTGCAAAGGTTCATATGTGCCACTTAGCAAAATTATACATCACTACTATGTATGATTAACATGTGGAAGGAGCCCACTTAGCCTGGATGTTTTATATAGTGCCATTGGAAAGGCTGTATTAGAATGTTCAGAAAAACAGAAACAAACTATGGGAAAACTTCCACAACAGTTAGGCTGAACGAAGACTGACAATCAGGTTACATCACCACTGGTCTTTTATAGGACACAAAGGAAAACTCCAGTAAGTTTCAATTCTTTTGGCTTCAAGAGGTCCATTTTCAGCTAAATCAGATTAAGTTTAAGGGAAAGATACCTTGCTGACCCTAACAGCTACACTGAGTACTCTAATGAAGTGAGCTAAAAGACAACAAGGCTGACATGTCTACGAGGTGCTTAAGGTGCTAAAAAGGATAGTCCATTTACTCTCATCTTTACTTTTCATTTCTGGTCTCACCTAGCAGTTAGTGAGTGTGAATCATGGATGAGCTCAGCCTGAAAAATACTTTGATTCAGAGATGTGTCTAGTTAAGTGATTCCACACATGCTGACACTGAATGGCACACAGAGATTTGCTACTATTGATGGTGAATACACTGGTTCAATCCAGAATGGGACAAAGAACAGTGAAAACAAAAAACATCAAAATGTGAAGAGTTGCGCTGACTGAATGGAAGTAAAGTATCAAACAAAATTTCATATGAAACTAAAAAATTCCCCATAAAAGATGTAGTCTGTAGTTGAGTGATATGCAGCATGTAATTCTTCAGTGATCTTATGTGCATGGTTGACAGAAAGGTAACGTATGTCAAACCCTTTTTATCCATTATAGCCGGATAGTATATTTACAGATGGCCAAAGGCTTTGGCACCAGATCCAGCTTTGGAGAAGCAAAGGAATAGAGATGAAGCCAGAGGGTTGACTCTAATGGGTCGAACATGGGGGTGGACTCAGAGAACACAGCTCATTGTGCACAAGCATGCAGGTGAAAGGAGACATGAGCCCATAATAGCTTGCTATTCAACATGACTGGACCAGCAAGAGGACACAGCTATGCTCAGCTTAGAATATTTGTTTATTGCATTATAACAAGTCAAAGAATAGGAATTTATAGGGATCAACGTCACCATCAAGAGGGGTTACCTGTTCAGTCTGCGTTCTGTTCTCTGTCATGTTCAGTTCACAGATGACAAATATTTTGTGAAGTTCAAGGAAGCCTGGCTCATATGTAATGTCAGGTTCAAGACCCTGCCTAGACATAGTCCTTGCACCGTACAGCTGTTCTTCTCAATCAGAATACTCCCCCTTTTCGCATGGTATCATATGCATGAGTCATCAGAAGGCTACCTCGGCAATGGCTGGGTCAGCTTTTGAGTGCCAATATAAAGAGGAGAAATTTTTAATTTAAAAAAATCATAACAATAACTGAGTGGCCTGCAGCAATCAGACCAAATGTCAGTGGAAAGAAAATGGCTGTTCTTTCCATTTCTGCAGCTGGATGCCACTCCCCAGCCAATCAGCCTTGCAGCTGAGCTGCCATACTGCATGAATTCACTGATCACACCTGTTGAAAGTCACAGGGAACACACATTTTCATTATAATAAAGCTGCAGAAGGACACCACAACATACATTTCAGCTGAGTGGAAATTAAAATTTGGTTGTAGCACAGCAAATGTAAAACGCAGTATGCTGTAACCAGTCATTTTCCCAGTGCACAGATGTTCTGCTAACCTTGGCTGTGCCCAAAAACATTCCTTTTGCTAAAATTCATAAAACTGTGTACAATGCTTTTTCTCACCACCATACTGCCTTCCCATTCACATCTTTGTGTGAACATGCCCATCACAAGCAGACAAAGCACTAGCCTGCAGGGCCTGTCTGTCTACAAATGCTGTAGATATGCAACTTAATCTCACCAGTTGAAAAAGCAAAACAATCTCAGCACTTCACTCAATTCCAAAAACATACTGCAATCGAACTGTAAAATTCATACAAATAGGTGGGAATCTTGTTTGTTATGATTTAAAATAAGCAAACATTTGCTTACAAACAAAAACTACATGTAATGACAAACAAAAACAAATTCGTCCTGCAGAAAAATCCCACCTTGCTTCAAAGTAACAGTATGCAAAGCAGGATACATCATATTTTCCTTTCACATTTGGCGACCCTGTTGCTTAGACATTAGCAATATTGCAAGCGGCACCTAAAACAATTTAATACTGACAAACAACAGTTGAGCTGTGGGGAGAGCCCTGCAAATAATATGCCCCATGGCTGATGAAAAAAATAAGGGCTGGAACAAATTTCTTTTAGGGTCCACAGAGCTGATCTCTCCAGGTTCTCCTGCAGATTACATAATGCTTGGTAACCTTGGAGAAAATCAGTACAAATTGCGCGGGCTGAGGTGGGTTAGACGGTGCTGTGCAGCAGACTGAGCCATTCCCAAGTGTTTGAGTTTTTAAAGCACATCAAAAGCATTTTCCAGGTTTCCATCTGTTAAATATGACCAGGGTTGGTGATTCCTCTCACAATTTTATGGCTGGCTAAAAATGTTTTATTTAGGGTTATACAAGCATGTTTAATACACAGCGCTTTCAATCTACAATAAAACTTCTCTTTAGGTCCATGTTGCCTGGTGCATAATAGAGGTTTCATGGGGCTAATTTTCACACCCATTAAGAAAAATCTTCACTGACATTTGGCATATGGCTGCTGTTACAGAGTGGTAGTACACAGGGGAAGAACTACCCTAAGAAATTTAAATTCAGCTCAATGTATTTTTATACAGAACCTATTCTTACAGGTTGCAATTAAACATTTAAAAAAATAATACAGCATATACAGAAGACCAGCAAGTAGCATAATTAATCACTGCATGTATTAAGGCAATGGAATACTAAAGCCTATATAACTTTAGAGGATGATTTACTGTATTCAAGGTAACACTGACACCTAGAAGCATTAAAGTACACAGATACTCCTCAGAACATCAGGGATGAAACATTCTGTTTAAAAAAAAATTGTGTAAAGAATGCAAACAAAAACTCCCAAAATACAATTAAATATACAGAGCGTGCAATCTACTGTAGAAAGAAAATGACTTTAATTTATTAATGAAATTCCTGAACTCGCTGTTTGTAATATTAAGTGGATTGCTCACCATCAGAGGAGGTTTACCACAATACTGTAAAACAAAAACATTTCGTACCAGCTGAGAATAATAATGGGAGCCATTATTTTTGAAAGTGAAGATTACACTTTCAGTGCATAATGACTGCAGCTTAATAGATTTTCATTTGCACCATAATTTAAGACAACTGATTTAAAGGAGCATGTTGTATTATTGAACTTGAGGAGGTTTTCTATCAGAAGACCTTTCTTTTCACAGCAACCACATCATCTTCTCTTACCTGTCTACTGGAGTCATCTGGGTATGAATTAGCCCTTGCATCAGAAAAGCAACATGAAATTTTCACAAACCTTTGAGAGAAAAAATATCACTAAGGAACCTTATTTTTAAACAATAAATCGAAAGGTAATTGAACACTGGTCAAAAACTGAATCACTGATGGCAAAATGTTTATAATATCCACCCAACCAGTAGAAAGCAGGCCTAGTGTGTGACTATATATCCTGTGTGGGGTACCCAAATATACACTGGGATTGTTTATGTAACCATGCATTTAGCTGCAAAGGTGTTAAAGTAATAATACCGTGGTATCTATTCTCAGATTCCCACTGGAATGATTCAGGTTTCACCCAGGTGTAATTATCACTTTTATTCTTTGGGAATCCTCATTACTGCTTTAAACTGGGTGGGTACAACATTTGACCAATACCTTATCCATTGGACTCTGGCTTAGTAAGCTAACTAGCAGAAAATAAACAACCTGCATGGAAAGACCACAAGGCTAAAGTCTGGGTGATGCAATAAGCAGTTGGGCTTTCAATCTAGTGACACTATTGACATTTCAGGTAAGCGGCAGTTACCCTCATATAATTAGCAATTAGCAGGACATTCTGAAAAATCAGCTCAAAATGTTTTACTTTTATACCAAGTCACTAAACAGTTTTTAAGGACCATACCTTACTGTAGGTTACACCCCTCTTCGTGATATTGGTACAAGCCAGACAGTTTTATTTAATTCCTACATTTTATGTGAGTTTTGCTGTAACAGTGACATGAAATTCTTTAACACTTCCACTTTCTGAAACCCAATATTATCATCACCAACATGAACAACTAAGATAGACACATCACTGGTTATAATGAGATCCAAAGGAGCATGAATGTTGGAAACCTTTTCCTCGGGGAAGCATTTTACAGAAAAAGGCAGAGTGTTACAATTAGGAAATTTATAATTCCTATTGCTGGAGTCACCTTGAGCACCTCAGCGTGAAAAATGTGTATTTTGTATGAATTTGTGACCGTGCGCAGGATGATTGAAAATTTGATCTAAAATGTCTGAATATTTTGTCACTTGAAGTTTGGCGCCACTTTTGAATATTTATGCTAAATGAAATTATCTCCACTATATGTCACATATAACATATGTGCCTTCAAAATGGAATTTCCAATTAATACATACCTGTGAGTTCCCCAGGTGAGTTTTTCCCAATCCAAGGTGAGTTTTTCCTGTTTAGTAGAGCTTTAGTAGTTTTTTTTTTTTTTTTTTTTAAACATGGATGGATTCAGAGCAATTCCTACACATGCACAAATAAACTGGGGGGGACACTGTCCATTAGGACTGACTGCTAACAGCTTTCTTACAAAGAACTCACCTCCAAGTCCATTGTTTCCCCATTAAAACACAAATTTGCAATTAAAAGACTGATCCTCATTTAAAAGCAGGCAATGCTAGAACCACAAAGTATAGAAACTAATCGGTTTCTTAAGTGTGCAATGCATTGCTCAATAAAAATGCAAATCTAACTCACATGGCTCTCAGCTCTTCTGTGTGCTTGTCTCTAAAATTAACCATTTTACAGTCAGAAGACCTAAATGCAAAAAAAGTTCATTTTTCTTAGTGTGGGTTAAATTAGCTAACTCTAAATGCAAACATTTTGAGAAAACAATCTATCCTTCCAACACAAATGCATATCCATGGGTTTGACAGAATTTTAAGAAGTTACAAACTCATATTTTAAAGACAGACTGACTATACAGAACATTTACTTTAATAATTTTAGATTTGTAGAAAGACACTGCTTCTACTGTACATATAGTTTGGGTTAATGTACACTTCCAACCAAAATTATAATCATATTATTTGTACTTACTTGAAGAGCATTCTTGTATATCACCTACTTTTAAAACTAAATTACCATGTTCTTTTAACAGGCAATATAAGCTGCACTGTACTGCCTGTACCTTTTTGCACAATATATGCACTGTACAAGTTCACATTGTATGATTGCACACAATAAATTTGTGCATTTTCATTATCACACTTTGACTCTCTTTAGCTTTGCATGCAAGAAAAACAGTTTGCCACCTAGGTAGCCTAACTGTCAATGACAGTAACATGACTGTATTTTATGGATCTGCAGCTCACTTTTAAAAACTAGTGTTTTCAATATGTTTTATAACACATTCAAGCTAAATAAAAAATGTGGAGAAGGAAAAGATGTATATGATAATAATCCAACTCAGCCTGTCTCCATTTTTACTTCATTACTGCTGAATTTCTATCAGAAACAAAGATGTAAGCACTGAAAACAACCTGCAAAGTTCTCCTACATAAAGACTGCCTTTGACCATCAATGGCAAAATAATTGTTATTTCCCCTCAGTTACCAGTTCACATTCCTGTCCATATTTGGGCAGTTTTTCATCTGTGCACTTCAACTTAAAGTACCTGCATTTTAACAGTAGTTCTGATGCTAATGTAGTAAACACAGCACTGATGGCTCAAACTATGAAACTGAGAAGAAAAATCTGAAAACTTTACATGGGCTGGTTGTAATATGGAGGACAAAGCTATAGAAATGAAGAAAAGGTTCTGGTCCAGGGCATCTCAACATCTGATTCAACAGGGGTCAATCACATGTCATTTTCACAGCTGGTGCAAAGCTTGCTCTCTGAGGTCGGCTTCAAACAGCACAAGCATTCTGATCTGGAATAAATCTCTAGGCCAAGGAGTTGAGGAGAGCAGTACACAGGGTTTCCGCCCACACCGCGCTCCACAACAACACAAATTAGAGCGCAAACAAGTGTCAAGACACACACCGGAGACATGCCATCTTTCCGCAAAGGAATGACAACTCAATTGAGCACAGAAAGGAGATCTCACACTGCAGCAGAAACAGCCTACTGCTCTGAATCACAGTTTGTAATGTTTTTCAACACCCCTGGAGAAACAGGGGAAGAAGGAAGGAGAAAACAATTCAAAAAATAATTCAAAAGAAATAGCTGGGGAAGATTTGTTTTTATTGCTTCCTTGTTTCAGCTGGGGGTTACAAAACAGTGCACTTTGTGTCCTGTGTAATTACCACTCAGATCAGCCTGGTGGTCATCTGCAAAACCATTTGATCGCAATTTCAAAGTGGTGGCAGCCCTGAGAATCGATGCACAGCATCGGCTTTCACAGTGACAGTGATACAGTGCTGCTGCAGGCCAAGTGGACGGGAAGCTGGCGATAGAGGCCGAGAGAGCAGGAACAAACAAGCTTTCCAGGCGAGGATAGCTAATGGCTCCCTTTCGCCGTGCTGTTACTTAACGTCCCACTGGCAAAAGTCCAGTGTTTTTTAAAAGCACCAAGCTCAATGTGGACTACACAATTTGCTCAGTTTTCTTTCAGTCAAAGGCTGCACTGCTGTCAAATGAGAGAGCTGTTTGTTAAAGGCTGCAGGGTGAACAAAATGACATCTTCACTAAAACAAATGGAAAACCACAGCAAATATTCCATATCTGCATTTCACCAGCTTTTGCAAGCTGAAACATCCCAATTCTCATGCCTTAATGTGCTTCTTCAGCGGTACTGTTACAAAAAAGACAGCTGTGCACCATTCAGTGGGATGAAGTGTGTTTAGAGTTGAGGTCCACGGAAAACACCACAGCTTCACAATCCAGTTCCTACAAAAAGATTTGCTTTTTTAAGAGTGACCTCATGCATAACAATGACTCATTAGGAAACTGGTGTTTGAATCCACTAATTGGGCGCCACTGCAAGGCAGCAATGAGCCAAGCAAAACAAAGAGTGTGTGTAAGCCTGAGTCACTTACATGAGATACATAAACACTTACCACAAAGACAAGAAACGGTAGCTGAGCACAGAGCAAGTGCCAGCATGAAGATCGAGACCCTGGTTTTTCAAGTGTGGAATCCATTACGCATGTTTCTATGGCCATGCACCTTAAAAGGTCAGTGTGAAGTAAACACTGAGTATTTGTACACCGGCATGGCGTTGGTTGTCGCACAGAAAACCTTTTCAGTGTTGTCCAAACAAATTTCCAGCCATAAAGAGACTCCATATGTTGCGTAACTCTGCACACTCATGGGCGCCTGCATTTAACAAAACCCTTTTTACCATGCTGTTTACATGAACTTGAGTGCTTTTTTCAAACTTATTTCACTGTTCTGCAAACTACCTTCTGCTCCCATTTAAAAACAGAACTGAGTGTTTTCCACATTTTTAGCTCTTTGGCACTTGCATTTTTATTTCCTACACAATCAAAAAAAAAAAGTCAAATATTTTGTCATATGAAATCACGGGCATTAAACAAAATGTGCTGTACTTCCACTGGATCATGATATTAACCTGAAATCATCTCACTAACAGTTATCTAGAGTACAGGGATCCTGCTAACCTCAAGGGTCTTGATTTAACATCTGGGCTCAGGTGAGCAGTCACCTTTTTGTGGGGATCAAATACAGTAAAATTCTTAAATTACCATTTTTAATAAATTTAAATTCACGTACAGATCTAGAGACAAACTGCTAACTGCTCCTGTCAGAACCCCAGGGATCATCAGCCCTTTTTTTATGTTCACTTGACAGTGATGGTCAGTTATATAATAAACAATATGGTAGATACGTTATGGAGGGAGACCCAGCTCCTTATGACACTGAGGCGTTCACACACTGCAGGTAGACTGGTCATTGGCTCATCCTTTCAAAAATGCACAAATGTTTCCAGTAATAAAAATAACAGTTCTCAAACATTTACAAAGTTTTTTTGACTTTCAGATCACGATTGGGGGGGGGGGGGGGGGGGGGCCCCAAAAAAAANGGGGGGGGGGGGGGGGGGGGGGGGGGGGGGGGGGGGGGGGGGGGGGGGGGGGGGGGGGGGGGGGGGGGGGGGGGGGGGGGGGGGGGGGGGGGGGACTCCAGACAAAACGTTAGGCGTAAATCTGGAGGCCAGGCCGGAAAGTCACACAAGTTTGTGAGAGCATTTATCATTAATAATACACTATAACAATATAGTCACTATTATTGTTGTTGGTATTATTAATTTTTTTGAGACAGACTGTAAACTCTCTAGCACTGAACTCTGTGAAGCTCCAGCGGCTCCCCAGCTACACACACACACACGGTTCGTCACTCACCGTGTCGGCGGACAGTGTGGCCGCCAGAGCCACGGCGAGCAGTGCCACACACACCATCCTCATGTTGATCGGGAGCATCCGCGCGCTCACACACACACACTCCACCGGCTGCCCGGCGCCTCTCCTCCGTCCACAGACTCTCCTCACTTCGGCTTCTGGCCCTCTGTCCTTCGCGCTCCTCCTTCAGCCACTCGCTTTTCCTCTTCTTTCCTTCCGACGCGTCTCGCACCTCCCTTTCTCCTCCGTGCACTTTCCCCCCCAACTAAAAATTACACTTATTTGTTTGCCTCCCACTTTACGCCTATCCGTGTTTCCCGGCACCGCTATCCGGCAGCTGTGTCCTTTTGTACTGCTTTATCTTCTTGTCCGCTCACGCGTCCGTATTATTATTATTATTATTATGAACAATCTTCGGAAGGAAGATCCTTTTTCACGCGCTGCAACTTCGACGGACGTGTCTCGAGCCGTGCAGCCAAGGGTGCTCGAGCGCAGCGTTCGGTTTGGCTCCGCACCACTGGGGGACGGACGAGGCTGGCCTCGCGCAGTGATTGACAGGTTCTTGGACCAAACAGAGGAAAGGAGCCCAACCCGCAAGAGAGTCAGTGAGGGGGGGGGGGCTCCAAGGAGAAGTGCGTTTAAATACAATAACACAGTGTTAATTTCACTGCCCTTTTGCACAAAAACTACATATTAAAAATACAGTTTTACACTATCATCATCTCAGGCTGTAATAACTTAAAAGTAATAATCGATTAATATGCCTTTTATTGTTAAGTTTTGGAAATATTAATGTATACGTATTTTGCGCAAACTAACTCATTTTTATTGTTAAAAGTCCATTACCAGTGTAGTGAAAACGCACAATGTGTTGCCGGCATTAAAGACTATACCTTTATTAAATTAACAAAATGTCGTGTTCCTTTGATTTTACCCCGTGTTCACGTGCAGTTGCGTTAAATTGCATTTTGTTTCCATACTGTACAAATTTTTACCTGTGTTTATAACGTGTACGAAGTGTCTCATCTGATGTCTTTTGTCTCCCTCTGCTGAGGTACAAACGATATAAATCACTGCGAATAACTGAAAAGTTTACTTCACTTGAGGCTAGCTGTGGCACAGCTGTCTCCTCACGCTTGTCACAGAAATATAGCTTTTATTGAAAAAGGAAAGAAAATGTGACAAGTCCCTTTGAAGCTAAGCCAGAGAAGACCTCAAATCCAAAACCAGTGAAAAATGTCCGTAACCTTCAACTAAATTAAAAGTCTAGCCCTCGATAACCTCTGGGACAACCTCATCCTGCTGCCTGTCTACTGTCCCCCATATTTCTGCAGCACTCAGTCCAGCTGCCTCAACTGTCCTCATCTGATTGTCACTTAACAGTGAGCAGCTTGTTTTCCTTATGTTGAATCTCCGTGGGACAGGCAGTGGAGTGCTGTCCAGTATGACCTGCCCTGTCCCATGTCATGGTCCACCTCTCTCAAGCTGTATTTAGGGTGTGTGTTCCTCCTGAAATGGTGTATGAGGATGTGTGATTTATTTTAAATACCTGGAGATGAAAGTCAAACCTGAACAATCCTTACATTTGTATCATTTTACTTCAATGATGGTTTGATCATATATTTGCACATATAAAATAATTGTGGTTAGAGAGGCAGAATTCAAATTTTGAATTTTTTTTGGGTCTCAGACAGCAGGAGAAAAGGTTAAAGGTGAAATGAACTAAAACTGATTTTAGAAATTGCCAGTATCTACAGGCAGTGATGTAGACGCTAGGTAAGGTGGACTGGACCTCTCTCAGGCAAAGATACACAAAGTTGATGTTATATCAGATTTATCATATTCCTGTAAATTATCTAGCCCAAACTGTCTCCCAGTTTTGCTGAATTATAGATCTTAATTACAAGCTTGAATAGTTAAGAAACAGTTTTCATGAAACCCATGGACTGAACAAAATACACATCCAAGAATGCTGACACTAGGCAAAAATCTGAAGTTGTAAATTAATGTTATGAGCTTGGATAGTAAGAGGGCACTTAAAGTGTTTATACCATCTATTTACAGTCAATTTGCTGCTTAGCAATAGATTAATGTCCATAATTTTTGTGCTCAATGAGCTTCATACAGTATTCAGGCTAATAGGTCAATAGACAGTTGTGATGCAACATAAATGACTGCTGGAATGTTTATGGAGTCATTTTACTCTCAATCTCCAATGTGTCCATGTGAATAACTTGCATTTGCAATTGTCAAGAATGAGTTTGGAAGGTCAATGAAAATCATTGTTATTAGGAACTAAGTTTGAGAAAACTCCTATTGGCTTGTATTCTTTTACAACCCTTTTTGTATAAATCACATTTTACATCCGCTTGCGTTATACTTCACCATTATTACATCACCAAAAATTAATGTACTGCCCTCATCTTCTTTTGTCTCTAAGTCTCTTTAGTCTAAATGCTGCCAGCAGTCTCTACTGGGATCAGTGTTCTCCACGGTGGTCAGACCCAGCAATAAGACACCTACGCCTGCCTCGAACCCCTTCCCCACCTCACCGCCCACCAGTTTCCTGTCAAGAGAAGAGATTATCCAGCCAATTAGGGTGAAGACAAGAGCACTTTTCCCTGATGTACACTGTGCTGCCTTCCTCCCTGTCCAACATGCCTCAATGATGAGACTTCCCTCCATGATGAAATACAGACAATTATGGTAGAAAAGAAATGCAATAAAGAAAGCAAAGTATTCATAGTCATTTAGATAATAGATGAGTACATATCCCCTGTAAATTGCACCAATAAGAAAACAGCAGGGCACATGGTAAAATAACTAATCCCTTTCGCTGTCATTCTACAGCTCTACTGGGCATAGCAGGTTCACCGAGTGGGACGAAGCAGTAAATAGTACAAGAGTGGAGGATTATGGACAACCGGCCAGAGGAAAAACAAGAGCTGAGCACAGCAATGTCGATAAGAACTGTATTAAAACAGACCCAAGTCTTATATTGCCATGCCCAGCCAGCAGGTTTATTCATGTAGCATGACTTTACATCAAAGAGTGCAAAACCCTTTGTTGGAGAATGGAAAAGAATGCTACCTTCCTTCAGATCTGGAACATTATTGTATTATTTAACAAGCATCACTTGTTAACAGCACTTCTGACACCTCCAGCAGATTTAGCACACGACAGATCTTTTCTTAACACAGAAATCTAAGGCAACAAGACAGCATACTTCATGACAATAACCTCCAGAGACCCATGAAAAAAAGATTTTTGGATGCTTTTCTAGAAAGCTGTCTACACCCCACCCAAAACATGCGGTATCATTTAAAAGCATAGAATGCCCTATATGAGGTGCATTTGGAATAAGAATCACATTGCAGCAGGTACAGTTTTGGAGCGGCACTTAAAATATGTAGAGTGGATAGAAATGGATAAGTCTCAAGAGGATAAATAGTCACTGTCACTCCATGATAGCCAGAGCCAAAGCAGTAGCTGATATTTTACCAAGGAGGCCATCTGTCCCCAGAATAACGGAAACATTTGGTTGGTGAGTGAAGACCACAGTTCACTGGTTCCTGGACAAACAGCCAGTGTCACCGCTATGAAACAGGCCCACCTCACTTCTCAACGAGCAGGACTCTTCACGCTAATTTCTCACCCACTATTTCATGCTTTATTTTTAGCTCTCTCTTCAGTCCATTCATTTATTTGGCCCTTTTTCTTGCACGCCATCAGGGAGATGGAGATCTAACGTCGTTGGGGAAAATGAGCCCTCGCTGCCTCAATTACCGACTTGATTAAAATCTAAACACTCTCATTAATCCCACTAAAATTCCATCAAAACCATTTTAATTTGAAGATGCATAATACCGTTGGACCACATGGTGCTCGCTTCAGGGTTTCACTGAAAATTTCATCACACACAGTTCATTCCAGGGGTACTGTATATTCCCCAGTTGTTGTCGTGCAGGGCAGCAAATAGCAGCGCTGGTAATAGGTTTAAGGTTTAAGAGGGATGTTGAAATGGGATTAGCCATTGACCTGTAAGATTAGCCAATAAGATCAGATAAAATCACATGTGAGTTATTCCATTTTGATATCCAAAGGGGGGATAAACTATTCTTTAACATCTTAGTTCAATACAAACCACTTTCAAACAAATTATATGTAAAAGGTCATAAAACTTACAGTGCTTAAACAAAACTGTTGATGAAAAGGCAGATATCTCCCCACTAAGAGAGTGGAGCATATGTAAAGATAGTTTATTTTGCACTAACAGCTCAGCTGTATGACCTTCACAGAAGTCACTGAAGTCCTGTGGTGGATAAGAAATGGAGCTTTTCTGTGACAACTGCGTCCCCTAGTGGTGTTTCACTAAAATTGTTTTTTAAAATCAATGGATAGCTCTTCAAGGGAATATAGAAAAACCTTGTGTAACTAATACAAGTATCAGAAAAACTCTCAGACTGTATACTTTTGTATCATAATTCTAATAAATTTTGGAAAATTTGGTCCACTTTTATTCTAATTTCTTAGTGCTGCATGAGCATTCCTGCTATATATCACAACCTTTTGCATTTGTACAGTATTCATTCTTATCTGTGTCAAAGAAATTTGTTCTCCAGCAAAGAAAAACACTTCACATCTATATGCATTGGTACTTTTTGGTATACTGGTTCTTGAAAGCTACTGCGACACAATTCTGTTCTGTTGTTGATCCATCGTTTTTTAATCTTTCAGCTGATAAATAATTAGTATCCAAAACGGAAAAATTACGAGCTATTTCCTCTCAGACAGAGCAGCCTGGTTTGTGCCTCTTGTGAGCTTTACTCTCTGTCAGAGTGCAGCTCCTCAGCTGTGGCCCCAGAGAACTCTGCATTGTCCTGGCTGTGTTCATCTGGATTTTCAGCCACATGGGAGGATCTGGTGTCTAGCCCATTTTTCCCAGTGTCCTCTTCCTTGTCCTTGTCCTCATCTCCTTTCTCTACCTCTTGATCCTCTAGTTCCTCTGCCAGCCTCTCCACCTCATGTTGGTCCACCTCCTCTTCCTCCTCCACCTCCTCCTCCAGCTCCTCCTCTTCCCCCTTGTTCTCCATCCCCTGGGGCTTGAGAGTGGTGCTGCTGAACTGACTCCGTGGCTTCCCCAGGATGCCAAAGCTGTGGGAAGTCACAGGTGAGATGCCAGTCAGCTGAAAACAATCAGCAGGGCTGTTCTTTTTTTCTTGGTCTATTCACAAACTCACAGTTGTTTACTACTTGTCCAAATCATGGTCATGGTGGTCTGGAGCCTACCGAAAGTCAAGGTACACTCTGGACAGAATGCCAGTCCAGCACAGTCCTCCTCCATTATTACGCTTATTTTTCTATACCAGTTTAAAGGGACTTTTACAGTAACAAAGCAGCAGACACTGACTCTTTATAGAAAGCATATAAAATTTATGTAGACAAACCCCCACCATGAGGTTTGTGTACACTAACTGTAACGCACAGTCATGATGCCCAAAGTAGAGAAGGGGAGTGAGTGTTACCAAAACGAGGAGAGCTGTGAGGAGAGCTGCTCCATCAGGGTATCTTTGTCACACAGCAAAGCCGGGAGACCTTTTTGAGGGCGGGTACTACCAAACAGGTGTGGGGCAGCCTCCTGCGGTGAGGGGAGTAGAGTTACCATCAGCGGGGAGCGCTGCATCACCATGCGCCTCAGGGCTGGTCTCTTCTGAAGCCTCCTGCCACCACAACCCGTGAGCCAGAGAAAAGGCAGTTTTACAGGAACATGTTGGGGACTCAACAACAGTTAGCTTTCACAATTATTATTTTTGCTGTTGTACTGCCAGTAACATACTTTTTAAATGTTTATTTAGCTGCCAACAATTTTATCCAAAATAACTTAGTTGTTGAAGTTAACTAAACTTGATGTATTTAATGGAGCAGTTCAGACCTGCTAATTTGCTTGCCCAAGAATACTACAAGATGGACTGTGATTCAGACCATCAACCTACAAGGTAAGCATCTGAACATAACAATACCAGGCTGCTTCATGTTACCACCCAATATAATATTTATTACACACTAAAGACCAGCAGGGAAAACTGTGACTGGAGTCCAAACCTACCCAAGTGCCCCCATCTGTAGGAGATGGATGTAAATTTATACCTTTGACTTTGGGCTGGGGGAGTCTGCTCTTTGACTTCCATGTTCCCTTGTTTCATGGAGCAGCTGCTGACAGGTGAACCTTGTTCATTCATCCCTCCGGCTTTTGCGGCGGTATTGAAGGTGTCAGATCGTAGCAGCCTCCCCACTTCTGCCCTGATGATCCCAAGGTCCTTCCTCCCAAAGGTCACCCAGGCCACGTAGCAGGTAAAGCTGTAGAGACACTGAGAGGCACGTGGCTTGACCAAAGGTATGTGTAACCAATAAACATCTGCCAAAATTCAGTGTATACAAAATGCTAATTAAAATACCATGGTAAAAGGTGAATTGGCATTTAAAGGGAGATAGCAACTTAATGAAAATTTAAGTAAAAGATATGTTAAAACCACCCAGGATGGAAACATTAAAGTGCCTTTTGTCATATCTTTGGCAAAAATTGCATACAGTTTCCATCTGGCCTTTGTTATTATCTTGCCATGAACTAAAACTAAGTTTAACTTGTACTTACTTCAAATAAGTGCCTATCAGCGTATGTTGACGATGTTCTGCTCCTGTCATCATAAAACAAGCACATTTAGATTAACTGTCAGCAAAGATCCAAACATTACAACAAAGCAGACATAATAAACATCATGGCATCTTCTATAGATTAGAATGCCATCAAACACGGATAAGCCTTTCAAAGCCGACAGTTAATAAAATAACATATATTTGCTGTATTGGCAAATACTACAATGGTACTCTCTGGTCCTCAAGGATTAAGTACACACACTAACTCAAATAAACTGTTTCTCTTATCCTAGTTTTGTCACATGCCACCTGTCTGTGATCGTCATTGGAAGCTGCTCTTGATGGGCAGAGGCTTGTAAATCACTGCAGAAGAGCACATCCCAGATCTGTCTGTCACTTGTTAGTGAGAGGAAAGGATGACAAACATAACCAAGAGAGGTGGTCTTCTGCAGCAGGAAAGATGCACCTACCAATCCGAGCAGCTTTGACTTGGATTCACAGAGGATACATTTTATATATTATCAATATATAAACAAATAGGTGGCATAACTACTTTTTTAAATACAATTGTTAGTAGTTAGTATATTATAGCTGTATAGTATAGTTAGTATAGTAACTACTATTTTGTACACACTATCGGTAATTTATTGCATTTGTTATTGTTTGTCTATAAATGTACGTATACTAACTCCTTCATGTAATCACAATGTATCATACAAATGATACAATTAAACATTTATTTCAAACATTCATTGAATTAATATTTTACATTTTCCCAAGACCATTACAATGATGAACAATTACATGAATATATCTGAAGTTAATACAGTAATATCTAAATCAGTACTCTAGATGAGTCTTTGAGAAACAGAGTGCTTAAAGATACAGATTGCAAATAAACCCAGGAGACTATTGTAGTCTATTCCTTTATGTTTAACAGATATAAAATTATTAAAAAATACAAATTTTTTTAAACATTTTGTAAAACCTGACAATTATGATACATTACTCACAGGAGGAGTAAAAGGAGCATTATTATTATACGTGGTAGCACTAATCATGGTTGTTACTCTACAAGGGTTGATCAAAAATTATTACGGATTTTTTCAGTTCTGAGAAGGGAGTAAAATTTGGAGTTTTTTCCTACCCTTATGTATCAAGTATACAGAGAATGGATGAAAAGACTGTTGCTTCCTTTGAAAGAGCAGTGTTTCTAGTCAGATCTCATGGGCGAACTGCAGGGTAGGCTCCCTGTAAACTGTCCACTTTCCATGGAGATACGGTATTTTAACCCACAGCTTCACAGTTTCCCACCTGCCTCTCACCATTGTTAGTGAGCCCTGGACAAGGGGGTCTGGGTACTGACCTCCCACAGGCCATGTGGTGATGCTGCGGCAGATTGAGGCCCAGCACCAAAGTGGAGTAGTGGAAGGCCAGCTGCTTCCGTGCCAGGTCCATTTTGGCACTTGCCTCCACTACTGCCTGCAAATCTGCTTCAATTTGCTCGCTGACAGATACATGGCAAAATGGAATTAAACTTACAAACTTCATTTCAACACTGGTTGTTCATATAGAACCAAAGTCTGGAGAAGGAAGTCCACTCCAGCAGTATCTAAAATGGGCCCAAAAATGCCAAAGTCAAGAACATCTTTAATACACATTAAAATAATGTCAGACATTCAGCAATGAAGACTCTGACATTCTGCCCTGACACATTCTTTTCCCTCATGTGCATTTAAGAATGAACTCCTTACGCCAGAAGAGGCTTGGGTTTCATCTCCAGCACCTTCTTCTCAAAGTAGCAGGACATGTAAAGCAACAAGGTAGCAAGGAAGTTGTCCAGCTCCTGGCATCTGAGGATAGCCAGAAAAACAGGAGCAGTCAACCCGAGACAGAGTGGAGGGATGCCTGAAAGCATAAAAAGTAGTTTCATACCTCAGCAGAGACAGGAAACACCGAGGGATGGAGTGAGACTCACTCTCCTGCAGCAATGTCAGCGCCACCTCTGTAATGTTATAAACAGGGCAGTTAAGGGAAATGGATACATAGTTGGATGGTCTTGCAGCTCTCGAGCTGCATGTTGGACACCCCAGTCTAAATTCATACAGAAAGTATAAATTGGGTAAAATCCTTAGTAACGACAACAAAACATTTTATCACTATGACTTCTTGTTTTAAGACAGGTGTAATATGAATTAAGAACTCATGTGACAATAATAAGGCTGCATCCATCCATCTCTCCATTTTTCATGAACAGCTTGTCCTGGTCAGGGTCATGGCTGCCCAGAACTTGTCTCAGAATCACTGGGTGCAAGGTTAAGAAAATACATCCTGGGTGGGATACCTCTCCATCGCAGGTAAAAAAGCTTCAACAGTCTATTGATTTGATATTAATATTCATGTCTATGACGTGAACAGTAATATACATTAAGTGAACATGATGCTTACGTTTAACATCCTCTATAGTAACCTTGCCCATCTTTGCATCTTTTAGGGAGGCCTGGCCAGCCTTCAGTGGAGCTTGTCCGATCTTACGCTGGTCCTGTGGTCGACTACCGTTGTAGTCCCTGTTAGCAAATGCAAGGACTGTACAATGTAAATGATAGTTAATTTTAAAGTCAAATAGAAATTCTGCTGAATTGTTTATTTATGATGCACTTATTACAAAATTTCCACTTGTGTAGACCCTTTTTGTTACGCTCCCTCTAGCATAGCTGTTAAAGTCCATGGATGATGGCCAAACAACAGGTCATTAATGTGGGCCTTTGCTCACTTGACTTGACTAACTGTTGCAATTTAAGTCAAAGTGAGATGAGAGGAACACATTGCACAGTACGGTACCCTCTGTATATTCTGGAATGTTCCAGTAAATGTGTGGCCTCAGTCTTCTTCTTCTTCTCTTTATTCACATCTGATGCATCCAAACTGCAAATATACAAATATACATTTTAAAAATTCAGAGAGGAAAAAACAAACGCACAAGCTATGCGCATATTTATAGGGTTTGATTCATTGCCATGTTGGTGCCCTGGAGGAGCTGTGCAGCACTTCAGCCCATCCTCATTTATATTCACCATCATTCATATACACTATTATTCATATTTACCATCATTCATATACACCATTACTCATATTTGCCATAATTCTTACCCAAGATCATTCACATTCACCATCATCCATACCCCTCATTATTCATATTCTTTATCATCATCATTCATACCCACCTTTATTCATATTGACCATCACCCATTAGTCAAATTCACCACTCATATTCCCATCAAAATGACCATCAATGATTTTTCACCACCGGTAAAAATTCTTCATTAGTCTTGTTCACCATCATTTGATGGGTAACTGAACAGGCTTGTGTGCCCGTGATTCAGATCATTTTTAACTACAACTAGTTTTATTATTAGTCTATTAGCGTCTGTGAACCCGAGAAAAATGCAAATCGTCGTCAAGGAACTCAACTGCCATGTTTTTCATCATTTCTAGCTTTGGATCAGTTTAATAAGGTCAGTTCATTTTCAGCTAGATGTAGCAATAATATATGTATTATTCGTAGTTTTGCGATGCAGTCCAGGAGCCTGTGGAAAAAACACTGTGGTTATAAAATAAATATTAAAAGGATTGAAAATCTGTGAGGAAGGAACAGCCAATGAGATGAAACCTTCTCGCTGACGCGGGTAACTCGCCTTACGAACTGGAGGCTTTTGGTTTGGTCGTTCCAGGTCCAGCGGCCGTGTGGACAAGAGCTCAGCTGTAAAACAGAAGCACATAAAGGGAACAGTGAAGCGGTCAGCCAGCTTTCAGCGGGACCACCTTGTGAACAATAAAATCATCAAGAAAATAGAAAGACATGAGGAGAAATTCGCTTAAACAAAGGTTGCAAGCAGCACATTAGAGGCTGACTAAATAAACAAGTTTTCCGTTTACAAGACATGTATTTTTCTTTCTTTTTTTTTACCATTTCTTTCTGTCGCGGCTCCATGTCCGCGGTGTTCAAAGGCGGCTCTTCAGGGGTTTGTTTACTGTGTCCAGGCAACGGGGTTAAACCTGCGTTTAACATGAAACGCGAACGGGAGGATAAACTCTGCCCTGCTATCGCTTTTTAAAGCGTTATATCTGTGCTGCGCGCACTATATGCACGACGGTTTTAAATATTTATTCGTAGTTTTTTTTTTTTTTAAATAAAGGGTTTTAATTAAAAACGGCGATGATGAATAAATTACACCTGCTGAACAGCTGGTAATCCCAGACACCTTTTTGTATCCATTCTGATCCTCGAAACACACTCCTTCGACATGTACATCCAAAAAACAAAATGTTTGTTGCAAGTGATTCTGTACACCTGGGGAATTTAGGTGTCGGTGGTCCAAGCAGAGAAATGGGGCCCCTGTGGAATCCAGGTGAGTCTCAGTATCGGTGTGGTGTTCAATGATGATCTGTACTGTACTAAATAAAAACTCCTCAGACCAGGGGCCTGTATACCTTTTTTGCATACATCACTAAATTAAAAAGTAACCTCGCATATCAATATACCATAATGGTTGTTAACCTCTAAGACACATTGCTTAAGAAATGTTGTGCAGATGTTCATGTGCTACTTTACCTAAATTAATAAAAAAATTGAATAGTGTAGAATTTATCAACCACAGAAAGAATAAGGACAGGTCAGTAATACGCACGTTCTATACAGAAGTATTATAACTGGGGTCACTTTCAATGAGTGCAGCAGATAAAGATGATGCCTTACATCCTGGGGTGTAGGTCTGGAAGTGGGTTTGAGGCCAGCTCTGTCTGTGCAGAGTTTCCATACTGATTGAGTGGCTTTCCTTCATGTGCTCCAGATTCCTCACTCAGTCCAAAGATATGTGTTCCAGGTGGATTTTTTACACCAAATTCCTTGTAGGGTGTGTACCTGTGTGTGTCTTCCCTTCTATAGACTGGCATCCCATACAAGATGTGTCATACCTTGTGCAATATGCTTCTAGAATAACTAGACAACTACCACAATCCTGTATTAGATACATCAGAAGGGAACAACATGACAGATTTTATCGAAATCTTTAATCATTTGTTTGTTTTAAATGGCACAGTTTCTGACGTTAAATTTTCTATGACTTTGAATTGTTTCAGCAATATTCATTACACTACAAGACTTTTTCATTAAAAATTTCCATTTTAAATGTCCTTTCCTATTATTTTCATTATTGCATATAACTATAAAAATCCCCTCACAGAAATTTACTAGCTGTGCATACATTTATTGAAAGTGCATATTGTTGCATATTAAGTTTAGTGTAGAAATGTGATGTATTGGAAAAATATAAATGCCCAATACCAATTACCTTATAAAAGTGCAGTGGCTAATCATGTTATTTAAATTAAGGGATCACTGGTTTGAGATGTACTGCTTTAGAAATAAACAAAACATGAAACACAATGTTATGAGAAACAATCACTAATTGTCCTTTAAAGTGAGAAGATGCACTTTCTCAATCATTGAATCCAGCCCCCAAGCCTTGGATATTTGTTCAGTAATATCTTCAGTCTGCAGCAGCTGAATGTCACAGTCACTTCCTGAAATAAAAACAAAGTTTGAGGATTTTTTTGTGAAAACAGTCTGCTAACAATAACTATACAGCCAAACACATAACAGAGCTTTTAATTGTGCTCATGGTGGTATGATGGTCAACTTACCAAATAAATTTCGTATGTCCTCATCTGATAAAAAAAATGGCGGCCCTATAGATAAATAGATTTTCAATTAAAAATTAAATCTGATGTAAATTTTAATGGGGCAATGCATATGCTATCATAGGAACATTAAAAGTATAACTAACTGCATGTTGTGCATACTTCTTAAATCATACATTTCTTGAAATTTCACCTTCAAACAACTCAGGGTTGTAGACCAACGTATCCAGGAGGTATCGGCAGTCCTTATTCATTAGCGACACTATAAGCGTGGCGTACCTTTGGTACACAGATGAAAAATTTGTAATTCTTTTGGCCTTCCCCAGTTTTGCATTTATTAATGTTGTTTACTTTAGCAGGCTGTGTAGAATTTGTGCAACTTCACCTCTGTCTGTCACATGGGTTAATTGCCACTAAGGCACCTCGGTCCCAGATCCCTCCAAACTGGCCTGCAACAGAGCTGAGGGAAACAGCATTAATTTGTCATTTTGAAGGGGCAGATGTGGGTCATTTAAGAAAATAATACCTTTATCATTTTTCTGGCATAAGCAATTATAAAGGCATCTCCTATATTGCTGGTCTTATGTGCACAATAATATCTCCTAAAACTAAATGTGGGTTTCATGAAGGCAACTTAATACCAAAAGTTTCCATATAAAGTCTGTATTTCCATAAGATTGAAAAACTTACAGTGCTTATATTTCACTCATTTATAGAATGTGGTGAAGATATTTTTGTCTTCAACATTCTCAATGAAAAACATCTGAAAAGCACTTCAGTGCAAACACCGTACCTTGAAAAATCATAAAAATTGCAGTGATATAAGGAAATCCTTCCATCAGAGCTCTGTGGAGAAGAAATAAACATTTTTACTGGCAACACAGATTATGTGCACTCTGATGTGGACTGATACAAATCAGTGTGCTCCCTTAGCTATGTCTTAGATAGTACAGTAAAGAAAAAAATGCTAAATATACAGCAAAGAAGACAGAAGCCTGAGGAAACCCATTCTGGGAATCCTTAAGCTCGTAATAGTTTAACAAACATGTCATTATCACCCAGTTACCAGACAGTGTTGCGTGTTTTCTGGTTACCTTAAAAAGCTTGCCTCCTGGTATGGCAGGGACAGATTCTTCAGTGTAGGTCAAATTGTGTTCTTCAAAGAACTGCTTGATCCCCTTTTCAGAAACCTCCACCCCAACCACAGAGTGCCCCATATCTGCTAGCCTGTAAGAAACACCCACAACATATCCCATATGTGTAGGAAACGCTTACACTACATTTATACAGTGCTAAATTATGAGTTAAAAGTCTATGTGCTTCTTATGAACTGTGGTTTGTGGATAATTTAAAAAACTTACCATTTCATGTCTACAGCTTTTCCACACAGAGGAAAGAGAAAGCGTACTTCTTTCCGACCACCCATAAACACGTCAATGTTACTTTTGAGCATCCTGTCAGACAGAACAAAGAGGCCTGTCAGGACTATGCAGAGGATTCAAACCCTCAGCTGAACTGCATTCTGCTGACATAGGGATACAATTCAAGTGTTTGATCGCATCTATTCAGGCATCGTGCAACATCTCTTGCATCTTTACTTGTTCACATGAGGCCGATGGAAGGAGATTTTTCCCTCCTGCCAGCGGTTCTCCCATTCGCTAAGGTGCATCACTCTGTCCTTCTGAGCAGCCATGCCTGTAACCCTGAGTATAAGAGAAGCACCGGTAAATACTGTATTTAAACAAATCTTTTACCATTATATCTGAAACATTTAACGTATAAGAATGTCAAAAATATTACATTGATTCCTCAGTTTAAAAACACAAGTGGGACCAGCCTGTTTGTAACTCATTTTATTTCCAGGTAAAATTCTCTTTTATCCCCTAAGGCAGAATCAATAAAAGCTTTACCACAGAGATGCCAGCTGATTTATATACAGATGTACTGTAACTATCATAAATAAAGCACTTTGAAAGACATTTTAATGTTTATATTGACCCTGAGATCCACCCTATGGTTTGGTGTCCTGTCCAAACAATTCCTGTCCTAACTTAGTGCCCATGGATTCCGGGATGGGCTCTGGACAGTTGTGATCCTCACAAGGACAAGTGACTGATGAGAACAGAGTTATTCAGTAAACCCTGAATTACAATAAAAATAATTTCTAATCACTGCACATAAAAATAGAATGTTTTCATATCTTCTGCTCGATTGCGATTATTGACTCATGCCCTTACAAACATGTGCAGTGTTCGCAGTCTTTTTATTGACAAACCATACTCAGGAAGTGTGTTGAATCAAGCCCTACGCTCCGGGTCGGGTGTGTTTTACTGCAACCTGCTGTTTTAGTGGGTAAAAAGGTCACATTCCTTCTGCTACAGACAGAAATTTTACAAAACGGATAGCATTATAAATGTCATATTCATTATAAAATATCATCATCACCATGAGTTTTCTAAATACATTGAAAAGACAGATTCCTGGGAAAACGTCGGTGTCCTTGTAACGTGCACAAACAATGTGAAACATGAGGTCTGAAACATGCAGTCATGCTGACGATCACATTCTAAGTGCCCTACGGTTAGCGTGACACTTTGAAACAGAGGGGATTTTCAGAGTACAAACAGAAAGTGTTTAACACATCGAATAATCTTTCGATCCTAAAAGTTTAAATATCCTGATTCCTTTTTCCTTTTTTGTCACATTAGGTAAAGTTAGTAAATCCCTATTCTTCACAACTCGGAGTCAATAGCTCTCCTATGTACGAGTACACTTAATACATGTTTTAAGATTAAAAAAGACCGTGTACATTGCATTATACCTTTTGTTAGTGATATTTTCTAAATTCTTCATTCATTTTTTTAATTACCGAGAGAATAAAACAATGCCCATATTACATTATTTCAGATCTGACTTAAAAGACACGCAAACACGCACCGCACTGCACTGTCATATAGAGTAAGTGCCGACAGAATAAAGAACCACGTGAATCAGGTCGTACCTTCTCTTAACCGCGTAAAGCACTAAAGCAAATGACACAAGTTCGATCGGGACCCAGGAAGCTCGCGACCGCAAAAAGGCGACGCGTGTTTTCTACGTCACACACAGTAGACCAATCGGACCTGCAGCGGTTCACATTTTTTTAATGAATGAACAGTTCAACCACAGAACAAGAACATGAAAAACCGGTCAAACACAACTGAACACAGCCAGGGAGGAGCACTAAAATTAAATAAGTATATAAATAAATGAATATATACATAAATGATAAATCAAGCAAATACATACCTAAATAAACAAGGTGATATAAAAATCTGAACCTCTCCAGTGACCTACTTTATTACAGGAAATCTTAATCTTACAAGTTACATCTTACTGCTTTGATAACCTTTTTTATTAGTGCAAAACTTAAAAGCATGTACGCCCTGTGCAAGGCTATGAGCTTGCCCCTGGAGGCGACACAGTGTGAATCCTTTCCATTGCAGGGTGACCCCCATGTATAGCGGTCGCACGCTACAGCTATTGTACTGCTCCTCTATGGTCTTAACAGTTAATGTTTTTTATCCAAATGAACTGAAGAAGCAACATAGGGGAGCCTGGAGATACTTTCCACTTTGGATGTATCTAACCAGTACAATGGTAAGACAACATAAACACACCAGAAAGTCTCACTCTTTAGGATACTAAGCAACTGATGACCTAAGCTCTTTTAATTTCATGCACATTTAAAAGCAGAATTGTATGAGCGCACTAGAAGTAATTTAAAAATGATTTTATACAAAAAAGAATTACTTTTTAAAGTCAGTCAGTTTTGTATAGGACGCAATGACTGTCCTAATTGGCTCATGTAATACTAAAATTAACATTTTTCATTTGTACAAAGAGATAGTTTGTATACCACATCCAGCAGGGAAACCACAAGATATATACTTTCATCAGTACTTTTTTCTAAATATTCTTACCAAAATTACATTTCATAAGTGGTACAATTGTCAGACATAAGCCAAATGAATTTTCACAAACCAAGAGATAATTCACACAAAGTTGAAGTTTATGCACTTTGTCAGTAGGAAATGTACTTTTTATTAGCATTGTGAAGTCATTAAGGTTTGGTCATGTCTGCACAATTTAACAGGTTATTTCATGGAGACACTGAACCAATATTGCACATTTCACTGTCACAGAAAACCCATCACTGTACATCCCTTACATGAACATTAATACAAGCTAGGTTCAACAATGTGGGGAAAAAGTAAAGTTACACAGTGAAATAAATGTGTTCACAGCTGTAAAAAAATGTAATAAATAAAAGCAGTCCAGTCCTATGTCACAAGAAAGATGTAACATGTCATTTGGTTAAAACAGGGGCTTGTTAATCATTAGCCAAGTC
Source organism: Arapaima gigas (assembly GCA_900497675.1). Lineage (NCBI taxonomy): Eukaryota > Metazoa > Chordata > Actinopteri > Osteoglossiformes > Osteoglossidae > Arapaima > Arapaima gigas. Next base: position 884,578 of record UFQX01005271.1, on the reverse strand, counting down.
CCAATGTCCTGCATTCAACTATGTTTAGGACACAACCCTTCAACAGAGTTAGTCCTTGTTCTCATTTATGAAAATGCAAGTACAGGCCATAATCGATATATATATTAAGGTTGTCTTCTAGCAGCACTGAATATCTGTCATTTCAAAGCGCTCCTGGCCTCTGTGCCACGGAGGGTGTTCAATTGGCCTTTCTTCCACACAGGTGCAACCTAGACCAAAACAAATATGGCAAAGGGAAAATAAAAATCACCATGGTGCCACCCAAAGAGCTACACTATTCTTTAACAATAATCACAGGATGAAGAGAAGTGAAATACCGTGGGTGGGGAGGACGGCACCAGGTGTCGACCTAAGAAGGACAGCAGCCGTCTCCAGATTAGTCCACTGCCCAGGAACATAAACCCTGTCACCAGCCAGAAGACACGGGGATCCTACAGACAGAGTACCGCCAGGCAATTCAAAAACCGCACAATTCCATGTTCTTAACTTAAGTCTGACAATAAACAGTCAACAACTAGAACACAAATAAATATCCTTGTAGTGTAATTTTACTCTACTTACTGTAGTCTTAATACACACAGGTTTCATCAAGGTTTTTCAGGGGTGTAAATTTTATGTCAGCAGGCATTTAAAAGTAGAATATTTTACTTTTTCAACATACTTTAGAATATCTAATTGCAGTCTGTTCATTATGTCAATACTAATACAAGCAAGTTCCATTATATTCTGTGTCTAGCACTGGCAAAAACACGACTGGTACCTCTTCTAAGGAAGACTCCAGATTCATACCAAAAGCCACACCGATTAGGCCAAAGAGGGACAGTGAGAAGGTTCCCATGGTGAGCTGCAGGTTCAAACGCATCATCACATTCCGGTGGCTTTTTAACAGGGAGAGAAAAATTTAATTCAAGTCTCAGTCAGAAAAACTAACTGTTCCCCAGAAGTGTGAGATGCAGCAAACACTCTCAGGATGAATGTAAAAGTTTACTAAAGCACATAACCCAAAACCAAAGCATCCTTTTCCAAATGAAATAGGATTTGAAAAAAAAAATCCCATATTACGCTGGGCACTTAGCAAGGTATACAGAGAAATTTGTCAACTACCTGTCCAGGTTAATGAATATGACACTCTCGCAGTCATCAATGAGGCCTTTCAGCTCACGCGTTTTGTTGCCTAGGTCCTCTGCTTGCATGTAGTAGTTCTCTAGAAGAAGCTCCATCTCCTCAGCATGGTCAATCCCCAGGCTGCTCTCCTCACTGCCTCCACACAGAGTGATAGGGGGGAAAAAAAACTTCACTCAGAGAGAGATGCACACAGAGAAACTATGAAACATGGTAAGAAAGCCATGTGGCAATTTATATTTTAAGACAAAAAATATCCCAGATGGGGAAAAAAAAGTCAAATGTGTTTTTCATACAGTTATCTCAAAGCTAACATTCCATCATCTAAACTCAATCACAATACCTATTAAAAATGCCATTTTTCAACTGTGTATCTTAAGAAAGGTCTTCTGAACATGAGAAATTTTCACCTACAACACTTGTGGGTCAGTCCACTTGGTGACACACAGCTCTTCAATGAGTTCATCCTCATCAAGAATTTTCAACAGGCACTCCTTGAAGACCTTGATGTCTGTCTCTAGCTCTGACAGGCTAGCCCAAAGACACTGCAGTTAAGACACACTACTAAAACACATATAAAAAATAATGGAGGACATCTCCATCACAAATTAACATTATACGTAGGTAGTATGACAGAAACACCGAATGACTATTGAGTGTAAAAGACAGGGACAAGACCTTGATACCTTTTACTGTTCTGCAGAAGCAAATGCAGCTGGCTGCGGTCTGCAGAGAGCAGCTTGGGGTCCACCAGGGACTCCAGCGAGTCCATGATCAGTGGCTGCACCTCATTTAGCCTGGACTGCAGTGTATTTATCTGCCACCAAATATGAACATGCAAGTTCAGCATCATCTACTCCTTCAAAGTAACAATTCTTAAAGAATACTAATGATCTAATGATCAAATCAAACTGAAATATGTTGCAATCAGAAATTGCCTAAATATTAGATCTGACAGGGTGGAACACTAAGGCCACCCCGCAAAATAAATTATTGGTCTTTGGGGGGAGAGGGGATCAGTATAACGAAATCAAGTTCATGCTGCACCCTGTGTTGCAGTATGGCTTCGATGACTCTGAATTCAAAAGGTAGAGAGGAGGTTGCCAGGGCTCCATCTCCCACCAGCTGGGGGGCCAGTTCCCAGAGCAGCCAGCGCTCCAACCCCAGGCCTCGGAAGTCTAGGATCAGCAGGACCTGCGGTGTCACCACGGCCTTCAGAGACTGGGGAGTACAAACACACATTGGCCGCTGAATGTTACCATCCAAACTTACAACCGGGCATTTACCACAATGGCCACTGAGTTCTTCACTGCAGGCCACAAGACTCATGGTGCACCCAAACCTCCATGCGCATGATGATGCAGTTGTTCCTCCCGGTAATGCTGGTGATGTGCTGGAACCTCAAATCCCGTGCTTGCAGACCCAGCTCCTGGTACAACTCTGTTTTTTTCCTCTCTGAAGCACAGACAAGGACACCATAATAAAGGTTTGGGCTCACTGGTCTGTGCAGCCATCTGGCACAAATTATAATGCCTAAGTGTTTTACAAGACTATTTTATCAAAATCTAACTCTATTTATAGAATAAATATTTTAGCACAAATATGCAGGTTTGTAAAAACAATGAAAGTAACATCAAACAGAACTGGCCACTGACCAAATGAGGTCACACTCCCATCTTTGTCAAATTTCATCTGTGAACAAAAATGTTTTTAAGACATTAATCATTTTACAAAATATTTAGTAACACTGTTGAGTAAAATGGTATACACAAAGACACAACAAAGTACTTGAAAACTTACAACTGAAAACACAGGAACAACACTGGACAGTGCTGCCTGAGAGGTCTCTGTTACTCTGTGTGTACAAAACAAAGCTGAAAGAGCAACACACAGCACACCACATTAATGGTACTGTTCAAACAGAACACCACGACACTTAAAAACTGCTATTTGTCTTCACCTCACACCTTTGCAAAATCAACTTACAAGACTATCAACTTCATAATGATTTTATCTACACAGTAGGGTATTCTTACCATAGTAATTCAGGGTAAAGTACTGTTAAAGGTACAGTACTACTGCAGGAATGCGATTTTAGCTAGGAACTTTAAGATTGTAAGGCAACTGCGCAAACATTTTTCCACCTACTACGATACTGGCAGTAAAAGACAGCTTCTACTGCATACAAGCAGAACAGTGAGTAAGGATGCTGATTTGTAACCTGTAGATTGTGGGTTAAATTCTTTCCCCCTCTCCTGCTGTAGTACCACTAGCCCAGGTACTTACTATGATTTAATACAGTAAGAATATCCTGTTGTATAAATCAATAAAAATGGTCACTCTTGCCACATCACATCCAACAAATTAATAGTAGGAAAGCTAGCCATAGAGTAGATGAACTATGACACAGTACTTAATGAAAACTTCAAAGGAAATGGGTGCATGAATTTTTATAGAAGAACAACAGTAAGAAGGTGAAGGTCAGGACACACCGGTGTGAGCGGACCTCCTGGGGTTCTTCTCCTCCACTCCCCGCAGAGACCCTCCGCTGGAGCCGTACACAGTTCTACACATGTGTCTGTTCACCACCCTCTGCACGTGTGCGCAGGCGGGGAACAGGGCACTTCCCCGCCGCAGAGAAGTTTTCCACGGAGCGCTGCGTGACAGCAGGCGGAAGCAGAACTCCATGGCGGACGGCGGGCGGCACAGGGCACTAGGCAAAGAAATGTCTGCAACACATACTGCAAGTTGCTAATCTCATCACGTCTGGCAGCAACTATGTAATCGGAGGCTCGACGCTGCAGAAGTTCTCGGATACCAGCTGGCTAGTTAACAGTGACTATAAGCTGAGAGACCAAGGTGTGATGTCAACTATGTTGTAAAGTTGGCTAACTAACTAGCTTTTCGGCTAACTATAGTAATAACACATATGAATAAGACAGAATAGCAACCACTACTTATTTAGAAAAGGTAACCAGTGGAGCCGCATTTCCTGCAGGTTAGTTAATGTACCAAAACAGAATGTAAAATGTTTCCGGTCTCGATGATGTTTACTCCACAGCCCGCGTGGGTCACTGCCACCGTCGATATGGTCCGTGTTGCCTGTGACGCAAAGCGCATGCGGGGCTAAAGCCCTGCCCCTTCCTGCCTCATCACGCCCAGCCGGAAATGGAAGGTAGAAGTACACAGCGGCGGCCTCGCGCTTCGGCTTCACTCCATTTCCGCGCGTTTCCGGCACAAGCTTGAAGAAAGGCAGAGGAGCCAAGTGAAGAAGGCGGGTAAAGCGATTCTCTACGTGCGCTTTTCAGCGAAGCTCGCCGCAGCAGCGCTGACAGAGACTTATGGAGCCCGTAGGAGACCGCAGCGCTTCCCGCAGCTGTCTTTAGCTGTTTAGTCTTGGTATCTCATGCGGCTATTTCTGGGGAAGAGCCCCGATTCAGAGCCCGCTGTCTGCGCTCCGTGAGCCCTAGCGAAGGCGGCCGATGGGGCTCTTCCAAAAGACCTCGTTCACCACGCTCGTGGTCGGCGTGTTCATTGTGTACGTGCTGCACACCTGCTGGGTCATGTATGGCATTGTTTACACGAAGCCATGCCAGCGGCCCCGCGGAGACGGCTGCATCAGCCCGTACCTGGCCGAGAGGCCGCGGCTGCAGGTCAGTGACGCGGCCCGTCGAGCGACGTGTCCTTGTCAGTTTCCTTTCGTCTCACTCGGGGGCTTTCTGCACACCCGCTTCTTTGTTGAGCAGTAAAATAATGACGTTACTAGTACTGTGGGTCATATCTGTAGCGCGAAAATGACTGATGTGGGTGTATTTTGGTGGTTTTTGGAGCAGCTGAGCATCTACACCGCCGTGAAGCCGAACGCAAATGGCGGACACAACCTCATCCTCAAAGTGGACGACTTCGACATTCACTCCAGGTTTGAGAGGTAAAACACTGTTGAACTCGTCACCTGTCAAGGGGAGGCCTGTGGCGGTGGGTTGGTCATCAGGAGCTGAGTGATGTGTTGCCTTTAAGGATAACAAAAATGAACTAGTTTGTCACTGTCACTCTAATGCTCAAGTTTATCATATTTTAATATACAATATGTGCTTGATGCAGTCAGTAAGTTATAAGACTGGTCACCGTGTGAGCTGCATGAGTCAATGGCTTGCAACTGCAGCAGTGCCACACATGGTGACCAGTTTTAGAACTTACAAAATGTACAGTGTGTCTATACAGTGTTTTTGTGCATCATGTAACTGCTCCACCTCTTCCTCTCTAAGCAAACAAACTCAATCAGGTCAACGTGCTTCTTTATTTTCTGTCTCCCAACAAATGACCCGGACAATCCGTGGTGTGACAAACTTCAGTGAATGCAAAAAATGCAGTGTGGTCAGAAACCACTGTTCAATGTGAAATTAGCAACCCAAAATGAAACCTATTACAATCAGTATTTTAATAGTCAGCCATTTACTCTGAATTATTCTAATTTTCCTCAACTTGCTGAGTTATATTTCTGTTTTCTGTTGCTTAAGGACAATCAATGTGTCAATACCAAAGAAGACCCGCAACAACGGGACGTTATACACACTGGTGTTTGTGCACCAGGCAGGTGTATCACCTTGGCAGGACAGCCGACAGGTGCACCACGTTGCCCAGCTGACCACCTACATGCTGCCCAAACCCCCTGAGGTCAGCCTCATCTCTGGGGAGGAGGAGGTGCAGGTGAGTCAGTTCCACATCTCCACGTATGTCTCACTCCTGTGGCTTCTGAACTTGTCTTCCAAGCTATCTGAAAGTGGAACTCCATTAACTCATAACAATTTTACCTGCTTAGAAAGCATGGAATTCTTACTATATCACTTGAGGTGTCTAAAAAAATTATTCACCGATAGGAATGTCATGCTGTGAGATTTTTTATGGCGTGTTTATTATCTCAGGAAATATCATGGTTGATCAGTTTTTTTTAATTTTCAATTTTCACATTTTTTTTCTGAGTAATGATACCTTATGAATGGAGAGAGAAACAAATGTGGCCTAATCAAATATTGTTTTTTTTCTTTCATAACATTCTTGCAAATAAAATATGTAAGTCTACTTTCTATTAAACAAATTTGACAGGAAAAAGGAGCTGTATTTAAGAACTCACTAACTTTTTAAAACTAAAATTGTATATATCTTCTGAATGTTAAATATTCAATTTAAAATATATAGCAAATTAAATTAAAATATATAAAAATAAAAATCTGTATACCTTTTGAACAAAATAGTGAAGATGGTTGACCTGCATTCGCAACAGGATCAATAGTATTTTTAGGCTAAAAGTGAATGAACAATTAAGATAATTATCCTAATCCATGTTAAAGTGTATAGCAGATTTAATTATTGTAGAATATTTCCAGCACAGCAAATTAACCACAATGTTGTCATCAACTAGCCAGTAATTTTTACAGGGTAACATTTGGCTAATTTATTGTTGGTAAATGGAAATATTTAGAGCAGTATTATATTTAGAGAGGAAATATTTCCCAGCCCATTCCACCCCTCACTGGGAACTGTCACTTGTGTATCTACTTTCAGGGCCATTGCATGGTGAGCAGGAAGATGTAGAAGAATGTTTGCACTGAATGAAAATGAAAGTAACATTAATGCTGTGAACCTCTCCATCCAGGTTGAGTTCCAACTGTAGACAACTAATACAAAATTAACTAGTTCATCTTTTACTTTGCCTTGTGCACGGGATAGAAGATGATCATGGAGATGCTGAAGTGCGTTAGATTCACATTTGGCAGATTGGATACCTGTTGTTTTCTCCTGACCCCTGATCCTGATCATTTTTAAAATGCTAAATGTCTAAAATGCTCCATAACTGCTGATTTATGGGGCTTTTTTTTGGTTGCTATAAAAATGAGATTTTTTTTATTGCTCTGACATGTTCACAGCACAACTGCTCTCTCTGTAGGGAAACTAAAGTGTTGTTGGACTGGCTAGCCAGTTGAGCCAGGCACACTGCACACACGTGACTCACTGTGACAAGAAGGTTTCAAGGCAACATGTAATGCAAGTTTTCTAACGTTGAAGTTTTACTGCAGTTTCTAAAATTTTCACACTTGGACACTGATATTTTTAGTTGTGCTTAATGGTGAAACCAGTTCATTGTTCACAGATCAGGTTCTGTAAAGGTTAAGATACAGTTATAATAAACATCTTTAGGTGTTATTGCAATGTTTTCATTAATTTCATAGCAATGGTTTGAAGTGGCATACATAAACTTGTTTCAAAGTGTTCCTCAGCACTTTTCCTCCCACCTATTTATTGTATAAATGTTTTCCATGTTTGATATCTTATTGATTTCTGATACTCAGGAATGCCAGGCACTACCTATAAACACTGTGGAACTAAGTTCAGTTCAGTCAGTCTCACATTTTAGTCTGTTTTGTTTTCCAGCCATCTATTGACTAAGCAGGTGAACACAGGTTATATTCACTGCTGTGTCAATTTACAAATTAAAGTGCATTGGAAAATTTAAAACTCAGCTCATTGGACAAGTAGCCAGTGTAATTTAGCTATACTTCTGTGGTGCTGAAGTAGGATTATACTTTATCTCGTGACAGAGTAACTACTGTACCTTGTGCTGTATAAGAGCCTGGATTTGACTTTTTATTGGTACTTTAGTTTCCCAACCTGTATTGTTCAGCTTTGCCCACGTCACCATTTCTGTCCCCTGTGTGTTCACACATTTGCAGCAGCCGGAGCGGCAGAAACGTGTTGGTGACAGTGCATCAGACAAGCCTGTGTCACACTGGCGCTCGCGTCTTACCCTCAACATCGTGTCAGAGAACTTCACATTTGACCGGGAGGCCCTGCCCAGTGATGTGCACCGCTACCTCAGAGTGTAGGAATATTGCCGAGTCCTGCTGAGCATGCAATGTTGCGGGAATTTCATATATTTATATCTGTCATTATTATTATTATTATTATTGTTACAGGTTCCAGAATGGAAAGAAGATGGTGTATCTTCCACTCTTATTCATTGATGAGCTTAGTAATCGAGTGAAGGACTTAATGGTATGGAGAACTTGGTTTTTTATGTTTACCTGCAATCATTAGTTGTAAAGTAAGCAAATGTTAATTCTTTGTAACACCCAATAATGTAAAAGGTTATTTTCTGTTTAAGTATTAGGTGGAAGCTGGAACTTTAAGATTTTGTGCTCAGTGAGGAAAGAACAAAAAAAAATTGCTGTATAAATGTATACCTAGCTGTATAAGTAAATAAAAATGTAAAACTGTAACCCACCTGTTTTTCCAGGAGATCAACAGCAGCACTACAGAACTTCCGCTCACCATCTCGTATGACACGATCTCACTGGGAAAGCTCCGATTTTGGATTCACATGCAGGATGCCGTCTACTCCCTGCAACAGTTTGGTGAGGCCACCAGTTTTCAAAGCTCATTTTGACTTTTTACTTTTCTGTTTGTGTCACAAAGAGGGCCTGTAGGACCTGCACATGGTGTTAGTTTTACAAATAACATTTGGCAATTCTTTGGCTGCAGCAGAATGGGCAGAAAAAGACTTTCAGGTTGCAGGATGATATATGAATACAAGTCACAGTTCAATCTCTTTCTTGTTTTAGGCTTCACTGAAAAAGATGCAGATGAAATTAAGGGCATTTTTGTGGACACCAATCTGTACTTTTTAGCATTAACATTCTTTGTGGCTGCTTTTCATGTAAGTGATTTGGTTTATTTCAGTAGATTTTTATTATTTTTTTTTACTTAAAACATAGAACACCAAATTGGTAAGTTCTCTTCCTTGCATTAAAGATGTGCCTCTTTCTGCAGCTTCTTTTTGACTTTCTCGCTTTCAAAAATGACATCAGTTTTTGGAAGAAGAAGAAAAGCATGGTGGGCATGTCCAGCAAAGCAGGTGGGGACTTTTACAAACTGTTACAAAATGCATTCAGTATTTTGGCTTTTTTACTTTAAAGATAAAAACCATATTTTTTATGGATGTGCTAATGAATTAATGCAAAAATCCTGATGTGTAAATGAAAATAAGGGTTTAGTTTATGGAGGAGAACTTTACTTGTTTGGCAAAGGCTTCTGTCATTTCATTCCAGCCCATTTAAATGGATTAACAACATAAATAGATTATTCTGACATGCATCAGTATCCTCCTTTAAGTCTTTTGATGTGTTTGGCCCTGTTGCAGTTCTCTGGAGGTGCTTTAGTACCATTGTGATTTTTCTGTACCTGCTGGATGAGCAAACCAGCTTGCTTGTCCTCATCCCTGCTGGAATAGGCTCAGTGATCGAGGTATGGAGTCAGTGGTCTATGTGCCGGTCTGTCTAAACTGGCCTGTGTCAGATTCCAACAACATGACGTCACCACAACTGGTACTGTCATTCCCTTGGGAGCATAAACAGAGTTCATGTCTTGTCTCAGGTTTGGAAGGTGAAGAAGGCATTTAAGATAAAGTTGCTGTGGAATGGCATGAAGCCCTCCTTCCTGGTAAGTGCAAAATTCATATCTTTGAGGCATAAATTTGAATGGGTTTTAGCCCAGATTGCATGCTTTTACAGTTTAATGTACCTTTTGTGCCTGTCAGAACTGTTTTTATAAACATTTTTGGTGATCCTTTACCTGAATGTCCATTTGTTCCTCCTTAGTTTGGAAAATTAGATGAATCAGAAAAGAGGACTGAAGAATATGATACGCAGGTGAGACAAAAAATTACACAACTAATATAAAAATGATTAACTGGTTCTATCTGTGTTTTAACCCTGTGTTCACTTTGGCAGGCAATGAAGTACTTGTCATATTTGCTGTATCCTTTGTGTATCGGAGGAGCTGCCTATGCCTTGATTTATGTCAAATACAAAAGGTACACTTCCACACTCAACAGCTTCTATTACAAAATAATTAAATGTTTGGACTTTATGTAACTTGTTTGTTCTGTTAACAGTTGGTACTCCTGGTTGATCAACAGTTTTGTCAATGGTAAGCTCAAAGATCTGTGGGCAAACTAATAAAAAATAAATACCTACCATTTTCAAGTACCAATGAGGTACAATTTTATTTAGAAAATGTTATCGCTAAGTAACATCATTCCATTCCAGGGGTTTATGCTTTTGGATTCCTCTTCATGCTGCCTCAGCTTTTTGTCAATTACAAGGTCAGTTGATATAAGTGGGAACAATGTCATTTATTTGCAACACTATGCTATTACTCTATATTCATTGTGTTTTTGTTTATTTAGCTGAAGTCTGTGGCTCATCTGCCTTGGAAAGCATTTATGTATAAGGTGAGTGCATAAAAGCAATATGGAGAAGCAGGCACCATAGCCAATAAGGAGATGCAGATGTAACCTAATAGTTTAAATCCCAGGAGGGGGTCCTACTGTATTACCCACAGTGTAGTTAAACTAGTCAGTAATTTCAGTGTCGTCGTAAGTCAAATTAGTCATTATACCTTAAGCCAAATGTTTGGCGAATGACATTTGTTTCTCCTTAGGCCTTCAATACCTTCATTGATGATGTGTTTGCCTTCATCATCACTATGCCCACGTCCCACCGGCTGGCCTGCTTCAGGGACGACGTCGTCTTCCTCGTCTACTTGTATCAAAGATGGTACGGAATAAAAGTGATTTTCTAAGGCCAGGAAAACTGTCACAAATGGCGTGAGATGCCCAACTAGGGATGTGGGCCCTTCATGTCCACTCATTTTAGCCCTTCTACTTATTTATGTAAAGTTCTGCCGAGAGAGTAGGTATATATACTGTACTTCAGCTGCTTAATTCAGCTTGTGCTCCAGTACTACAGGGAATTTGGTTTAGAAAAGCTGTTGAAATGATGGGTTTATTAAGAAAATAATGATAAAGAAATTGTAACGGGGCACTGTTGTTCATATAGCATTGTGCATTTGTTTAACATGCCATCTTGTTCTCCAAAGGCTCTATCCTGTAGACAAGAGCAGAGTAAACGAGTATGGAGTGTCATACGACGAGAAGCCTGCAGCAAAGGACCACAAAGACTAAGTCTGAGGAAGAGCCATAAACAGCAGAAACAAAACTTGTGTTGAGAGACTCTGGTTTCCTTCATGTATGGATTCCAATTCAAGCTTTTATTCAGAGAGGCTGTGGGGGCGCAAGGTGCCGACTCACAGCCCACAGTGGGTCCAGTTAGAAGTATCCGAAAGCCCACAATGCCCCCCCACCCCATACTTCATCAGTGTATGCTTGGGTTTGTGACCCACCTTCAGCTCAGTATCGCTTTGCTCAGGACTAACAGGCTCTTCTGTAGCCTCTGTGCGCATGAATCAGTCTACGGCTGCACTTGCTCATTTTTTCCTTGGGTGTGAAGCCCACGAGCTGCCTGACTGCTCACACCTTTCATGGGCTTCTGCAGACATACAACTGTTAAATATTTGTGTGAAGTTGCAGCAAGCTGCATCTTCTACTGGTTTCCTTACTGGATACAGATTGTTTTAAGATGGAAATGTGCCAAACACGTACGATTGTTTTAAAGAAATGAAGTAAGACCTTTATTACCTGGTACTGTTTCAGACTACATAATGATGCTTATTCCTCTAACATATCTCACTGACCATTTCCAGCGATGTCAGCATTCGCTAGGAACTGTCAAGCAATGATGGTGTAAAAGTCTGGATGTGGTGAGATTGCTGTAATGCAGGTGATATTTGCTGACATCTCAAGGACCAGTCTACTGAAAATTCCAATTGTTTTTGTTTGTAATTCATTGTGTGTTGAATTAGCTTTTTACATAATGTTCCTTGAAAATAAAAAAATTAAAAAAAGTCGAACTACTTATGTTTTTTGGATTCACATTCCCAGAAAGGACCCAAACTAATTTGATAACCATAAACAATAACTACAGTTGCAATCAATATAGTAATAGAGCCCCATAAAACATCACTATGGCACAAGGCATTAATAATAGTCACAGAAAGCTTATTTGTATGCATTCAAGGCATTTTGAAAGATTCAACCAAGTTTTCTATTAGTTACCTCCATGACTTATAGCCATTGGTCCAAACAGTTCCAGTTTAGTCTAAACACTCCATACAAGGACCCAAAATTCCATGGTTTTATCCAAGTAATGACCTGATCATGCAAGTTGATTTTTCAAAATGATACAAAAGTCAGCAATAAAGGTTGAGGATTTATGATCTGGCTCAAATAAAAGAAAATGACATGCTATACAGAAATTTAAAATGCTCATTATCATTTTGAACATGTTACACAAGTGACATGAATAATTTTAAAGCTTTCAACCTTTAAGCATTAGCAAGAATTTAACTTTTTGAATCTCAGAATACTGAATATTTTTTCTAAAAGGAAAGCACGTTGCAAGCAGTTTAGATAAAAAAGCCAAAGCCACCTCTCTGTGTAGTTGTGCATATGCAGCATATTACAATAACAACATATCAATTATTCCATAATGATCCCCAGACCTTTGTTTACAGTACATCTGTAGAGTTGGTACTTTTTTCAACACGATATACAACTCAGCAAAGAAAAGTGCATTAAACAAAATTAAGGCCTGGAGGAATAAGAAAAACTGTGGCTTGATTATCCACATCAAGTTAGATGTAGGTATGAACACAATCTACATGACTTCTATTTACTTGTATTTATTAGTAAATGTCTAGACAGATTGTTTCTAGAGTAATTTGACATCAATACTTTTTATAAATGTAGTTAAAAATAAAATGTACTTATAATCTATTATGTGTGTCACTCAGTTCTCCTTAAACTTTTTTTTCATAAGTTTCTCTAAAATTACTGCAAAATATTCATAATTTACACCACTTTCATTTTCACCTACCACATACATAATTATCTTGTCCTTGTGATGTAGTGAAAAACATTAAAAAGTTTTAGCGAAAGGACAGATTTAAAACACACATTAATATTGTGGAGCTGGTGCCATTCCTTCAGGTGTCAGTCTTATTTTTCCTAAGGCACCGAAACAGATTGAACATCTGTGTTACAGTTACCAGGCGTCATCAAGAAAAACACGAATCTCTGATGCACGGTTTCAGTTTACAAAAAAGCAACGATTGTATGACGGGAGTGCTCAATATTCTTTCACAAAATTGTAAGCATAACATTTTGGTGACTCATGTTTTCACACTGTGTTGCTCCCTCACAGCATTTAGCTGAGAGCAGTTTGTTATCAAATTTGAAGGTGGAGCCTTAAGCTTAAAAAAACATTCCTAATGAACTATAATTCATTTCTACAACTTTTTTCATTAAAATGAAATTTAAAAAAGCATATACAGTACAAAGCATGTAATTTGCAGGAATAAAACCTCTAAAACTAGTAATTCTGGGTGGTTTTCTAAAGTATGTGGACCACAGATAAACAGCAACACAGAGGCCTTGAAAATTTATAATTAATAATTACATTAAAACTTAAATTAGTATTAACCAGGTGAGTGGGGAAGCTAACAACATCCTTGTTTTTGCCACACTCCAAAACTAAGTGCCAGCTCTAGGTATTTGTTTCAAGAAAATCCAGACGCGTGATTAAAAAAAGAAAAAAGGGACGTTTTAACGAAAGACTCCCTTCGGCCTTTACAGGTAGGAGCAGCAGGCTCACGGGGTGGCCCTGCGGAGTCTGAAGGGGCATTCCTTCACGAGGGTGGTGCACATCTCTGGGAAAAGCTTCTTATTCTCTGTCAGTCTTCAAGCAACATGGCATCTGCTCTGTTTGCTCTGCTGAGGTTTCTGCTGCTCTGCACCATTATTTCCTCAGGTATGTTTATACGTTTCTTATCTGGACTTAGCTCGGGCTTAGAGCCAATACCTGCCAGGCGGGTTTACGTTGTAGTCAGTGCTGTACACCGTCTAAACAGCTCTGCAAATGGCTCTTTAAAAAACATGTTTGTGTCAATATTGTCTATTATTTCTATAAGAGTTCTAAAATTTCTATAGTTAGTTATAAAATTGAGATTTTATGAGTGGTGACATAACTGATGCTGGTGAAGGTTTTATTCTGGATTTTCAGACAAAATACAAAGTAAATCATACTAAACAGATGCTGAAGTCGTTTGAAAAGTATAAACATATTATAGTCAATTAAAAACAGTATTTTTTCCACCCGTCTGATTCAATGAGGAATACAAACCTGAACATCAGAATATCTCCGATTAGCCTGGTTGTTGTAAAAGTACCAACCAATTCCTCATTATTCCACTCCAAACACCTCTTATACTGACACCGAAATGCTCTTTTCCATGCAGACACAAGACAGCTGGACATTTGTCATCAAAGCACATTAAACAAATTAAGTTCTACGCTATTTTTCGTGGGTTATAACGGCGTATAAATAAAGCAGACATTCTGACAGAGAAGACTAAGCAACGGCCAGTTCTCAGCTATTTATTCTGATAGTAAACACAGCGAGGTGAGGACAGAATCGGGTCGACCAGTGTGACGATGGCAAACGCGACAGTCACAACCACCTTCTGTCCCGCAGCTCAAGGCCTCACTTGCTACGTGTGCAGCTCAACCACGAGCAATAGCGACTGTAACAAAAACACGGCGCCCTGCGTGACCCCGCTCGACACCTGCATGACCACCGTGGACACCCAGGGTGAGGAATCAGTCGCAGCACAACAACACAAAGCCCGGATCAACTGACTGAAATTCAACACGTCCTACATCCACAGGGGGCTCAAAGGCCATAGTGAAGCTGTGCGCCAGCGCGGCCACCTGCGCGGGAGCCGTGTCGGCTGCTCACCTGGACGCCTCCGGCAACGGCAACACGGTCTCCTGCTGTTCGTCTCAGCTGTGCAACGTGAACGGGGCCGGAGCGGCGCGGCTCCACGCTGTGCTGCTGGCTGTGTCGCCGCTGGGCCTCCTGACTGTGCTCCGCTACACCGGCACCTAGCGGGCAGCGGGCGGCTCTCCTGTCCTCCGCTCACGTCTCATTGATTCAGTACAGCAGTAAACACCGTGGCGTCCAGCGCCGCCGCACTTTCACACATGTGCTTCACGGAAAATAAATAAAGGTCCTACCTTAAGTGTACTTAAAATTATATATAGAAGGGGTGGAATGGTGCTACTTTATATGTGGCTCTTTCTCGTCTGCTTATCAAATGCATCTTTCAAGTGAATAAAAACCGTAACAGCTGCAGAAGCGCAACAGACCCTCTCGCGTTTGGGTGAGTTTATAAGCGCGCCTTTGGACTTTTGAAGCCAACCACACGCGAGAGGACGTCCCGGAAATATGACGTAAGCAGTGGTATAAAAAAAAACGTCCCGCCCTTCCACGTCCTCTTTTCGTCACAGCAAAGCGGTTGGGAGCGTGCCTGAAGGTGCTGGGTTCTTCTAGCGAAGCTAAGGCCCCTGAATCCGGCGACTAGCACCGCAAAATTTAGGCATCCATCGCTAAAAAACTAAAATCTAGCAAGAAAAATGGCCACCGTGTCTGAGCTCGCCTGTATTTACTCCGCACTGATCCTCCATGATGACGAAGTCACCGTCACGGTAAGTCGAGCCACCGCGCTGCCAACATGGCGGAGGGAGAACAGTGTAGCAAAGCGGCTTCATCTTTTTTGGTGTCTTTTTATCAGGAACACGGCCTAACACACTGGTAGCGATTGAGCACGAGCGACTAGATTGATAGGAATTAGCTGCTAAAGTTCAAATTTCAGGTGTTTGACGGCCGCTGTCACCCATGTGCAACGGTTTATATGTAAATGGGGGGGGGTCGCCAGTGTGTATTTTTGCGTTTGTTTATAGGAATCTGAGCCTGAGTGGCTGATAATGGCCGATTCGGTCTGACAGCCGACTGTACAAGAGATGGATGGGGGGCTCTGCCTGTCCGGATGGTTGTTTGAAAGTGTGTTTAAACGTGTGTGTGTGTGTGTGTGATCGGCGCAGGAGGACAAGCTGAACGCCCTGATCAAGGCGGCCGGAGTGACCGTGGAGCCCTTCTGGCCCAGTCTGTTCGCCAAGGTGGGTGACTTCCCAGTTAACCCAGTAACTCAGCTAACATTTATACTACAGACCTGTATTTGTCTGACGTGTTTGTTTGCGTAGACTTACTTTACTTCATTCTGATTAACCATGTATATAACGGGACGGTACCACTTCAGCATATGTACCTTCTCTATAGCAGGAGTGGGACTGGATGCTGGACCCAGACTGCAAAGCAGCAGCAATAGAAACTTCACTACTTTCTGGCCTGTTAGTGATGATGTTTGTGCATTAGTTGAGTGGAAGTAGCTGTGCTAATTGTTGCAGTTCAGCAGTTTGTTGAGTTAAGTGTTGAAATGAAGATCCTGCGTTGATGGTGTTGTAGGCCCTGACCAGCGTGGACATCGGCAGTCTCATCTGCAACGTGGGTGCAGGCGGCGGTGCTCCTGCTGCTGCTGCCGCTGCTGCTCCCGCTGCTGCCGGAGGGGCAGCCCCAGGTGAGCTTGCTAACCCCCACCCTGTGTAAACCTGGTGACCAGTCAGACTAGAGGTCCACAGTGGCCTGGTAGTGGTGACTTAAAGCATCAGCTCATGACAGCCGTGCAGGTTCTTATAGTTTTTCCTTGTGTTGCAGCTGAGGAGGAGAAGAAAGAAGAAAAGAAGGAAGAGTCTGAGGAGTCTGATGATGACATGGGCTTTGGCCTGTTTGACTAAGCAGTTTTTAATATTAAAAAATAAAAACTGGAAAAATGGCTGTCTTCGTGGCAGTTATTTGTCTAAAGCTTTGTGCAGTGGGTGATTCACCCAGAAAGTTTTTAGCAATTGAATTGAACTTCAGTGAAGTGCGTGAATGTAGTACTTAATGTGAGTTAATGTGTTTGACTGATACAAATGAACACGGTCAGATTTTCTGGTGGTGCTGGTACTGCTGGCTGTGCTGCTCCTTACTTGGCATCAGGGCAGCAAGCTTCTTCAGTTAATTACTAAGCATGTATAAAGCAAGTTATGTGCATTTTATTTTAATGTTAATGCATTATAATCAGCTAAGAGTTTTAAACACCCAGCTGAGCTGTGAGACACCAGCAGGGGAAGAGAACTTGTACAACTAGCCTGCTCAGCTTTGATGGGAAAGATGTGAAAGCTAACTAAGCAACTGGAACAGTTGCTGTAGGTTCACTCCTGTGGTCTCCACACAATGCAAAGTCAGCACTAAGTGGTCATCACATTACTTTTCAGGCTGGGAAGGGACTTCTGGCTCTGTTGTCCTCCAGCCAATGGCACAGTGCTCCTCACCTGCTCATACCAAGGAAATGGCTTACATGCACAGAGACCAAAACAATGATAAATCCTTTTATTAGTTTAAGGAACTGTACAGTTAATTCTTCCTGAGAATAATTTATACCCAAAAAGCAGATGAATCTACTGAACAGACTAGCTGGGCAAAGTAGTGATAATGGTGTCTTAAACCACCTGGGTAAGAAATGAAAGTGGGATGAAAAAGAAATTAACACATTTGCCATAAAAAATACAAAAAGTGACATTTGTCTTTGGTGCTGACCAATTCATGGCTCTCCACCTACGAGCAATAATCTTTTGTCAATGTAATTATTTTGTGGCTTTAAATAGTTCATACTATTATCCAACTACAAAAAATTCTAAGTGGAAAAAAGACAAATAAGAGTATTTACTTTTCCACTGTCAGTTTATTCTTTGCTTGAGAGGGTTCCCCTATGCCTATAGTTCACTTGGAAAAATGCAGCAAACCTCCAAAATATATATTTATGATCCTCCATTGAATGTTGGGATAAATATATTGACCAACACGATGATACACAAAAGAAAACTGTGTAGTAATTATTGTGTAGAATTCTCAACCTTTGGGTTTCCCAGAACTCTTATCTATAGGTAGGATTTCCTTACAAGGTTCCAGTTGCTTTTTCCCAGATGTGTAGAATATTCTGTAGCGGGAAACTTAAAACTGGACTGTCTCTGGATACAAAAAAGTACAATCAGCATGAACTGAAGGCGCAGCCAAACGAAAGGGAAGAGTTTGTAACTGTATTTCACAGGTCCTGGGACTTGAATGCAGAATGAGAAGTCTATAAAAAAAGTCTTCGTAAGGGAATGAGGACAGCAATCTTAGCGACATCCCCACATTTAAGTCCTGGTGCAAGAGGGCCAGTTCCACACGTGCCAGCAGGACCTGCTCCAAGGCAGCTGAGTTCGACAGCAAGACTCTCAGCCTCCCTGCTGATCCCAACCCCTGGCTGGGACTAATGAGGTCGAGGCTGGTTGATCATCTTGAGACGCGCCTGGTCAATGACGTCCAGCAGGTTCTTGGCATCCACGGCTAGAGCGTGTGCGGCCGTCAGCATCTGCTTCTTGTAGTCCTGCTGCAAGCTCGTCATGACGTACTGCTGTGCAAGCTTCATCTTGTTGATAAGTTCTGCCAGGTCGGAGTTGAGCAACTTCTGGGCCATCTCGATCTGGGGAGCACACGGGTGTCACACATGCAACTCATGAGCCGCAGCTAGAGTGCTTAGATTTCTCTTTATAGCCTTAGAAACTGTAATAATGAACTGTGACCAAGAAGAACATAGTTTTTTTCATCAGTAATTTAACAGGTTACCATATACAAGCTGCTAACAACAGAAGGAACGTCTGTCTGTGATCTTAGCCATGGCAGTCTGGAAGGTGCTCGTCTCACCTCTCTGTGTGTGCTGGCTGGCAGTATCGGGATGGTCTCATCCACAGTGGCCAGTAGGGTCCTTAGCGCCAATCCCACTTCCTGCAAGAGAAACACAGAATAAGGATCTCCTCCTGAGGACCAGCTCCAAAACACGCACAGCAGACATAGCAGCCAGCATCCATTTGTCCATTTGTACCTTCACCATTGGCACATATTCCTCAGGAGGTGCTGGCTGGATCTTGCTGGACATCTCAATGACGGCCTTCACCAGTCCTGTCACATTTTCATACACCTTGTCGTTGGAGCGATCCAAGTTAGCTGTGGGTGGGGGGCTGATCTCCTGGGGCTGGATCTGAGCATGACAACACAAGCTGATGGTTATGACTGCAGAGCCACTGATGTCTGTCAACCTTCAGTGATTTACTGCAGTTTTGTTTTTACTGTGAAAGTGTACTCTAGAAGACCTTGTGGGGCAAAAGCTCTTTTGGCATGTATGGACTACCTGGGCTAAACTGTAGTATTTAAAAATAGCCTCAAAAAACAAAATGACCACAGGAGTTGTGTATTGCTGAATTTTCTGTTACTTGTCGCAAACATAACCAAATACAAACCAAAGTTGTCCCTCTTCTACACATCACCATAAATAAATAATGCATAATGCTATCCATGTAGGTGTCAAGGGATCAAAATGTTAAACCACCTGTAGAGAGTTTGTCTTCCAAAATAAACTGTGTGTCACTTGAATCACAGGGGATGGCAGTCAGGCAATTGGTGTCAGACGGCAAGAAGTCTTTAAGGCTTAATCCCCACTCTGAGACTGAACTGTATCTAAGCTACAACAGAGCAATTGCGCGTACACATTTTCAGCTGTCAGTTGTATTAAAGTACCCCACTGGAAGCTGAGAATCAGTAGTGATGCCAGATACGTTTGTAGGTTGTTTATGTTTCTGCACTGTCACGGGTGTAATGTTTTTTTTCTACCAGTAGATGGCACAAACGCCAAATTCAAAGCAATCAACCGTTAAAAACAAATATTGTTAGTATCTTCTATTAAAATTATTACTATATTAATATTAATAAACATTAATAGTAACAGACATTATGCAAACCAGTATTTTTTTTAGTAATAAGCCACAATAAGGCATCATGATGCATAATCAATTAGTTGAGCATTTCCAGTCCATGTTTTTTTCCTCATCTTATTTAAACAAAAAAAGAACACTTTTAAACTCATTAGACTCAGTCAGCTTACGTTCAAGTAATGGTGATTACTATAAAAATTAAAAACTTTGAACGTCCACATTCACCTTGCACTTTTTTCTATTACAGCATAAAAAAGCTACAAGATGAAGAATGCGAACATGCAAGAGAGGTGGGTTTCAGGCTCTGTAGGGTGAGTGAAGCACTGGCTGCCTCCCATGGCTCCCTGAGGATAGATGGATGATGATGGACACACACAAACACACACACACACTCAACGGCCGAATGACAAACCCCAAAGTGGAAGCATGAGCAGTTAGTAAACAGTGGTTTGGTAGCACTAGGGTTAAAAATGGAGACTACAGCTCTCGCCAGAGCAACACCACCCTCCTCTGGGGGAATCACCAAAAGAAACTGACACCCCCTCCTCTTTATCTGCACAGTGGTGGACCATTCCAGGCCATGACAATCTGGCCTAATGTAGACTATCTTTTACAAAAGTAAGTTTTAGTCCTTCAGTTCACTAGCAATGGAACTTCCACCACACCTACACAAACGTGAGACAAGTGCGAGTGACTGGGGCTGTGGAATGCCCGGGCATAACTCCCTGGGAGGTAAAATGAGCGGGGCACAAGGTGGGGTGATACAAACAGAGAATTCTTACCCTCCAGGGCTAAGTTCAAGAACAATGAGGCAGAGGCAAAAGGTAGGGACACGCAGGATGCATAGAAACAGAGAGGGGAGAAACGATTAATAATGCAGGCAGCACAAAACATGCATCAGAGAGCGAGAGAGAGCAAGGCTGGTCTCATAAAGCCACTTCATGCACATGCCTTTGTGTTGTGCTTGAAGAGTTCTGCATCCTGTTGGTCATGTGCAAATAAACTTAATACACTATGATATGTGGTTTACATGACCAAAAATCAGTTTACCTTTAATTCTGAATTAAAACATAAATCTATTCAACTTGCAAGATTTTAAAAATACCCATCACTTAGCTGTTCCCTTCATAGCATAATGGTTTCAGCCGTTGACTTCTACTTTGTATAGTTTCTCTGAGTTCCCATCATCTCCCAATCCCAGTTGAGAGCCAAAAGACACGAGTTTAATTTAGCTCCCATTTCTAAACAATATCATTAAGATTATTTAGTAATTACTGTGCATTTCAGAAACAAAACTTAATTTGGACTGTTTTCTAAGTGCTTGTCTACCAGAATGATTGGTGTCACAGTGAGGTTGTGACCACAGAGTCTTGGGGTCAGGGATATGTTTCCATGTGCCTGACCTCCCACTCCAAAAACTAAACTAATATTTTCCCAGAGAAGAACCCTGCATCACATGACCCCTCTTTTCTCCCAAGATTCCAGTGTCTCATTTGCGGTGGGAAGTGGGTTGGGTCCTTGTGTGACAGGCAGCCCCAAAATTGGCCAAGGGATAGCTAAGAATAAAGATGTGCTGTCATTTACTAGTCCACCCTTAACTTCTAAAGTTATAGTGACTAAGTTAAATGTCTGACCTTCCTGTATTGACTGTAGTTTTGCATTTATGTCTGAGACTGGTGTCACTGAGCAAGATGGCATGGGGTTGCAGCAACTTGGAGGGCAGCAGAGGACAATGAGCAGTACCTTCACTCCTTCATTGTAGCTGTCCACAGGATTGAGGCTAGCCAAGCTGCCCAAGTGGCTGGGCGCTCCAGGGCGGGGAGGCTTCTTTGGGGGAGCCACATGTTCTAGATGATGAGACATTGTGAAATGATTAAAAGGGAGGTACACAGATTCCATCTGAAGGTATTACATCCAAGGACTGTTTTCACTATTTATTGCTGACAGCTGCACTGTACTCCCCTCAGGTGGGGGGCCCTATTGGCATGAGGACTAGGAAAGCCATGAATGACTGAGCATAAAGGCTTTTTTGGCACCATAGCTGCTGTGAAAAAAAGCACTATGACAATAACACTGCCACATGCCACAGCAGGCAGGATCACAAAAGAAAGGTGAACAGTGCAGTAATCACACCAAGGCTGGGTCCTCACCTGGTTTACCTACAGGCTGGTATATGTGCTGGTTTCCAGTCTGTTGGAGGAAAAAAAAAAACAAATCAGAAATATGCCCTTGCACCAGCCACCCTTAAGTTACTGTAACAAATGGTGATGCTCTGTTCTTTACACAGGTAATCTAAGAATTTTATATTGACATCTGATCCAATATACTGAACCATCCAGAAAGTAAATCTCTATATATAAATACTCTGTCTTCCTAACAATAGAAATGATGTATGTGGTACTAAGTCACTGTTATGGTGCACTTTCCTTCACATCTGACAGAAGTATAGTCACTTGTGGATTTTACACTTAATTTTGGAGACTTTTCATCTCAGATTTGCAAGTACTGTTAACATTTGCAGCTAATGGACTCCAAGAATGACCAAAGGGTTAAAGTTAAAATGCCCACTGACTGGTAATTAAAGGCTGAGCCACAGTGCATATCTCAGCATGAGCTGGGAACAAACGGCATGTTTTAATTTGCTCAGAAGATGATTCCATTCAAGTTGGCTTTTCTCAGGAATTTAAAAGCAAGCGCTTATAAACACCTTGGTATCCAAAGCTAAATTCCAGGAGCAGAAAGCATGGCTGCTAGCCTGGATCTGCAGGAGATTTATGGTTTGACTAGAACTCATAACCAGAATATCTGAATTACTGTTTAGAAGAAACATATATATCAAAGATGTCTTATGACAAGGATGCATTGTTCCTTATTCAATGAACATATATGGCACAGAATTACAGGCATTCACCTACTGCAGAGAAGTTGTTTGCGAATTTTAAATATGCTAAACGGATGAACGGCACTATTACTTGAATGCAAGCCATGTTCCATCATTCTCCTCTATGTACTTCCAATTTAGTTCTAAATTCATCTATTACTAGCATAGCTGTCAATTTCCTATCAAAAGACCAGGAATGGTGCAGCATTTGTAGCATGAAGAGTAATTCATCATCAGTGTCAGTTGTACTGCTGCTACACTGCTTACCAACGCAAAAAGTGGTAAGTGCCAGAGGTATCGTGTCAAGAGTTAATTTAGTGCATTGACAGAGAAGAACAATTGTAGCAGTGAAAACAGAGAAGTGTTCATTTCATAAGTGACTGAGCAGTGGATATGAACCAAGCCCTGTGTCTGCAGTAGCATGAACATACTGCAGTTTGAATCCTCTGGCATCTTCTCGTCTGCTCCTGCCTCCTGAGTCAGGCAGCAGCCAACCTGCCGTGTGCTTGCCTGAACACGAACAGCCACCATGGACCTCCTAGGTAAAGTGTAGCTTGAGTCACTGCTTCCCAGGGGAATGCTAGACAACAGGGTGTTAAGACAAGCCCCACTGATGCCCTCAAGGGACAAAAGCTAAGCGGTGCTCAGGAGTGCAGACAGTGGCGGATCAGTACAACCAACATACGCAGCAGACAGAGTCAGTTAATGGTCTGGTGGCTGATCAAAAAAGGTGGACACTGGCCAAGTCCAAGTTCTTGCATCAAGCACTCAACTAAACCCAATTGTGAGGACACCACCAGTTACTTGGTTGCTTTTGGGCCTCTCTCACGTCTGCCTCTGTTGTTCTGAAAGGTGGCCCTATATTTTGTGTATGCTTAAAAATATGTGCACATATATACAGAGCGAGAGAGAGAGAGAGAGAGAGAAAGAGAGAGAGAGTAAGGAAGGAAATGAGCAGGCACAGGCTCTGGGAACTTCCTTCTACAATGAATGTTCCCATGAGGAAAAGCAGGGGTGAATGTGAGAAACTCACCGGCCCCTGGAGACTGCCATCTTCGCGGTCAATGCTGCCCCTGGAGTTTCTTGATTCTGGTTTCTGACAGGAAGAAGAGTGAGGATCAGCCAGGAGTGTCCAAAAGGTTTCCATGCGAACACAGTACTAGCTCCCAAACCAAGTCCTGTTTGGTTAAATCGAACCCAAAGTGAAAATAATGTCATCTTTGATCCTTCACATGACCACTCTATAGATTAGCAAAGCTACCTTTACCTTTCTTTATTGTACCTGTTAGAAAGGTGGAATTAGTCACCAAAACTAACAAAGTAATAACAACCACTTAAACCAAAACTACATCTGACTCATTTTATTAGTAATCCATCCCCATCTCCTTTAACATAATGATCCATAAGAAATAGCAATGATTTTAACACCCTCAAACTGTGGCTACATTTGCTTCTTAACAAGTAGCAGCATTTCCTCAAAAAAAGATGCTGTCTGTGGTCAAGCAGTACTTCAGCACCTTTTCCAGGTGGCTAGGTACAATACCAGCAAAAGGCAGCTTGCCAAACAATTCATAGAAAAAATACAGTTGAATCCCACTGCCTCCCTTGATTCCTCCCTGTTCTGTACCGGTTTTCCAAAACAGGACTTGAAAACTTGCATCGTCTGAGCTCTGTGGCGGACAGCGTTGCTGCGCTGAAGAAGGACGACTGCTGTAAGAAATTCCATCAGCAGCATAAGAAGTGCAGATAATAAACTTCTGTTTCCTGCTGGAGGATGGCTTATAAGGGCTTGGCTGATTCATGCCTGAGAAGAGACACAGCCAGCTGACTTTGTGTGCCTCTCCCTCCCACACCCCCTCCTTTAGCCCTTCTGTTCAGCATAGGCATGTGTCATATCTGATGCCTGCCTAGTTTTACCACTCATTCGCTTACTGAAAGGGCTACTTTCCCTACAGACAAACATTAACGTGAACCTAAATAAAAGACAGTTAAACTATTTTGCCTTAAGTTAGCATTAACCCAGAACGAGTATCCATTTAGGATAACTATCTTCAGGCTATCCGAGTAGTTTCAATGAAAAGTTTGAAAAAAAAGTTTTTTTTTCTCCGTTTCAATCAAATATCTATGTTGCTATAGTCTTTAAACTGCTCAAACTGTATGCATGTGATATATTTCATTTTTCTAAGGTTAAGATCTACATATTCCTATGAACGTTGTAAAAGTTGTTTCACAAAATTTAACCATCCTTCACAATTTCAGCCATCACTTTGCGTCCTACCACAGACAATTACTGCCTTTCCACAGATGTTAAATAAGCCTCACAATGCTAGCAAAAGTTTTATCTAATACCACAGATTTTCATACTGTATATCTGGGCAGCTGCACATGGACTATTATTACCTACTGACTGACTATTATTAACACTCATGTCATGTGTTGAAATTAACTGGTGTCCATCTTTCCAAAGTGTATTTCAGATACCTGAGGTTTTTGCTGCCTTAAACCCTCTCCCAGTTCATTTTTTCTCTAACCATTATATCCAAGCACTCCCCATTACGCATAAGATACACAATGCTCCATGAACAACTTTGACAGAAGGATCCTGCAATTTACAAAACATTCTTTATTTTTTGACAGTACTTTAATTCTTATGGAGAAAGAGCCTCAGCTCTTGGTGAGTTTTGAGAAAGTAGTTTTTGTATTTAAGGTGGTTTAAAAATATTATTCCATGAATATGTGAACAGACTGAAAATTTGTATTTTGCAACAGAATTCCTCCTATGTTCAGCAGAGAGTCTGAAGGCAGATAAGTTTCAGACAGTTCTCTTTAAGCCCATTTCCTTCCTTTCCTTGAGGTGCACCAGGGCCTCAAAACAGTTCACTAAGCAGTGATTTATAGGTCTGTTTTGGAATGAACCTGTGCCAAAATCAGCAAGAGACATCACTATTCCATCTTTCTCAGACGAAAACAAAATCCCAATGAAATCCATGAAAGCAGCTGCTAGGAAAAGAGGACTTCACATTGTCTGCATTTGCCACCCTGTGTGTATTCTCTGCATTGTCTGCAGAGAATACACACAGGGTGGCAAAAAAGCATGCCGCTTATCCCATTAATAAGTGCATCCTTACCAAGAAACGCTCTTCCTGTTCCAGCCACCGCTGGTCCTCCTCCATCTGCTGCTGCTGGAGCATCAGTCGCTCCTCCATTAGGTGAGAGGGCAGCCCCTGGCCCAACCCCCGCATGTCCATGGGCCCTCCATCCTGCCAGACAAACAGAAATGGACAGAGAACAGTCAGCCTGTGATTGATCTCCTGTTGCTTTTTGCGTGTTTTACAGTTAACAGCCAGCAGGGTGCAGATTACCAGCTAAGGGGGCTGGGGCTCACCTCCACATTGGGTGACCACATGGACACATCCTGTGGCCGATGATGGTTCCAGGAATCATGGGGGTCGAGGACTGAAGCCTGGGGTTGGTATGCTCCACTGGGGATGGGTGACATGCCGTGAGGACCTGGGTATCCCGTCACCTGGAGACCACAATAGAACAAGCTGACACCCCACAAAGCCACTCAAATCACTTTCAGTTATTTGTATCATTTAAAATAAGAATCATATAGTGAGCTTTTGGACTGATTCTCATTTTGTACAACCCTTTAAAATCAGATCTTAAAACAGTATAATGCTGACAGAATAATGTGATAATGACTGTAATCTTGAATCTGATTTGCTGCCAAGTGAAAAATGACTGAAAGTCAGCTTAACATGTATATGTTTAGATAACATTAGCCATTTAAAAAAAAGTATGACTTAAAACCACCAATTGTAACATCTATAAAAACACTTAAGGAAAAGGCTGCTCTCCAGGATGATGTTTTAGGAATACACAATATATTTTTAAACTACTAAGTTTGTGGTTGTTCTGATACATGCCAGAATAGGGACAACTTTTGTAATGTCCAGGAAAAAAGACATCTATTTCCTGACTTGTTAGTGATATGCATTATAGTCCCATATTTTTCTAAAGAACTGCAGTGGTTCTTGGTAGTCATAATTGGAAGACAGGGGTTCAAGAAGATGAACTGCTCAGTACCTGGTAGTGATTGTGCTGGCCGGCATGCTGAGGGCTGGGGTAGAAGCCCTCACTGGAACGGGGACTGGGGTATCCAGGTCTGCTAGGCTGTACTCAGCAAAAGGGGGACAGAGGGCAGTAAGTCTAATTTCTTTACCACAGGGATACAGGCAGGATCATAGGCTGGGAGATGAAGTCAGGCTTCAGCACCATCAACCAAATAGAAAGTGAAAAAACAAAGAAGAAACAACAAAGAAACAGTCAGACAGACATATTGTACATACATCTGTGTGAACTAAAAGCTGACAGATGCACGGACAAAGATTGTAATGAGAGCTCCAGAGAGAGCAGGCGGTTAGTTCTGAACAACTGACTACTGAGAAGCGAAATGCCGTCATCTTACACTTGGTGCCATGTAGCTGGTTTGGTGAAGCTCAAACAGGATAGGGGAGTGGGGGGCAGGCTTTGTTAGGTAAAGGCACAGGGAATGTGGGGTGAGGAGGGGCCTGACTCCCAGTGGACACAAACTTTCCACTGGGCATCAAACTGGTTTCCCACTTCGCCAACGTGAGGGAACCTTGCTTTATGATTTTAACCTTGTGACGGTAGAGACAACTACCTTAAACGCTCTCTCAGAGAGAGCTTCCCGTGACCAAACCTTCCGGAAGTGCAGAGAACAGTGGATAAAAAAAGAACTGTAAGTGAAAGACAATACAGCACAACAGCACTATGGAAAGAATGACACAAAACAAGAAGACAAGTGGCACACAGGGCCAAGACAAACTTTTCTATAAAAGTATTTGATTATTACAGGCCTCATTTGCAGCTTGACTGATGCAAGATATTTGACTCCAATATTTCTGAAACACAAGATGTTGTAATTAAATACATCTGACACTGATTTAACAGATGAAAAGGGGGACCCAGAGGAATGTAACAAACATTAAAATTTCCTCTGCATTGAAAAGGGAAAGAGAAGAAAAAGTTTTGAATGAAATTTGTTGTTTGAAACAAACAACAGGAGAGATGCTAAGCGTATCACTGTGCAGGATCTCCACCTGGGAGAGCGCAAACATATCTATGAGAATCACTGTACGATATGGCCAGTGCACAGAAGGTCTGCAGAAATGCTTTAAGGATTTAGCATAAATACAAATGACCCCACCCACAAGCTAACACAGCAAACAGAATGAGCAGCAGTGGTTCATGAAGAGTTTTTAGTTATGCAAATGCACCTTAACATGCAGCAGTTTGTATATACATTATCTAACACTTGAAAGTAACCCTGAGTCAGCATCAGAGCGATCCTCTACATAATACAAGGGTTTCCAAAGGGAAATGAAGAAGTTATCCTGCTGTGCACTACATCCAGATGGAATTAAGGGCAGCAGCTAGCCAGAAAGGCTGGGGACTGCTGTCCTATCCTGAGGCCACGTTGCAGCCCTGACATAGTACTTGGAGAATGCATAGATGCAGACAAAGACACATACAAGACCAAAGTATACAAGGTAAGAGGAGATGCACAGTAACCATATAATGACAGCACAGTGCCCACCAGTTGGGAAAAGGCCAAGACCTCTATAATACTCCACCTACTCCTGCACCAGAGGCTGACAGCTTCATTACAGCAGGCTGCACTGCTCACAAACCTTGCAATATCACCATGTGATATTTTCCTTTTTGTCCTACTGCAATCTGTCACTTCAGTAAAACTTAAGTTATAAAAAAGGTAAGATCCCCCAATATTAAAATCCAGTTTTAAAAAAATTGACCAAAGTATCAAAAAACCTTGGAGAGATGCAAGGTGTGACCAACACCCTCTGGCAGCACACAACAACTCCCTTAGGCAGAAGCACTCTCACCTTAGGCGGAGCCTCATCCGAGCCACCAGAGTCCCAGGACACAGTGACCTGACGTCTCATCTCCATCCGGATCCTCTCTTCCTGCTGGGCTTTCTCCTCCTCCAGAATGGTGCTGAAACCAATGATAATCCAGATGAGGTCGCCACAGTGACAACTAAAACCATGGAGTGGAATTCAGGAAAGCTAAATCCACATTGTAATATTGGCTCTTCTAGTGGAAAAACTAAATGCAACAGGACATGGAAGACAGGACCAACATGAAACAGAAATGTGGTTCCATAGTGCCTCCCCTTTGTCGAGAAGGCCTTTTATAAGCTTGAGACAAAGGACTGAATATCCCATTAATGTGATTTTTCTGATTTCCCTTTTCTTTTACATTAAAACTCATTTTCACATTTTTTTTTTAAACAAAAGGCATCAGAAGGTTCTGCAAGTCTTCCAGCTGTGGTCCCCCCTTGAATGAACCATGTAAGAAGGGGCTAAGGATAAAAATAATAAATCATAAATTGTGCTACTCATATGGCTTCATCTGAAGGACTCTTAAGCTGATAATACCAAAGTAGAGTTGAATGATACTGACAGGAGATGACTGTCATAATTCTCCATTTTAGTTTCATCACAAAGCAATCATTATCTGCAACAAGCTGTGAAATGTAAAAGTATCCCAAAAAATCCACAAACTGTGCCAAGAATCATAAAAGTGGCTTATTTCCAGAGATGTCATTATGCATATATATTTTGAAATGGAGAGCTTCTTCCACTCTCAAAAGAGTCACTGCCATAATGAAATTTTACAGACAAATGTAATTTATAAAGCCAGAACTAACCTTTAATCATGCTACATCACAGGCAAGCTAAACCGCTTCAGAATGTGTCACCTACCTCCCAGTCAGAGGCAGCAGCAGTGTGACCAAACCAAAGACACAATACTGACTCAAAGGTGAAGATCTCATTAGCGGCACCCCACATGTCCAAATCCAGTTTGAAAGGTACCTATTATGGTGCAGTGAGCATGGGTCTGCTGCTCCAAAGCTGTCTGCCACATCCTTCCCACTGCGCTGGTTGGACTGCGTTACTTGGCACAGGGCTGTGATGCTAAGCTACATGCAAGGGTACACGGAACACACTACTTGTGCTGGTTGACAGAGACCAAATGCCACCTTCCCAATGACTGTAAGAGGCCTGTTTCTGCTCTCATTTAAAACCTCATCTCTTTCCTGCCCAGTGCAAAGTCCAGTCCTGAGTGTGAACCTGACTGGCAGATTGTAAGACGTGTGTGTTATTCGTCATGTCTATAAGTGACTGCATGTGCGCTCATATTCGTGTTTATATGTTTTTAGTAATCTTACAGTAGTATTTCAGAGTAAAATGCACCACCAAGAATAGTAAACCCTAAACAAAGTCTTTGTGGGCAACTTGCCTGTAGATGACAACGCTGCAGCTAGCTGATCTTTTAAAAAAAAACTGAAAGTACATATTTGTTGTATTCATTGAAAAAGTGTGAAATTGACAATTTGCAAACAAGTATTATATAAAGCTGTTCCTTTTTGTTAACTTGGACTGGGTGTCAACTGAATAAATAAACTAACAAATAAAATGTGTAAAAAGTGTGGCACGTAGACAATTATCTCTCACCTAAAGGTGTTAAATCATTCTGTGGAATCAGACTGTTAGGCAAAGTCCCATTATCAGAGGATCGAACTCCCTATTATGGGAGAAAAAAATAAGATTTTGAACATAACACCGAAAATTAACAGTTATCATCAAAATTATTATAAAACTAGTATCATGAATTGTGCCGGAGTGTCTACTTCTGAATGGTCAGTGTCACCTTCAGATTTAGACTCATAAACCACAAGAGAAACACCACCCCAAGCCCTGACATGATGGGATTAGGGGCATGTGCAGTGTCAAAGCTTCACTTGCTTAATTTTTAATAATTTTGTGTTTTTTCTCCCACTGTTCTTCTCTGTTTGAATCTTTCTTCTTATGCTGAAAATGAGACACCTTCAACAAATTTCATCACCCATCAAAGTTTCTAAACTTAATTTAGAACCAGCTACAAAAACACTTTAAAACCACCTATAGTAGGAAAAATACCCTTCTGCCTGTTGTTTTATGTGCTTAATGACTTATAACTTTTCTTTTATTGTGATATTTTGGGTTTCACTGTATGGGTGAGAGTTGCTGATGTTAGATGATCTTAATTTCATTGGCAGATTAAAATCACTATTGAGTCTTCACTTTCAATGTTGCAATAGGATGAGAATGACTGTAACAGAAGTCAGAAAGTATGGAAGCAGCACAGCATCTGAATGTTAAGCAAAGTGAAGCATATAATTGGTAGTGAATAAAATACCTTTTGCAGAAGTAAAATGACTAGATAAGCCCACTGGATGAAAAAAAAAAATCTATATATTTACAGAAGCCATTGTAGCAGTCTTTCATTATGTGGAACTCTGTTAAATGGCAAAAATATGTATTCCAATCACTGGTCTTTCGCCAGGCTGCCATAGAGAAAAGGGTCTAGTCATTCAACCTTTCTTTTACTTGAGGTCAGGGGATGATAACTGCTACAGTCAACATCCAACTACATAAACGTAGTGAAACTGAGTTGTGCAGGCAGTGCATGATAGAGATGTGTGCCCAGGAAATAAACAACAGAAATAGGAGCAAATAGGATGTGCAGCCTTGAGCAATACACAATGATTTGTAGGTGAAAAAGAGGAAAAAAAACCCTCAAAGTTTTCCACCTGAGCACTGAACTAGTGATGCTCACCCATAGACTTTGCGTGATTACTCTGAAATGTGCTGTCAGAGTATTGAAAACCACTCAGATGAAAGTTTTACTATGAGTTCATAACATGAATGTACCTCAAGACCAGAGCAGTTCAACAGTGCCAACACATTCATAAAAGTCATAAAAACATACAACAGACAGCAACAGATCCACCATACACATCTTCCTTTAACTAACTGCTTCATTTGACATTTCTATAACTGCCATGCCACAAAGTGGCAGAAATAGTATGGAACTTCCAGGAGTACTCAGAGAACCATGGGCAGATATCTCTCCCCTAGGGAGCTGTCAATCCAGAAGACTTCCCCTATTCTAGAGGCTGTCCCTAGTAGTCCCTAGTCCCTAGTTCTCAACTATGCATCTCAGCCCACTAAAAGACCTGTTTCAGCATAAACCTGAACCTGTGTTTCACCACCAATGATGACGTCTGAAAGGAGACAACACCCTGGTAATGTTCCATCTCACAGAAAGGGGAAGCAGGGCTCTGAGTAGGTTCATCTTTGCAAAATAACTGTTCAGTGATAAATCCTTTATCTGGTCTATGCTGCTCAGTTTGTTTGACGACTGCACAGGGTCCTCAGGCTTCACCAGCAACTTGGTCTCAATTTAAATGAGAAACAGGGTGGCGTAAGCTACCTTGGTTACAAGAGAAAGTCCGAAATGCTTCTGCACACTGTAAAATCAAGATATAGTGCATGGTTTGTGGTAAAAGAGCCTCACAAAATTCAGGCTATCCCAGTGCCAGACATTGGGGCCTTCTGTGTTCTAGAGTTTGGATGCTCCAGAAGATAACATGCTCTCGGTATCAAATGGGAGATGACCACAGGTTTACATACTACCTGAATTGAAACTGCAGGTTTACAGACCACAGATTACCTAAGGGTATTTGCTGACCTCATACAATATAAAAGATTAGTGCAACCAGATTTGACCAATGAGCTCTGAAAGAAACACATTTTATATAAACCATTAAAAGTAGCAATTAACAACAGAAATTAAAAGAATATAAACTGAAATTATATTTCAGCAAATATCCACATTTCACATTAGATAGCAATAGAAATTACATTTATATTTGATATTTTATTTAATTACATTTATACATTTATTTATACCTCATGCTGGTCAAGGGCATTTTGACTGTGTTAGGAATTGATCTTTATGCTTGAAGCAGGTCAGAGAGCTGTTACCAGCATAGGTGATGCACACTGAGTCAATGGCCCATCCCCTTCCTGTATGTACAGCTAAGCTTGGGAGCAGAGCCAGGTGGAGGTACAGACGTGACCAAAACGTGGGCGCTACCCATTTACTTTTGATTTACCAGAAACGTCTCATATTCTCAAAAAAGAGGGGCAATCCCATCTGCACACATTATCTGTACTTTAAATCTCCAAACCCCTTCAAAGCTTTCGATAGCTTTTATTCCAGTTTATCTAGAAGCTTTTTTCTATTGGCACCAACAACCAAATTTGGCACCAACAACCAAATTACCATAAAGGCAAATAAATAAAATCCCACTCAGAACCCAAGCAAAGGTCACAAGAATTCACCAATAACTCCAACTAACTCACCCAGTACATGAACCATCACTGCTTTGGGTTAACCCAGTATAACTGTCCTCTAAATAAGTATAATCATGATAAAAAGTTTTCATCTCTACCGCCACAGCTCCAGGGCCTTTTATGGAGTGTATCTCATGTACATGGCAATGACTTTCTAAATATTTACTTGGTATCCAAGAACACAGCCACTGCCACCCTGCAGGTTACACAGATGTTGTAGTACGGAAAGCCAAAAAAGGTTCTGACTCTGATGTAATAAATAATTTTCCTGCAGGCAGTTGTTGAACAAATGGTAGCTGTAACTGTTCATATACAGACAGACAGTGACAGATCACTTCCTCTTCCATGAACAATCAGTTTACCTGTGGAAACGACATAAGCACATAGATATACTGTAACCAAGGTTACACAATATAAAAAGTTTGAGGAGCAGATAGGTTTTCAGAGGAGGAATATTGTATTCTTCTGTGACTATGGCACGGATGAGGTCATTCACCATCAGGATGTGCCTTCGACTGACATCTTACTGATTATCTGGCATGCAGATATAGCATTACAAGTCTAAACTTATTTCATTTATTTAAAAAAATCAATTTCTACACAATATGTTGAACACCTCATTTTTACAGGAACTTCTACTGCTATTAAATTACGAGTGAATCTGAAGTGATCTTACATTATATAGGTATTGAAAGACTCCATAAAATTGTACATGCAAACTGAGATTAGTGTTCAATATTATCCATTTTTGTCCTCTACTGAAAGATATTATGTAGCCAAGAAAAAAAACAAAGATAAAGAACCGTACATCAAAATGTGCAACATCAAAATGAAGAAAAGCAAAAACCATACTGAACTGTAGCACCCTGTCATTCTATCTGAAACAGAAGTGTTATTCCTGATGTACTGTAGGTGGAACACACTGGTGCTACTGGTACACCCCCAAAACTCACCAGAGCTGTGCTTTGAGCTCTGTGAAGCGTGGCCTCTTGCTAGGGTCGTATGCCCAGCACTTGGTCATCAGGCTGTAGAGGGTAGGGGGGCAATTGTGCGGCATAGCCAGCCGCTCACCGTTCTCTATCCTGCCAATGACATCATTGTTCTTCACCCCTTGGAAGGGCTTTACTCCATACATGAGGATCTCCCACATACAAACTCCTGTAAGAGATCAATCACCAGTCAACAATTACTTCAATCCTGCCATGAAGTGATATCATACTTGGAGAAAATGACATACACCGCAATTAAGATAATTTCAATACAATTTACATTTGGTTATACAAGAATGCTTTAATACAAATCTTACCAAACATCCATACATCGCTGGCTGAGGTAAAGCGTCTGAAGTTGATTGACTCTGGAGCCATCCACTTTATGGGCAGTTTCCCTTTGGACGCTGAGAAACAAGAAAAATGTGATCTACTACAATCTGGGGTCAGCAGGAATCGTAGTGCTTACAGCTGCCACTTTGAACCTGAAAGACCCAGGTTCATATCTTACCTCTAGCTTACCTTTGAGTATGGCACTTATCCTGAGCTGCTCTATTAAAATTATCCCCATGTATGGATGTTAACCATTGTTGACTCCGAGTCAAGTCAACCAGGAGGTGGCGCCAGTAACTAAATTTTCAGTTCAATTTTCAACCTTTCTACATTTATATTTATGTATTTGGCAGTTTTTTTTCCCCTCCCCAAATTAACACACAATTCAGGGTAAACAGACATAATTTAACAGTAGAGCAGCTGATTTAATCTTGAGCATCAAAACTGCTTACTTTCCTGAATCAAGTAATATAAAGTGAGAGGAATGTCATTCCCTGGCTTACCTTTATAATAAGAGCTGTCCTCCATGTATCGAGAAAGCCCAAAGTCTCCGAGTTTCACGCAGTCTGTTGAAGACACGAGGACATTCCTTGCTGCTATATCCCTGAAACAAAGTTAAAAAGATAAAAGGACTGATAAAAGAAGTACAGCAGAGCTTCCTTTATAGAACAAAAAATACAGGCTGAGGCAAACTGAATATTCTCACAATTGAAAAATTCAACACTTCATTCTTTATAACTTCCTTCCATGTTAGGCCACTTAAATCTGGAAGTTAACATTAAAAAGGCAAATCAGGTCTTACCTATGTACAAAACGCTTGCTTTCCAAATAGGCCAGAGCTGTGCTTAGCTGGTAGGCAAACAGAATCAGTGATGCCAAGTCAAGGCTGTACTTTCTTACTTGCAAGAAGGAGCGAAGCTGCAGAAAAACACACTTTGTTTCAAAAACAGAAGGTAATATGGCCACAAATCAATATTATACGAGTAAAGCACACCGTCATTATGATTAAAAATTAGACAAAAACCACAACTGAAACAACTACAAGCTAGTGAAAACAAGTACTATGGTTCGATAGTGTCCTGACAAAGCAGTGAGGTACAGAAGCTTTTTGAGGATATATGACTACCTGGTGTTTCAGGGCAGATGGTTTGCTGCATATTTTCTGTAACCAGAAGCAGAACTCAGGACCCAAAGTGAAGCCGAGCCTTCAAGGCCTGCCCTACCTCCCCAAGTGTGCACAGCTCCATGATGATCCAAACAGGGTTTTCTGTGATGACTCCAATCAGCTTCACTATGTGAGGGTGGTCAAACTGACGCATGGTTACTGTGGGGCAGAAAGGCTTTCAGTGACAGGAGTGTATCTGTTCTCAAGTCATGTTCCATTACAATACCACCACAAAATATGTAAAGCGATAGATGGCAATTAGGAGACTGGAAAATGTGGTTTATTATAAATGTTTACATTAAATACTTCTGGGGCCATATTAACAAAATACGGCACCTCCTTTGCTCTGTTGAATGCCCACATATAAAATGTGGGTCAACTGATGTGTGAAAGTGCTGACAGATGATGAATTCCGTTTGACCTACAGGTAGCCTGCTGGATGCTCGTGTGTGGCTCTTTTGATCTGTGTTTGTAGTGGATGCATGCTGCTCAAGCGTGCAACTCTCCCCCGTTGATTCCCTTCACACCCTGTATACATGGCCCCCTCCTGCCACATCACCCCTTGCTGCTGAGAGCCAGTCCTCTATCCCTGGGGCATTTCTTCAGCAAAGAGACCTTTTCCTTAAAAATATGACCTGAATGGTTGTCTTCCTTCTCAAAAATGTGATAAGGACTGAACAAGAAAGGGAAAGCTATGAAGTGGACAACGATGTTTGGCACTGAGCGTCATTTCTCCCTCAATTTAAGTAAACTGTGCTCACTAAGTGAGTTTCTGTATGTGAATAGCTAGGTCAGACTCATATATGCTCTATTTTCCAGTAGAACACAACATATACCTCTGCAGTTAACTAGTGAATGGTTCACAGTCTTATGAGTACTCACAGGCTTCCTGTAGGAACTTCTCTCTGACACTGTCAGATGTGCAGTTTTTGCAGGTTTTGATTGCAACAGACATAGAAGAATTATCCTGTGGATACAATTTATTTAAAGATGGCTAAATGGGAAAAAAATCATTGATACAAGAAAATAATATAAATAGAAGTTAGATATTTTGGTTATTCAATGTCATACAAAGACATGATGTTTTGCCATTTTCTCCCTCTTCCTGCACAAATTAGCAACAAACATGGCATTATTAGCAAAAATACTTAATATTATCTACATAAACATGCATTCATATACTGCAGACACACTGTAATGTTTTCCTAATACAAATGCAACCAGAGCACAGCAATGAAAAAGGAGAAATGAATAAAAGTTGGATCTGAGGGGTATTTACCGGGCTCACGTAGACACCTTGATGGACGTCCCCAAACTGCCCCTCTCCAATGCAGCGGCCCAACTCCACCCTGTCCCTCTGGATCTCATAGTCTCTGGCTGGAGATGCAAACAACCCACAAGTCACTGACACACTTCCAGCAAGCACAGGGCAGGATATGGTCAACTACTGGCCTACCAAAATGAAAAACTTGGCTCCTTTTTATAAGCAGTTATATAACAAAGAGCTCATACCCTATGAACAGTTCTGCACTTTTAATATTCTCCACATGCACAAAACAAACACATAAAACAAGCAAACATCTAAATGTGATAACTGTTTTTGTTCTCCTGCTTTTGAAAATCTGTTTCTTTGCATGGACCAAAGGACTGCCTTAGACTGGACATCTTGTAACAGATGCAGTTCTTATTTACCCTCTGAGGGTGTTTGTTCCTTTTTATTAGTTTATATCTAATATATATAACGTGCCTGAAGTGTCCTTTGTCCAATTGCTGTATGGACAGAACATTTCCATATGGGGATTAATAAGGTTCTATGATATTCTACCCTACACAGCTGACAGCTGGACGCAGTTGTAAATGGGGAGACAGAAATGCAGTGTCACATCACATTAAAACAAGGGTGCTAGCACACTAAATGACAACTACTCAGTGTCAGTTTGGTTTAAAGAGGAATGTGTGCAAATTATCTTTCAAGTTTTTCATCACTGTTCCGTTAGAACCATCATAAGTAACATCTGAGACATATTTTGAGAGGAAGAGAATTTCAGTTATAGGCGTTAGTCACACATCGTTTTTACATCGACACTTATAGCACTGAAATCATTCCCACAATGCATCTCACTTTTGAGATTGTATAGCAACTGAGGTATTCATATTGCTAGCTAGAGGTTAAAGTAACATTTTCAGCAGTTTCAGTAGCTGAGACACCTCCAGTGAATATGTGCACACAAAAAGATTAACACAACAAACAGAAAAGAGCAGGCAAAATATACCAAACAGCATCACACAATCACAGCCTAAGACAGGCAAAAAGCTAACTGTCTAGGAGACGGGAAAAGGGAGACAGCATTACCTTCGTCTAATCCATAGCTCTCTGCAGTGCAATTAAGGTAGAGAGAAAGTGAGAGAGCTGTCTTTTAGGGCACATCAGAAGTGTTACACAGACAGTGTGCACAAAAGGTCAGCGATAAGTGTCCCAAAAAGTTCAAAATGAAGAGGATGCTGAGGATGAGCTCAGAGTATGGCCAAATTTGAAATGAATCCCAAGACAAATGTCCTTTTCCTGAAATTTCTTTGTGTAAAATGTTAAATGAACTGCTTGAATTCAATATTAGTTGCCTTTACTGAAAAAATACCCATCTGCAGAAGTGTTTTTAAACATTTGTCTTTTAAAGCTTGCACCATGTAGTGCATTAATGAGTCACACATTATTTAATGTGCAAAATCAGAAAATAAAAATGTACATATACATATTTACTTACATGCTATATACATGTTATACATTTGTTACTCTAAGTAGTATTGTTTGTACATCCAAGTTTTTTTAGTTAATTGTAGAAAATAAATTTTGAGAACATTCAGATAAATTAAAGCAATATTTTTGAAACTTTGCCAGCTTTTTTAAAAAATTAAATTCTAAATCACACATGACTCATCTCTATTTTTATTGCAGGTACCCTTACTTTGTTCACAGTTTTTTGTGTATGTGCATGCACACTCGTGAGACCCATGTGGCCTTTTCTGTTCACCACAACAGAATTTCCTATTTAGTTACATAGTCATCTGGTGTGACTGATTCTCCCATGACTCCTAATGGCTGCGGCAATGTCTATATTTTTCTTTTTTCCACCCTCTGAGCACGATACCCTAGATTACAGTCATTTGCATCATTGTGCACTTACATTACCAACATTTGCATTATATGTCGAACCCCATCAATATTACATTTTCCAAAGACCTTCAGGTAAATAGTATAAAAATGACAAATTCATAATGGGATGGACAAATTGTGCTTACATGCAGTGTGCTTTAAAATAGAAAAGGGAAAGGCAAGCAATGATACTGCATATTATGTCATATAAATTAATACAAGCCATTTCACTACTGATTTGAGCATAGAAAGAAAGCAGGACTTCTAAAGAGTTAAATGTCCAGAGAGAACACGCAGGCCTTCTGGTATTCAAGAAGTAAACATTTTTTCAGCAACCACAACAACAAATAAAAAATAGTTGGAGAACATTTGTTAAAAAAGGCAAGGGGGCTGGTTAAAACACAAAAGCCACGTTTCACTGGAACTTGGACAAAGAGAACATCTGGTGTTCCATAAGTCTGGTCTGCAAGCTACTGCTTTCCCTTGGAGGCTTTGTGCCCAACGGCCCTGCCTGTCTCTCCTGACCAGACCAGTGCACCATAGTACTTACTGGAGGGCATGGTGTAGGTATCCTCCTCGTCTATGATTTCCGCATAGTCGTCCGTTTCTGCAAAAAAGAAAAAAGGTTCTGTGAGCGCCACAGGTTTCCACTGTACCGTCCCCTCAGTCAGACTAACTGTCAAACATGCAGACTTCCAGAACAAAAATGGCCTGGCCTGCTGAAAATAAATGTAAGTCAGGCGGGCCCTCCTCAGCAAACACCCGCCCCAGACAGTCAAGCAGACAAGCACGAGTGCTGCACTATTCCTTCCAACTGGCGTGCAATGTTACAACTGCTCCTGGATTGTGCAAATTTGATCCACCAATCAGAACACCACAGCTGGTTTGAGAGTGTGGGAGGAGGGATATGGAAGTGAAAGATGTGAAGAGTTTTTCTTTTAATTTTTCATCTCTCAGAAACAAATTCAGGAAAAACATTAAGTCACTGGTAACTCATGAGTTGCTGTGTCTGTGCCAAATGCTTGAGAGAACAGGCAAACAGCAACAGAAAGAGCCACTTCAGAGAAGAATGCTTAGAGGTTTGAACTGAAAAGATCCCTGTAAGTAAGACAGTGCTTAGAAGAATTAAAATAAAACAGGAGCGGGAAGAAAAATGAACAAAAAAGGCTTGAGAACCACAATAACAACAATAGTGTGCTCTGTACAAATGGCTTTTCTCTTGGGGTGGGTCCTGCAAAAAAACTTGAAGTCAACAAAACCTTAAGTTCTTCATCCTTTTTACTGGTGTACATTAATGCTTACTCGTTCATAACTATAACAAAATCTGCAATGCACAGAAGATATAACTGAACTACATTTTTTCTCAAATCAATTTAAAAAAACTTGGCTTCTTAATTTAAGATGGATATAATGAAACTGTAATATCAGCTGAATTTTTTTATCTTCTTGCACATCTATTTTGTTGTCAAGATTTCACCACAAATTGAATTTTTGAAGTCGAGAGACTCAAGCTTTAATACAGCCTTCTCTTAAAAACACTGACAGGCTTTTGTAAATCTAACATTTGGATGTCTTTTTTATTCTTTTGGAGGGAAAAGGGACACTGTCTGGAGCTCAGTTTTGTACAATAAACCACACCAAACTGCTCTGTAAAATTGAAGACATAGTAATATATATGTTGTAAAACACACAGCAAGACAAAAGGAGTTAAAACAAATATATTCATGAAAGAAACACTGCATGACAATATCTACCACGGGAATAATTGTGAAACTGAGTACAACCACTATGGAATTTCCAGTATGTTAGTAGCAGCTGGTGGTTAACAGTGTAATGAAATTCGAAAAGCAAAACTTTACCGTCCCCACTAATTTCCTCTGCAGATCCAGGTTGCATGCAGAGAAGAGAAGGGAAAAACACAGACAAGGGAAGAGCATTACTTCATGGAAGATTTCATACAATCTAAGATGAAAGGAATTAGCTGCCTGGAATCTCAGACCTCTAGTAACATAAGACAGTGTCCAGATGCTGCAAACAGTATAAACTGTTCTCAGTTCAGTGAAACTTATTCAGTAGTTTATGATCAATTAGAACTGCACAGCAGAGAGTGAACTGGGGCTGTAAACATGCAAAAGAGCCTTATTAGTGGAGGCATTTCAGTTGAGTCCTGGGTTCAAATGTGGGGTGTGCAGGTGTTAAAGGCAGAGAGGGAACATTAGGAACCAGATTGGTGAGGCACAAAAAGCATTAGTAGAGGACTGGGGGACATACCACCTGCAGAGGGAGGTGGCCCTGACTCGCAGGAACTCCTTTCTACAGAAAGGATCCAACTACTGAAAACTTGCATAAAAGAACATTAAATGATCCCAAAAGATTTCACTTCAACATCAGTTTAACCTCTAAACTAGATTTGTCATTTAAGGTTTAAAAAGTTGTATTCATATCCCTTTCAGTCCTGATGATGCCATTTGACATCATAAATCAAAATGTACCCAAACTGAAAAAGTGTTTGAACGGATTGTAATAATTTTGCATCATACAGAGACAGCAACGTTTTAATTTTTTACATGTCAACATATATTTACAAAATAGTTGACATGAAATGGTTGACACAATTATAAAAGAAAAAAATGGGATAATCCCCACAAATTCAGCAATGAAAGGGATATAACCATGCACTGTATTTCCATACAGTGGTGGTATTAAACTTATGAAGCATAGTAAAGGTCCTGAACATAATAATTCCAAATTGACAATATTTGGATGGACTTACAACAGAGGGAAAAAGACCAAGCACAACCTAATCCACAAAAACATGCACATATAAGACTACCTTTTAAAATGTCGCCATCTATGTTCACAGTATTTCAGGTTTCTCAATTAAAATGTTCTTATCTTTAAAGAAGAACTGAACTATTTTTGAACACAAGCAATGGTCATCAGCTATGTACTCTTTCACCTTGCAGTCAAATGACAAAGCACAAGGTTCTAGCTGCAATACTAATGAGAATGGCTTTTAAATTGTGGATGCTTACCAACATAAAATTTTTTTCTCAAAGTGCTTACTGATCTCCAGCAACTTGGGCAAAATTAAAGGGCAGCACAAAAGACCTATGCTGGACAAAAAATGACTAATCATGTTAAGGTGCTAGATGCAGCAAAGGAAAACTGCAGAGCACTTTTTAATAACAGCTTGTGATAAAAACTTTGTGTATGCAAATCAGTTTAAAGGAACCTGCACTGTAAGCACTCAGCAGGCATTTGACCCTCATTCACCAAACTGAACAGGGTCAGGAGAACCTACAGCCACATGGCATATCACTTAAAAAGTCACCAGCAACTATACCAGATTACAGGTCCTAAAAGTTATAGGAGCAAACAGAGAGGTCAGCAGCTGGATTGTTCAAGTGTAGAATAAAACACAACTAGAGGAGTCAGATGATGCCCCGTGGTGTCCATAACAGTGGAACGATGGTACAGTAGGTACAACAAACTCTGCTCTGTGTGGAGTTTGTGTGTTCTCAATTTCACACGTTTCTTCCAGATGCTCTGGTTTCTTCAGACAGTCTGAAGACAAGCATTTCAGGTTAAATGGTCAGTTAATTGTGTGGGCAACTACATGAGTATCCTGTAATGGTGTAGCATCCCATCTGGGGATACACCCTGTGCTTCTTGGGACAGGTTCCAGACTCCTTCAATACAAGGCCAAGGAACATTGAGGAAAGGCAGAGAAATTAACAGTTTGATTAATTTGTTCAGGCTGAGCTCTACACTGCTGCACTTTATGCCTTCAGAATTTAGACATTAGTTTGTTATTAACAAGCAAAGCACACAACCACCACATTGCATAAACTATAAAGCCCAGACAGAGGCAAACTATTGTCTGCTATAGTAAGCAAACCATAGTGATAATCCATATTGCTACAGGTAGAGGGTCATGTGCTTCTAACTCAATGCAGGGTACAAGGAATGCACCAGTAGAGGCAGAATAGGTTAGTCAGTGCAAACAGCAGCAAGCTGACCAGCCGTACCCTTGGGTGGAGAGTCTTGGGAACAGAAGACAAAAGGAAGGAGAAAGCGCTTGGCTTTTGCTGCTTTTGGAGGAGTCTGATGCACTGATTCTTCACCAGCACAGCAAAAGAGAAAGAGGACTTTAAGACGACATTTGAAACCATAATTCTATCATTAGAGCACACGATGCCTTTGTGCTAATGCACCAAAGCAAAAACAAAACCTTTTACATGTTTTGCAAAATAGTAAAGGTGGGATTCAACACTGCTATCAGTCTACATCCAATAACATGTCAGCTCTTTGAAGGACTGAAAAGAACTGCAATAAGGGATGGTGCCACTTGCCACATGGCTGTCAGTGGCCCCCAGAGCATTGGTCACTCTGCCTATCCATTTATCCTGCAGTGATTCTTGGTTAAGTAGTCCTATCTTAAGTGCAGCATGTGGAACCAGACTCAATCAATCAGCAACTGTATGCCAGAGGCATAAATACAACTCTTGAATTCAGTTCTTTTGCTTTAGTGAACCTGTCTGTGAAACACAGACATTAGTTATTGGTGGTTCAGAGCCAGCTTATGAGAGGAAGCTTCCCAAATTGATAGAACATAAACCAGCCCAAGAGCAGCAAATGTTCAGTGGGCTTCCTGGAGACACACACATTTTAATTTCATCCTGCAGAATATGTTTTAGATGTAGCATGGTGGAATAAGACATTAATATAAAAACTATAATAATGAGCAATTCGGAACCTTAAATACAGTCCATAATCATTTGTGGATAAACCAAAATTATAAAGGTGAACAGTTAACAATCAACCAGCCCTAAAGCAAAAACATATATACTAGTAAACATACAGCTACATTCAATTCACACTGAAAATCAACAGCAATTGTAAAGTAAAATACTCAGTCACAACAAAGAACAGCATCTCATAGTGCCAGATAACTACAAAATTAATCCACCTTCTGACCACCAGAACATTCATCATGCAATGGCCCCACCCACCTCACTGAAGTCCCTGCCCCTCTCTGTCACTGCAGCACTCCACCCCACATTTCAGACCATTCTGCAAAAACAGCGACACAACCACTTTGTTCACAACACTGGGAAGCAAGAAATCTGGATCCTCGTGCCCTACGAATGACGGCTTTTCTTCAGTTGCACAAGCTCTGATTCCAAGGTCATCAGCAACACAGGCCTATCTGTGGTCTCCTCTGTCTGGACCCCAGTCTGCACCCTCTCAACCGGGTCTCTCAATCGGCCTTCTATTCTCCAGTTGTGCGCCCTTGGCTAATCATACACTGTGGTTACATGGAACTGCCCCTATAGGCCCAATTCCCTGACATTTAGGAGTGAGAGGGGCTGTGATATTCTCTGAAACATCTGACATTTACTAAAGCTTGTGTGAAACAGTTTAGTAGGGTTGTTTTTAGCTTTTGGGCAATGCTCCTCCCATGGAGTAAAAGGGAAAAATGAGAACAGCTAAGACAGTCTTGAAAAACATTCTACTAGCCTAGAGTCTTGCATAAGTTACACAGAATCAGGCATATATATATATATATATATATATATATATATATATTTTTTTCCCCTGCTGTTTCACATAATATGACTCACAAAAACATTTGTGAACATATTAATATATGTTTTAAATTCCCAAAATACAATAAATTCTGCTGTATCCCATCATAACAGTTAAAGTTAAATGCAGACACTTGAACACATGCCATAGTTAAATGAAATACAATAAATGATTATAGCAGTGGGAGAGGGATAGTGGGGGTCAAGAAAATGGTTCAATATAGTTTCTGTTCATTGCGACATAAAAGAAAAACAAA
Organism: Arapaima gigas; assembly: GCA_900497675.1. NCBI lineage: Eukaryota > Metazoa > Chordata > Actinopteri > Osteoglossiformes > Osteoglossidae > Arapaima > Arapaima gigas. Next base: position 840,097 of record UFQX01005271.1, on the reverse strand, counting down.
AAAAAAATTTGAAGCCCCTGGTCATAAAAGGTCGGGTACCCTTGGTTTACACACATGGTAGCATGGACTACTGATACCTCCAACATCTGGAGGAAAAACTGACAACCAGAGACTAAGCGGAAGGAAGAGTCACAGGATGTGGGTTTAAACCATTGTGACGGGTTCATATAATTTCTTTGGGTTATCATGACTCAATGTACAGTTAGTGTGCAACAGGTGTGCGTGCTACATATATTCACCACCTCACAGTACTGATTTAGACCTAGTGTAAATAGCACTGTTTTCCAGGAATGCTAACTTCCTGTTCATCATTGCTAGTGGTCTGCCTTGTACTAATGGCACTTGTGCAGCCAGGTGACTCACTCCAAAGTTTAGGAAAAAAGGTGCATTTACTTGATGTGGATCAATAAATAGCTTCTAGCTAGAAGAACTTCTATATTATAAACTTCTCTTCATATGATATTTCCAGTAGTCATTGTAAACAGTTTGTCAGTATGGCAAAGGACAAATTACATTCTCTCTTACAGTGCAGGTTCAGCATAAAAAGTGATTCTTAACAAGAAAAAATTACAAAACAGAACTGTTAAAGGGGAGTTTCATAGGACATGTGTGCCTGAATATATATTTGTAACTCTGTTCTTGTGAGTGCACCCATGTGAGTTAATTTCTGCATGTTGTATGCACGTGTCCATGTCAGCAATGGTGAGGGAATTGGACATTACGGGATTCTAGTAGCTGTCCTTTCCCTCCCTGTTCCTCCCAACCACCAGACAACCCTAACCCACAGCTGGTAGAGATGTGACCTAGTAGTCTGTAGGCATGCTAATTTTACAAGTGCTGTGTCACATCTCTCACTTGAACAGACATATGCTGCAGAGGTCTCTCGCCTTCACTTGTCAAACATTTAAACTTACTTTCTGGCTACCTCACACAACTGTGATGGCTCCCCTGGCCCTTTCCTCACTGAAGACTGAAAACATATTAGTAATAGAAGCACAAACAACTGCTTTAACCAGGAAACTTTTTAGGGCATACATATCATGAAATCTTCTTATATAGTTTATGTGCACACCACTGCAGTAACTGGACCACAGAATCACATCCTTCTGTGGGCTCTCTTGCCTTAAAAAAAAACAGCAACAACAAAGAGCAGATATTTGTCATGGCCAAGTAAAAGGCAATTTGACTTCAGATCTTGTACTTCAACATTTCAGCTTCATGTACTATTTCAACTAAGAGCAAAAACATTCAATGTAGAAATGGCAGGCAAGTAAAAAATGAAAAATGAATGTCCTGTAAAGAAGGAGAAGTAGAACAGCCTCCATCTGAGCTGTCTATGCTTCTGAACAAGTGGTATTTAGAGCACAGCTTGAGCCAGGTCCTACACAGCTCAGCAGAAGGAGAGTTATTACATGGCCTGAAAATAAAAACATCCTCGCTGCAGACAATGGCTCACGGCAAGACGACTACAATTAGCACTCAGTGTTGCACCACCACGTTTAAATCAGACAAGCACAAACTACATAATGTTCCAGCAGCAGACAGAGGAACATGCTCTTACCAGAGACAGAGATGGCACGGACACCTGATCGGATCCCCTCCAACCGCTTCTCGTTGTTGGCAAGCCTGTGAAAACGAAAGTTTTAGATGATTAATGTGACAGATCTTGTGTTACAGTGGAGCTTTAGTAATTCTTCCTATTCACAAGGTACAAGCCTTGGTGTCCTTGGGGAGGGGGTGGTGTGGCCAGCTTGAGCAGGGGAGTGGAGTGGTTAAACAGGGGGCAGAGAAGAGGGCATTCACACTGTAGTGAATGAAGGAATTCCTCATCATTTGGTCAAAACGCAGAGGAGTGTTAGATTTTAAAAGAGGACATGAAATCTGAGCTCCAAGGAAAAAGTAGGGAGAAAAAAAGCATGCAAGGGGGTGGGGTGCTGGCTTCAGAACATTTTCCTTATTTGAACATAGGCAAGAGCGCCACTCAGCTGAATGAATAGATGCTGTTGCAAGGAATGTGGGGGAGTGCATGTGAAACAAACACAAACACCTAGAATAACTGAAAACTCTTATCAATTTTAAACATCAAACAAAAATTGCTAATATTGCTGAGGAACACAAAAGGCAATTCACCACAAATGTAATCTGTATCTAAAGTGTGATGAGTGTTGAAATAAAATTAATTTGCTTCAACTATTTAATTACACAGTAAATATAAGAAACAGTATTAGTTTGATGTAGAGGGCTGCACGGGAATGAAACTGAACTCTGTACCTAGCCCAGACCCAAAACCTTGAACCCCAACTTGACAGGTGCTGCCAAAGTTGAAACCTGCACCCAACATGGAGTGATGCAACACACAGATGTAGATGCAGAGTCTTGCTAACAGCCAGTGTGTTGTTATATTCCTGATGATATAATGAATAACCCACAAGAGTGGATGTGCTTATTAAATACAGACATGACCAAAATACATATTGAGACTCATTCTAATAGACATGGTTTTAAAGTGCTTTGCTATGCTGCTGTACACTTGGGTTTATAGACAGAAAACGCAGTGCACTAGGAAAAACTGCCATTTAAAAAAATCCGTAATACTTTTGAAAGTGGAGAATGGCTGATAACCAAGACGTCTACTAAAATGTGATCACTTTATGCATGCGGATTTTATTGGTTTTAGCTACTGTCTGTATCATAGCCCAAGCCAACAAATCAATACGCAAGTATTTCTTAAACATTTTTGTGAAATTTGTTCATCTTATAGGCAGTGATTTTCCTACTATAATCTTCTACATTTCCACGTGCTATAGTAAACAGCAGCCTATCTACAGAGTCAGGCACAGTGGTTCATGAGCGCAGTACAGCTGAGTATGATAATAAACCATTTGTGTTATTGGTTAGTAGCACTGACAACTGAAGAACTTGAACATTAGTTGCCAATTATTTTTTCCAAATAAATAAGGCTGAACAGTCAAAAGACCTAAACTTGACTGTAAAACAACAATATGTCGCGTACTTATAGTCATGATACTTTAAATAAATAGAAGTTGGGAAGGAAGAGAACTGCATCCACCTTTGCCGGTTTCAGTACTGTCCTCCTCAGTTAACCCAGGTATGCTAAAGTTCCCCTCCCTGCTGCTGCTACAGTCAACTTTTTATCTGCTGTTACCACTAAGTCATGTTTCTATAATGAAGCTGTGCCTGACTTATTTGGCAGTTTGAACAGTTCTCCCTTTGTGAGCTTTCAATTTATTTCCATCATTACAAACACTCAGCTATTTGAGCTGTGTTACACACAGAAAAGAGTGCACAAGTGCACTAAAAGTTACTAATTTCTTGTAATAAAAATATGTTTAACAGATAAAATCATTAATTAATTTTCACTTATTTGGAAATAAACCAAAACCCAACCCCAGGTTGTACATGAAAACCCAACACAGATACAGCCCAGAACCTGATACTTTATTGGGTCCCAGCAGGGTGCTGGGTAGCAGACATCTGGTTTGATGCACTTTACACCATAATGTTTACTGAAATCCTTTCACAGAAAAACAAAAATGTTTTATAATTTAAAGAAAAACTAATTAACAAATTGCAACCTCTAGTATCTCCTAAAACATTACGTTTCCTTTGAAGATTTATTGCACGGGACAGTACTGCTATTGTAAAGTACACATCTCTTTTGTATGTTTATAATGCTGCCATACCATATTAGAATAACCAGACGTGCTTGTGTGGCTCACAGTTTATACAGACAAATATTTTTTTAACAGGAAACTTTCCAAAACAGAACTAAAATTAATTTTTTATAAGCTTTTATAGAAACATCCAAACTTTGAGCTTCATGTCATCTTTCATCCTATGTCAAGTTATATTCTGAAATAGAGTCATGAGTTTTTTGGCAAATCACAAAAATTGGTTTATTTTAATCTTTTTTGTTAGACACCAGTACTCCCTATTGCCCCGCCATGCTACCTCCAGTTTTCAGTCATTAGTATTTTATCATTTTGTAACAATTTATTTTTAAATATGAAAGAAGCACATTTAAAATGCAGAGAACTAATTATGGACTTACTTTGGGATTGAAGGCAGCGCTCTCTCCCCCTCTGCAGACAATGACAAAACATTGCATTGTCAATAATCAGAGCAGTATCATGCTTGTACACAAATCAGCCTTCATTTATGTGTCTGAATGCATGTTTTTCCCTTCACGCTCAAGGTGACACCGTAGGACGAGTGTTTACTCTGTGGGTTGTGTGCAGACAGTGATGATCCTGTATGCTGTCCAATGCACAACCAAACTCCATCGAGAGCATCACAGAGGACCCCCCCCATCGCACACCCTCCTTTCTATCTGAAGTTTAAGAACATTTTAACTAAATGCAAGTTGTCTAAAACATTCCTTGTTTTGAAAGAGCTTTAAATAAAGCTTAGTACCTCTAATTTCAATAAAGCACATTACATTTTCTCCTACCGTGTTTGCAAATCAATGCAGTAAAATAGATAAAGATATTTAAAGTGAAAGTTTGTTAATTCACTTTGAGTAACATTACAAATTACTCGAAACAGTAAAGCTCTTTAAAGCTTTTTCTACAGAAATGTCAGCTATTGACCCATGTCTCTAAGCACACTTTAACCTGCTACCAGTTCACAAGTCTAGGCATTTACCAGTATGACCTAGTTCCTTCATGCTGATAAGGAATAGCCTACCTTTTTGTGGCCGAACGATGAAGGACTGGGTGGTACCATTGACCAGGCGGCAGTAACCGTCTATGAGGTCCGCCATGTTCTCTGCTGTGTTCAGGGATGGCGTTGTCACTGTAAGTGGCTGCAAGAGCAGTGGGTTGACAAAAGGGGCTTTATCAGCATACACAACTGCTGTGAATCACCCAGCTGCCCTCTCCCATCAGAGCGACATACACAACCCTGCGTATACTTGTCCCTATTTTCTCACACAGAACTCAATAGCATTCCTCCTCCCATCTCATCAGAAAAAAAATGACATTCACATAGATACAAACATAATGAAAGTCATAGTGAAAGTCTACAGTCAGTCACATAAAAGCTCCATCTACAGAGGCTTAAATTGGTAACAAGATAGGAGAATTTACTACATAGGCTCACTGATTTATGCTGCATTTATGTACAATTTGCCAATCTAGTACAACCTAGTACAATTTGCCTCAGTAAAAACAAAATGATCCAATATTCATGTAAAATGGCCTATTGAAGCTGAAAAACCAATTAACAAATAATGTATTCCTCACAGGATGTACTCCAAATGGCAAAATTATAGAATCACAGCATTTTGCACATTCCGCACTGAAGATAGTTGAAAGTCTATACAAAACAAAAAATAACTCATCTTATTTGAAAATCATGAACAAAGCCACAAGAGAAACAAATTACACAGAGATGAAACCTTGAACAACAGTTGTAGGACAATAAATATTACACTGCTGACATTATGTGTCAATACATTTTCATGGGCTCTGCAGTTATGCAAGGTTATTAAAATGTGAGCCATCAGCATCTGCATTGTGCTGCCTGTTTAAATGTCATGTGCTTCAAAGGAAGTAATGACTTCAGGGAGGCTGTGACTGCAGTAGGTCACCAGCTTTCCTTGTACAACTTGCCACTACGGCCACATGCTTTAAAAGTCCCCTGCAAAAGATTGAAAAGAAGCCAAGTATAGGAGGGCATGCCCCCTTCTGTGGGTTGAATCTTCCCTGTGGGTGTCACTTAGTGCCTGCCACATCCATGACCTTCAGCTTCTGGCTTGCCACACATACGCACAATGTATATGTCCACTGCTTACCTCTGAGGCCCCTGCCACATTCAGCTGCAGCATTCCCTTGCGCTCCTTGTCTTCAGTGCTAGAATATTGAATATTCTGCACCTGGTTGAAGTTTGCCAAGTGGGTTGGCTATGGGATAAGAGGAATAACAATACAAACTAATAACTAATACAGACTGCTGTCCCTTCGATGCACTTTGTCTCATACAAGTTTCATAATTTATTGCAGTCTAAACCAACAAAATGCTCAATGTTGATCAAAAAGATTCACAATATTTTCAGTCTTAAGATATTATTTCTTTGATATCTTTCTTTCTCCAATTTTTTCCCCCATGCATTGACGTAAATATTCACTATATCAAGCCCCAAGAACAACCCAAAATAAACAATTCTAGAACTCTTTGAAATAATTTGTCATCGGGGACGATATACATGTGACAAAGGCTTAGGACAGCCATTTGCTGAAATTGTGCACTTTTTCACTAGTACACTATGATAATTGGCAACTGGAACCTGGAGGCAAATTAAGTATAATAATTCAAGGGAGTTTTAGTAGTATATCATTAAAATCTAAAATTAAAGCAAATACATTCTTGAGTTTTAACACAGAATTTATGTGGATTTGTCTTTTAATTGATTTATCATGACACAGCACTACATGCTTCAAAAAAGATGACAGACTGTAAATGACTTTCCCAGTATTACAAAAGTGCCTTTCACTAAACAGACTGACCCACTGCTGTCAAGTTCAATCAGCATGAAGGAAAAACTACTACAACAGGTGTTAACACTGTCACATCAAATCCTAGGTGGTGTGACAATAACTGAACAGAACAGGGAATAAAGTAAAGCCTACCATTCACTTAGAAGGAAAATTCAGCACTATAGAGATTGCAAATAAAAATTTTAATAACACAAATGCACTCACAGTGGAGCCCTTGTCTGTCAGGTAGCTGATCCCCTCCTCAGGCCCAATAGCCAGCTCCACAGAGATGACCCAGCTCAGCTGTCCAGCAGGTGTGGGGTGAAGGGGAAAATTATGTTATTCTTGTGTCAGATTACCACAAACAAGCTTCCTTTCTAGTAGCTTTGGAAATAACTTTAGGATGTCTCATTTTAGCATATTAACCACAAAATCACATTTCAGGAAAAGGAGTTCAGACCTTCAGTGTGAACTGACCTTTCAGCTGTATGTCATGCAAAAAATGATATAATCCTTATAAAATGGGAAAACTTTTTTGCAAGGAGAAGAGGTTTGTTTAAGCTTTGTGACATTATTTTTATGCCCAACTGCAATGCCATCTACGCTATCCCCCCAAAGTCAATGTAACTATCTCTAGTCTCCCAAGGACACTACTTTCTTCACAGAGTACAGGTCCCCAGTTACTGACGACGCAGCTAACACCTTCAAATTTTTCTACCTGAAACAATAATTTCCCAGGACCATATGCAAATCATAATGAATAAATGAATGAAACAATATCACAGCTCATATAAAATCTTCAAAGTTTATATACAAATATATAAAATTACTGTAAAGCATTATATAATGAATATAAAGGTCTGTAAACTGTAGTGCTCAATGTAAACACTCCAGAGCAGAAGAATCCCTCAAACCAATATTAGAAACTAGAACTTGGTTAAAAGTACATTTACTAGTTAAGCACAAGATGTACTACAACAGTGAACATGTAAAACTACATTTGTAGGCAATACAGAGCACAAAAAATTATCCACAAGGAACCATCTGAAACTGATCAGAAATCAACAATACAAAGTTCATCTTATGCCCAGCAGATGTCAGTAAAAGATTTTGTATACAGAAACCCATCATGACCCAAAACACAACATCCTAAAAAAGAAATGTGATTTACCTACCCCAAGAGCACATTTAAAGTACTCCTTATCAAATCTGTAAAGTGGTGACAGCACTTCAAAGAATTTGAGAATGCTCTGCTCATCATTCAAGTTGGCAAACTGTTTGAAAGTCTGCTGGATCAGCTTCCGAAGTGTTTTTGCCTTCACATGTGGGAAAAAGTGAATAAACAGGAATTACAATTAAAACAGAAGGCAAACAAAGGTGGTGGGGGAAAACCTCATCTATGCCTGATTCTTGGGTGTGAGCTATTTATTTCAATCATTAGTCAGACTTTTCATCTCAGAGGGAAGAAAAACAGTAATTACCTTTACCTTTGGTCATTTTACATTTCCAGAACAAAAATGATATGCTTTGACACACACATACAATTCAACATGACTGAATGCATGAGCATTGTGAATAGCCACATCATTTCTGCACATTATATTTACACAGTTAAGCACACAAGTAAAGAAAACTGAAATCAAAATATTGCATTACAACATTAACCACAGCTAATGCAGTGCAAACTGAAGGAAAAAGAGTTAATAAAATCTTCTGTCCTCCTTCCATGCTGAAAGGAGGATTTACAGTGTATCTTGTCTTCTCTAAAAAGGAAACAGGGAAGCCAGTCATTAAGGGAACCTACATGGAAAGAGATGCTACTTTCATTTCTTCTGTTGTTAAATTTGTGAATTTCAGCATGTTATGTGTTTCAGCAGGGGCCAACCAATTGGATAACGATCACAAATGGCCATTTCACAAAAAATGTGAGGCCAACTTAATTTAGGTAAACAAAATTGTAAATAAATTATAAATATTTAAAGATTAGGAGTGTTTATTATTGACAGATTGTTAATTAATTATTTATTCTGGGTGTTCAAAAAACTAAACTTTTTCATGATGAGAAGCCTATATTAAATAGTACCAAGTGACAGTTTGGCACGAAGATAGTGTCAACACTACATAAAATCTATTCCAGTTATAAACTTCTCAAATCAGTTATTATAATTTATACAGTTTTTGCTTTTATTAAGGATGTCATCTATGCCACACCCTTTCATGACCTGAAGTATCTTTGCAAGTTTAGTATTATTAATATTGATATAATATTTACCAGTTAATACAAGTAGAACTGTAATATGCAAACTTTGTTATCTCTTGTTCATCAGACATGGAATGGATACATTTCTGACCAGCAAAAACAAAAGCCCTTTGATCAATGTGTCAAGTTCAGGAGTTGCCTATATATCTGACTTTGTCTTTAGAGTTTTGTGTAAAATGTTTTCAAATTAGAGAATAAAAAAATATTTGCCCACTCTTCATCTATTTGAAATAGAAGCAAAAAAAACCTGTATGTTCTATACTTACAATGAAAAAACCTATTTTATTGTACAATATAAAAAAAAACTTCTCAAGCATCAAAGAACCTTTTTCGTATGAATCAGCAATAAAAAAATGGTTGACAAAAGTTTTTACACTTTGACCAATTTATATTATAACCTGACCATGTGTGGTCACATATACCAGGGTCTGACATGTAGAACTGAACTCAGTGATAAAATGAAATAAACATATAGTTATGCCTCGATTTATGAACACTCAATCTAAGAAATTTGCTTTAATGAAGTCATTTAGTGCTTCAATTTCCATTTACTAATATTTCCACCAGAATAACAACCACCTTGAATTTTGCAGGTGAACTGCAAAACCACGTTTCCCAGTCTGTGCTTGTGCATGCCTTTTACTCTGGCGCCACAACACACAGTGCAGATACAAACTCTTAGTTCCCTGAATAACACACAAATGCATGGAGGATACAAAAATACAACCAAAGCCATAGTAGGGATGGGCAACCAAATTACAAATAGACAACTACAATAAGCCAACATAGTTACTAAACCATAATTAATGTATTAGAGACTTTATATCAGAGAGCACGGTACACAAAAACACGTATTAAACATAAAAACAACATGCAATATGCAGGAAAGAATGATGGAAAAGGTCCACCATCCTGGGTTGAACTGTGGCTCTTCCATCCTGCCTTGTTGCTGTGTATGTGTGTAAATTTAACCACTGCAGGAGTTACAAGAATGATACTGGTCCTGATGGTGTTCAATGTGTTTGAAAGCTTCAGAGATTTGCTTGTTGTGGTACACACTGGGTGCTACTGTGTCAGACATCTTACATTCTCTCCCAAGTCCACTCTTTATAACATGGTCAAAATAACCGTCAAACAAAACCTACTAGCATGTTCTCGTTTTTACAAATTTTCAGCAAAACATCACATTCATAAACTGAGGGACTGCTGTATAAACTCATTTCACTGAGCTGGTACAATATTAAAATATATAGGTAACTTTTTTCAAGCTAAGTCTAACTAAATTGTACATTTAGAAGAAAATATTGAACATGATAACACAGCAGTAGTTTAAAAAAATCACATTGTGATCTAAAGTACATAGACGTAAATACATTTTGCAATAAAACAGAATGCAAATCTCTGAATAAGGTCATGGGACCCAAGGCAACTGCGCAGAGGCACTGTCCCAGCAGCGCTCGAGCTCATCTGTCACAGATGGCCGGGTCTTTTCAATGGGAACGTGCCCAGAATCAAGGGTGTGCCAGAAAGCTAGAGTGACAGAAGGGAATATCCTATGCAGGAACCCCCCTCAAGTCATTCTTCTTTACCCCATGGGAGCAAGGGGCACATGAGCCTAATGACGACCTTTTGGGTCAGCCGCCTGGTTCACAATGCCAAGGGGTGAGCATCTGCCCCTACACTCAATTGCCGGCAGGCACCTTAGGTTGCAAGGGGCCCCACTTTCATCCCCAACTCATTGTCCACAGCCCAAATGCTGGCGCCAAATAATACATCCAGACGTGTGCCATAAATCTGTCATTAGTATCCTCTGACATACACACTGTAACTGTTTCAAGGCTTGTCCCTTGGGGCACTTGATAAGCAAGTGGTGACAAGTGCTCCAAAAAAGTGTGACTGTGGTAAACCCGCTTTAACCCATGTGGCCCTGAAACTTTTGGGATGTATGCAAATCAATTCATTTTAGGAGACAAACGTGATGGTTTCTAAAACAAAGAGCAGGAAGCGATGAAGAGGAGGGCTTCCTTGACAAGCGGGTGGGCATTGTTCTGAAGGGGCTTTTCCCATCAGGCCTTGGTATGTAGGAGGTAGAACTAGGCCATCTATTCTCCAGAGCGTAAAAAAGAGCCATACAAAAGGAATACAGTAGCCACAAGAAGCTTCTGACTATACAGCCTTGTCTATTTGCTCAGGCAGTTGCAGAAGGGAATCGGTGCACGCTGCACAACACTCACCTTAACAGAGTCCAACAAGCTCTTCGGAAAGAATCTTCTCAACCCCACATCTTTTCTGTACAAATAAGAAAAGCAGAACAGTAAGTGAACTAGAAAAAAAACACACAAACAGCTGCTAGCAACATGTCATACAATAATACACAATAAAAAGAGGGCTGATTCTTCTCATATTTAGAGAAAAATATCCCACTCTATTAAAATGGGTTTTATCTTTTACCAAAATTCTAATGGGAAGACACCATTTACTCAAAACCATCAAATCTTCTATCTGATCTGAAACAAAAGTTTAAAAGGAAGTGTACAGGCTTTTGAAGCTTAAGAGCCAACAATGCTGATGGCTGCACAGTGGGATCAGGTGAAACAAAAACAGCCCCTAAAACAGAGAATTTAAACTGTACCAGCCGTGGATATTTACTTTAAATACTGCTAAAAGCCATTCATGCAGCAGAACCATGTAAACGACTATACTGAAGGTGATTTTCAAATTCTTTAGGGGGGCATTTACTTCAGCACAGAATATAATGACAAAGGCACAGATCTGTAATCACCATTTGAGACCAAACACAAAGAAAGGGTGTTCTAACAAATTAGAGAGAACAAATTCATTGTGAAAATCCTCTGGCGCTCACAAGGCAGATATTATTATTTATCAGAATACAATTATTGGAACAATGATGCAAAAATGAACATATCTTGGGAGGGTTTGGGGATTTGTTTTTTTATTAGAAGGGGATATGCACTGTGTTTTTCCTATATTGATGAATTGGTTTTGCCCCTTGTAAAATCTCAAAATAAAAATTAAAAAAGGAGCACGCAGGGACCTTTAAGACGAATGTGTAAATCATGTACATTCTCACTGTTCTCTCCCTGTAATTGATTATCTTATGTTCCACTATGAACTACTCCAACAGTGTTTGCAAGCCTTGTCTGTCTACTTGTTAGCAGTCATCCAGACTAAACATTATTTCTGACTTTAGCTTAGATCCACCCCTGCCGTATTCTCTCGGCACCAGCACCAACATGCATCAGTGAACGATATGTGCTGACTGACCTGGAAACAGCATTAGCATTTGTAAGGCCTGGATGCCTAGCTACTGTATGAGTGTAAAGAGTGGAATCCAGGGCATTCCAGAATGCTCTAGACAGGAAGAGCTGGCGTGGACGTGTAACTTCCCATGGCCTTTCCTGTTTACTGCAGCATACAAGAATGAGATACAACTTGCAACAAGCCTTTAGAGCTTATAATTTACAAGGCACTACCTCTCACATACAAGTAATAAATCCATTTGTCCAAATAACTGCCGCAAGACTACAGCTTCCCTAGTCAAAGAGAAAAAACCTAAAGAGTTCTGATCTTATCAGAGACCACTGTCACTCTGCAGTGACACTAGTTGTGGGTTACTTCAGGGAGAAAGAAAACAAAAGAAAACAACCCCAGTCAAAAATGTTCTTGATGTGTTTAGTTTGGCTTTTTCGCTGTCCATAGTTCAATTGAGACTGAGAGTGTTCATGAAAAAATATTGATATGTATGTCTTTTGTGTGTCCCAGTTTTTCTGGCAGATAAGACCCCACAAAACAATGTCAGTACAAGAATGACTTAGCAGAGGAGCATCTTCAGTACATTTCTCTCAACTCTAAATTTAGAATACAGCTGCCTACATAAATACTGAATAAAACTAAAGAGAACAAAGGTTTGTATTCAGATTAACCCCTCTGCTGACAATTTGCATATTGATTTGAAAATGACTCAACTTCTATTCGCCCCAGACGGCCTGACATCCATCTAATGGATCCCACTTCATGCAGGCTTTCTGGAATAATTAAATCTCAACTTTGCAGGTTCTCATAGCTAAAGACATTAATTTACATGAAGACAGGGCAGGTCCTTCATGCTGACAGTTGGACATTATGATAATGACCACAGGGTGGTATATAGTGACTTCAAAGTCCACAATTTGTCTGCAAAATTCAAATTAACACAATGTTCCCTTCAAGAACTAGTGAATTAAATGCTGAGAAAGTCTGGAAGATCCAACAGAATGTTTTTTTTTCCCCTACAATGTGCACAGGTCCTCAGTCTGGCCCTGAACATGTGAAAAATAATCTCAAGGCTCATTATTTATTTTTTTTGCCCTTGTGAACCCTTCAGGCTCACAACATTCAAGTAGGCATCATTAGTGAAAGCATCATTGTCTATAATCATAGCTTATGTACATGTGAGAAAAATCTGTATTCATCGATTCCATGACCCATTTCACACTGCTTAAAAAATTCATTATGCATATCAACATAAGAAGTAATTTAGGATCACTTACTCTAATAATTCATAATTGGACTTTTTGTCCAGAGCATTCCCTCTCATCTCTCTAAAAAATCTCCTGTTGAAAGAAAAAGAAGATTGTTAGTGTGAATATAATCATGAAAATATGTGGATTTGTTTTTGGAGAAATTATATTTTGGCACCTTTGTACAATAAATAAACGTTTTTAATTTTCTGTATTATTCAAAGATGTTTGAAGAGGGAACATTACTTAGGGGATCATTATCATATTAGGGAGTGTCTAACAAGAATTCTCAGTCCTGCTGTCAGAGAATTATCACTCCTCAAGTTTGGCTCAGGCCCTGATTTAATCTCCCTGAATCAACAAATCACTGAGTAAAGGAACAGCTAAGGAATAGAATAAGGTGTATTAAAGTAGGGTAGATAATCCTGTAAGATAGTAGGACTTTGGTTCTGGAAAGCTTACAACACATACTGTTCCAGTATCTATCCTTTAGCCAATATGTATGTATGTAAAAATAAATAAATAATTTTCCCGTGGTGACATTCTGCACGACGAAAATTACGGTTGTATGATCCCCACTCACCGGATTTCGAGGCATCCCAACTTAAGTGCAACGTCTTGATCCACCTCATCTGCTTTTTCCACCATGTAGTCATTTCTTACCTAGAACAAGACTCCTCATTTTACATAATTCCAGACACAAACCAAATGTTTCCTGTAGCAAAAAACTTTGCCAAAGCTGCATTAGTACAACAAGCCAAAAGATTTTAGGCTGCTCACAGGCACTGGCTTTAATTATTTCATCTGGGTCCACAACCTGCTGAAAAACTGCACAAAACCAGACATTTGTGCAGAATGAATGGCAAGCCTGGGGCGGAGGATGATGGAGAGATGCAACAACATGGAGGGTCTGCCAGATCGAGGGGGCAGACTCCTGGTAAACAACTAACTGATCTGCTGCACGATCATGTCTCCAGGGAGTTTGACGCGCATAATAAACTGTACGTGTATGCGCGCATGCACACACAAATTGTAGGATTTAAGAGGGCCTGTACAGGCATTAGATGGTCTTTTCAAAGACAGCCTCTTCACTGCAAAGTCAGCCTAAATGGGACACTTCAGAGATGTTTCTTGTGTGTTTCTTACATATCCCATCCTTTTCCAGAGAGGCTGATCCTAGCTTGAGCTACAGCAGGCCCTGACATAGTTTTCACTTTAATTTTTTTTGCCAGGCACCAACAGCTTTTTTTTTTAATCTTCAGTAAGAAATAAATAAAATTTACAATAAATGGGGCAAAAGCAGTAGCAACCAGACATTTCCCTACAGAAGCAGATTCCTTCAAAAGCAAACTTTAAAGACCTAAAGATGTGGCGACCAAGCTAAAATCACTGACCTATTTCATTTGAGCCTCTAACAGCCAGCAGCCATTTTCTATGAATAAAAGCACAGTTGCTCTGAAGAGGACTTTACTTTGCATAGTGCAAACGTGTGCAAATGAACACAACACACAGACACAGTCAGTGTTCATGTTAGGGATGAAGACATACATAGATCACACCACCTAGTAAAGTGATCTTGACACTGATAAACATATCAGAACAATAGATGGCTCTGTTATATTTATACAGAACAAAATATAATTATCACTCCTAGCCACATTTATATAAGTCCAGTTATTTAACAAATAAACACTTTTTTCGTTCAAAGTTCACTCACCTGCTGATAGAAGTAATTCAGTGTTGGTTTGTCTTCAATGAATTGGTTCAAGTATCCTTTGGGCAGATAACGAATCCGTAGCTCATACCTACATAAACAACAACGTGCAAGCAAATGATGTAACCAAAGACATAAAATTTTGCAGGAGGAAATTAATCACATGATCCATTTCTGCCTGTAGATTGCATGCATGACATATACATAATGGAATGGAGCAAAAATATATATGAAATTTTTGATATTCTGGAATACTGCTTTCTCAAAGCAGTGTAATATCAGACCTTGTTCATCATTGTTGGTAACTATGATGGGAAAACAAGCTCCTTCAGCAGAGATGGATGACTGACTGATTCACACCTCATCACAGAGCAGAAACAGTTGGGCTGAATGAGAAAGCACCCCCACTACACTTCCCCCATGATTCAAATTAAGTGCTGCAGGGTTTTGTCCCTACAGCAGCTAAGGCAGGGATGTTCATTTGGAGATGCATTAATAATTTTTAAGATTTTTAGGGTTTTTCTATTGGGAAGTTTTTCCCCAACTTTAGAACTTCATACTTTGATCCAAATGTGAATAAAGTTAATAAAGACCTAGATTATCGTCCCTTAAAAGATCTGGAGAAGGACAACCTTATAAATATTAATTTTATTTTGAAACCCATGACCCATGCCAGGTCAGTGCAATCATTGTAAAATATCCAGTTAGATTACTATAAATGGGTCACATAATATGAAAGGCCTTTAAAGGGGATTCAACACAAGTTACACAAGGTGTCAGACAACACAAAGCAAACATACTAATCAGCGGTCTAACATTCAGAACATGAGTATGGGAAGGGCCAACAGCACTCATTCTAATGCAAAACATCTGTGCTTTGTAGTTTCCCATAGACAACACATTTTATCACTTCCATGTTACCTTTCATAAGGAACTGTTCAGATAGAGGAATAAGACCTGTCTGTAGTTTAATTAACTTGGGCATTTCAAAGCCCTAACAGAGATCTGCACTGTTTCACTTAGATCTGGAACCATCTCTCAGTCCTGAAGGCGGAACTGTTTAACTGCACTAAATGATTCCTAGATATGTGCCACCAAAATTAACAAGTGAATTTTTGAAATAACAAATGGTTTCATATATTTCATACATTACACACTACTAACATGAATTACTAAAACTGTATCCTTATAGTAGCAACTTCCTGTTCATGCAACAGGCAAGCCCATACCAAGGAGTGCCTTATGCTGAGAGCAAGAGGTAATACTGTCATGGAGAACAAATCAATCAGGTCTTGACTTCTAAAGCATTAACAATGGTGTCCAAATCCATTTTATAGGAACAGATACTTACTTCCTCTTGTGTTGATGGGGAAAAAGCGACAGCAGACATTGATAAATGTAATAAAGGACTCCTGCACTCTTTTCACCAGTGAGAAATGCCTGGCTTCCCCTGGGAAGCAATTACCCAGCGTGACATCCTCTCCCTGGTGTAGCAGCTGCAAGGCATGAATTCAGGGGCAGGGGAGAAAACATTGAGGCCTCAGGAGAGCAAGTCCTCACCCCCATTGCCTGCTGTTCCCCACTCTAACATCAAGCAGCAAACCTCAGCTACTCCCTTCGCAACAACAAACACAGCCAGTTCCTTTAAAGCACCTTTAACAAATACATGGATGATTAAACAAACTGGAAAAAATAAAACGGAAATATTTGAACGGCTGTCACACTAGTAAAAAAAAATATATATGTATCCGTCAAGAGCTGATTAAGCCAAAACTTGTCTGGGAATGACAGTCTGCCTTACATGTCACTGTGAAAATAGAGCTTTTGGGCATTCTGGTGTTGAAAAAAAAATTCTGATAGACATTGTGTCTACATTCTTCAGGAAATTAGGACATTATTCTCCTCAAGGATCTTTGTCCTGTAATTTCAGGGATACTGAAAGGTGACTATATTAAAGTAAAAAGCCAGACAGCAGGAAACGATACAAGGAAAAAAAAATTATGCAGAGAACAGCTATAACAACAAAGCTTTTTTTAAGTTTATAATACAATCAGTAACGTTACAGTTGAGGAACCTATTCAAGCTGTTCAGACTTCTGGTGACATAATGAAATAAAAGCAAAACACTCTCATAACATTTATGTTATTACTAATACTACTTGTGTGTTTTGTTGTCATTTTTTTGCATTCTAAAGCATACTGAGGCACCCTGTTGAGAAGTGTGCTATACAAAAATTGAACTGACACGAACTCTAAGCAGATCCCAGACTGTTTCAGGCAATACCCTTTGACGTTCCTAAAAAATGTGGAGATTGAATTCTTAAATCCTTTGAGCTTCTTTTGCGGTACACTAAGAAAGCACAGCTTGAAAAAATTGCAGGCAAACGCAAACCCCGAGCTTCCAAGAAATCTGCATTCAGTATGCACAACTGCTCCTTATGACCCAGCCAACTGCACTCATTCAGTCTCTAATACACCAAGAGAGAGCTGGTTCCCCATATAACAACCAAAAATGAACCAAGTGCTAAAACTGAACTAAATCACAGGTCACAACAAGAAACCAAATGAAGCTCTTAAAATTTGACAAGGTGCATAGTGGATACAAGTGTACCAAACATCTCAGAATGCTATACACTCAATGCAGTAGCTGACAGCTGTGTGGACCTCCATGAAAACAGAGTCATAAACAAGTAAGTGGATGCTGTAATACCCAAGACAAACGATGTTTCAGGTAAATCACCAAGACTACAAGAAAAACTACAAAACTTCTGCATTTCCCTTGTAAAACTCACCCTCACCTTTGAAATTCAATTAATTTATTATTTTTATCTGCTTGTCCTACTCAGGGTTGCTGAGGTCTCGATTCTGCAAGGTTAGGACAATACACCTTAAAAGGAATGGCAGTCCACTGCAGGGTAGTCACACAGAGTCACACTCACACATGTAGATCTGAAGGGCAACTTATAGTTTTCCATTAACCTGAAACACAAGTCTTTGGACTGGGAGAGGTGGAGCACCCAAAGGACATCTACACTGACATGGGGAGAGCATGCAAACTCCACATAGTTTGAGCTGAAATTAAACCCATGCACATGCAACCCAGGTACTGTGAGGCAGCTGCACTGCATACCGTGCCACCACACCAGTCAGATTTGATATGAATTAAACAATATACCACTGCCAATTTAAAACTTTATTCCTTTATTCTGTACCAGCCATCTTAGAACAGATACTGGCATCACTGATGCGACCTGGGAATTACTGTAAATATTGGAAATTTGTGGGGATTTGCAGCCAATGTAGACAATGAAGACTGTGATGAAGACTCACCTCCACTCCTCTTGCGGGTGGTTCAGCTCATACTTTTCCCTAACATGGGACACACCAATATCTGGGTGGAGCCAGTGCACTTCTCCCGTCTTCACATGGCTGAGGCGCAGGCCAAAGCAGGACACACACCGCACTTTGTGGATGTCCACAATCTTCTGTATGATACCCTGGAAGCAAGAAGAAGAGTGCAGATTACTGTCTGAACCCACAAACCCTGGATGTGAAAACTTAAAGAATACCGAACTTTGTAATGTCAAGTGTATTGTAAAAACAGTCCATTTATCATGCAACTCTGATAAGCTAATTGAACTAAACTGGAAAAATGAGCATCAAATACCAGGAGCAATCATTTAACTGTCCTTTATCAGCACTCTGAGGTTATCATGATCATGTACCTAGCTGTTCATTGCTTTTCTAAGCTCAGAGGGATTGATGTTGTAGCCTAACAGACGAGTGCTAAAGAAATGGAAAGACATGATGGAGGCTTGCGACAGTGTGCCTGCTGAGAACCAATCAAACCCAACTATGGGTGTAATGCTATGACACATCTTCTGGGAAATGCCATGCAGAACTTCTCTTGGGAGAGGGCAAAGGATTATAATATGATCACAGGGAACAGACCACACAATGGACAGCCTCACCTGATCATTTGTATCTCTGTTTGGAGATATTTGCTGAGCCCCTCAATGTTTCCTGGAGTTATGGCTCATTTCATGTTTTAACATCAACCTCAACTGTGCGATCTGTATTTCTACCTTTTGTGCACTGTTACACAGTTAGACAGCCAAATTTCTCTGTTGTTATTCAGGATCACTGATATTCAGACAGACTCCCAAATATTCACGTTTTAAAATATGTACAGGTGTTGCCTGTAAGATGCATGACTCATTCTTGTAAAACCATTACAAGAGTGAAAAGCGGTGTCTAAAAATATTATACACTAACACATGTATTGACTTGAACAAAAGATAAAATCTGCAATCTATGTATTTCTGTCAAAGTATCTCAGTTACAGTTCTCTTTATTTTTATAGGAAAAATCTCATCATACTTCCACACCTATAGTTAACAGCTAATAGGTGTGAACCTTAGGTAATGTAAACATACAGCTTATACAACTACCAATTTAAGTTCCGAATTAAGACAATATAGATGCTAGAGAAAAATATCAGCAGTATTAAACACACACACACACACACACACACACACACACAAAACAACAAGATTTTCCATTAATGGCCATTAGTTGGAGAGTCATCTGGACAGCAGGCAATTAATCACAGAAGAGCCCCTCAGCAAATATGATTATCAGTGTCAATTTAACACAGTGCAGGAAAACTGTGTGCAGGAAAACAGACCTTCCTGAAGTGACATAATCTTATTAAACTCATTCAAATGTAAACCTAGACTGACAGATCTGTGGAAAAATGGGAATGGTCTTGTCACAGAAAAAATGGCATCCACCATCTTCCAAGTCAAGTAGAAACGAGTCTAAGGGAGACCAATAAAACCTATTTTTTCACCTGTAACAGAAAAAGATGGTGCTGAGCATGCCAGCTGTGAAATGGCATGCCAGCAACTCAGCCGATGACTGGAATCAAGCAGAAATAATTGTTACTGCATACATTTCCAGTTCAGGCAGAAACATATCCTCAACTCCTACAGATGCATATATATCCAGCTTGTACATTACCAACTCTAACAAAAAGAATTCCACCAATATTGCTTCTAGTTCATGAGTTCCAACTTAACCGATTCAGCAAAGTAAAGGAGCAATTACATGCTGTAAAAATGCATGTTCATTCTAACATGGCTGCTAACTCAGACAAAGGTACATATTAGTGATGTAATTCATAAGAAAAAAAATTATGTGCACTTACACCGCATTGAGTTTACAAACTGACATAAGGCATTCAAACATCTTTGTGAGTGTTGTGATACACACATGCCCAGGCATAATAAAGCTTGTATTTCCTGAGTGCCATCGCCCAAACCCTTATTTTGAAAAACCATCAACAACATGGTTGAGATGGGTGGTTACAGCATGCAATTCATATTCAACAGATTACAGTTAGTTTTAAATTGTGTGATATGACAGTGGAATTGCTGGATATGTTGTCCCTCCCATAAACTTCGGGTCTGGCTGGGGGTTCCTGGGGAAAAAAAATCACTGACTAACTACACAAATAAATAATTCACTAACAGATGATTTTATATTTGAACCATGCCAACTAAAACATTTATTTAACCCTCCTGTTAAAGCTCCTGGGAAATGAATCACACTTATATAATTAAATAAATTACTGCTACCAAACATCGCAACTTAGAGGTTTAATTTTGGTGACTCAGATTCCGTTCATAAAAAATTTACAGACCAGTAGTAGTAAATCAAAAATTTTTTAAAAAAAGAACTGTTTGTGAAAACCAAATGGGCAGATCATTTCAAACTGCAAACTGCACAGCACTAGAGTATACAGAAATCTGACCAACAGCAGGAGGTCAGCATGATCACAGTTTTGCATGCACCATATATAGTGTCTACCTTTTACAAAGCACGGACACTTGGCGGGGTCACCACTGACATGACAGCGTAAAATATCTTCACCTCACAGCTGTCCTGTGTTCTCTGTGTTCTCTTCCTTCATGTGCAGGTTCACACAGAATCCATACCTGCCATTGATTA
Source organism: Arapaima gigas (assembly GCA_900497675.1). Taxonomy (NCBI): domain Eukaryota; kingdom Metazoa; phylum Chordata; class Actinopteri; order Osteoglossiformes; family Osteoglossidae; genus Arapaima; species Arapaima gigas. The sequence continues at coordinate 819,096 of UFQX01005271.1, read as the reverse complement.
TATTTTTCCAGATAACATATAACTGTCATTAAGAACCAGACTTTCAGTGACGACTGATTTAGCTTTGTTTAGCAACTAACATGGGCAAAAAAAAGCTGAACATAAACACACTCCATCACCGTGTCAACTGAAACGACCAAAGGAACACACCTTGAATTCTAATGGAGACTAAGGCAAAGAGAGAAGACTGATTACAAAAAGCACAGAACTGTAGCTTTTAAATCCTGGGAGGTTCTTAGCTGTTTTAAAGCACAGTGTGAGATTATTTCCAGTTCAGGAAACTCAAGGTGATCTTAGTTTCTTAAGTATGGCAAAAAACACATGGCTGTTTAGATGCACTGCTTTAAAGCCATATTTTCAAACTGATGGAAGATGGGGCTTATCAAATTATGTCATATTTAGGCTCATACCCAAAACATGCATCATAATAGTAATAATAATGCTAAATACACCCGCATGCAGAACAGTTCTGGTTAATTCTCCACTCTGATCTCCAATACTTAATGTCAAAACATGATTGTGACCAAAGAATATTAAAGGACAACCGTGTTCTTTGTGTTGTGTCTGCAGAGGGAACAAACATTAAAAATGACAATACAAAAATAAACCAGGTTTGGGTGAGGACTGCTATTTAAAAGAACACTGAACCCAGTAAAATAACGCTTATTTATTTGGGCAAACAGTACTGATTTTATCAAAAATGCAAAGGTAAGAATTTAAGAAGAACCCTCACAGAATACAGACAGCAATAACATGCACTGACAGACTAAACAGGCTGCTAAATCTCCATTCTGATGAGAAAAAGTAATCGATAGATTGCTTGTGGCATTTTCATATTAGCGCCACATCAGTAAGCTTGCTGAGTCCATCAATTCAATTATTCATACCTCCACAAACAGCTGAGCGCCCATGCTGGAGGCAAGTGCTCAAAAACGGGCAACAACCCTCCTTGCCAGCTGACATTTCTAATTCATACGTTACCCCTTGACTCACCCTGACATCAGTGGCATCACCGTGGCGGATGTTGCTGGCCCAGGGACCACTGGGCTCGCTGTTATTCTCAAAGTAGTGGAAGACCTTGAGCACTCTATCCAGGGCTCCTGGTGAGCGCTCAGGTCCCATGCTGAGCCTGGACTTGGTCCCTGAAGCCAGCGCGTGATTTAGGTTGGGGTCCAGGTACGCTGCTGCCATGCCTTTGCTGGGTGCTAGGTGTCTGTCATATTCTGTACAAAGGGATGACCAAAGAACAGCTAGTGAGTGAAATACTAGACGGTTTAGAAAGAAAGAATGTTTAATTTTGCAATTTTAAGGTCGCATCAAATGATAGCAGAAATAGAATAGAATATAAATAGAAAAAAATACTCTGCATGACAGTCTAATTTCATTACCCACATGTTCATGATCATATTAACCTGATAAATAATGCTGCAACTTGTTATTAATCTTACACATTATATTACAATATTACACATAAGGAAGGCAGGTGGTGTTTAATATTCCACATGATAAGGACACTTAAACATCCTGTTCATATCCATTCTGGTTAAAGAAGCAGCACAAACATAACAGCTGCTATAAATACCACTACTTCAGGAAGTCTGGGAAAAAAACATTCCTAGGCACCTACATATGCAACAACTAATACTGATTGAAAAGTAGCTAAATGCAGAAAGGAAGTTATGATACACTGAGCAACATATCTAGGAAATATGGATTAGGTGTTTCCTGTAGGGTCAGATGGTTTTAGTAGTGTAACGTAATTGAATGAAACATATGAGCACTATATGCACCTTGTCCACAATATGACTCCAAACATCATAGTATTTCTACTCAAAAGAACAAACTTGCATAAAAACAACAATGTGAGGAGCTTTAATGTATCGCTGAAAGCATATCATACCCATGTCCTTTATGGTTGCTGTACACTGCTCAGACGAGCTACTGGGGGCTTTGGAAATGAGCAAACAGCAGTTTTGGCACTTAAGTACAATATGTACTGGCACAAAATGTACATCCATGACCTTTAAAATCATCTCAGAACCATTTTGTAGATAAAAGAACCTGATAAATGTGCCAAGACAAAAGATAATTTATGCAAAGACAAGACACAGAAGGCTTGTAACTTATCCTGAATCATTTCAAAAAGGAGTCTTATCAGAGGGCACAAATTAAGAACAGATCTGACTTTAAGCACTGGGTGTAACAGACTAGCAGCCAGAAATATGTTATAAAAACAGGGCCATCTGGGACCTCATTTTAGAACCTTGATCCTTTCACTAAGTCAAAAATCAGTCTGTTTGTTCTGTAGTTTATCCATGACCTTAATAGGAAGATGGAAGTCGCATATGACTTCCAATCATGTAAGATACTTTTGCCAGGCTCTTAATGCTTTTCTCCTCATACAGTATGCCAACTGTAACAGTCACCCCTCTCAGACCTAATGCTCATCTGATGGAAGGTTCAGTTTCCTACCTTTAAGTACACTGTTTTTAAACAATGTCAGTATATGTATCATAATCGAGCCTCTCTGAGCAAAAACAAATAGAATTTGCTAAATAAATCTGCAACCAGAAGTCTTCCATTACTTTCATACATAAAGATAAAATCTAAGGCAACAGAGGAAAAAAAACCTAAAAATAAACAAGTTCTATTTTGCATGGAGAGCAAAATGGCCAAGTTTGCAAGTAAACATATTCCAATATATGTTGATGAAAAGTGACTGTAGTAGAACGTGGAAAAGGAACAGTTTTTGTTTGACTCTGCCTAAAACGGAAGTCAACGGTCAGTTTTAAGCTTCAAGTGCAGAAAACAATAAAGCGGTTTTGCAAAGCATAGAAAAAACAAAACATCTCACCCTGAGGACAAACAGCCTTCTGCTTAAGTTCATGTGCTTAAGGACTAAGCTACCTTCTCCCCACCACAACGGATGACTCTACTTATCACAGCAGAAACCTCATAGCTTTGTTAGCGGTCAGGTGCTCCAGGCAAGATCCACTTCCAGTCAGAACTGTGATTCAGCCCACTTCGCTGTCCACAAGGCTCATGAATCGAAGCTGTCAGGAAGACAGTCATTACAAATCCTCAGAACTAGTCCAAAAATATAGTTTGTTTAGAAAGTTAATGAGGACAGTTTTTTTTCCTGCTCCTCAGATCATTCCCCTGTAGTGAAACTTGATAGTACTGTATTGTGAGCACATTAATTTTGTTCTGAAGCCAACTTTATTTCAATTATCTATAGAGATGATTTTACTAGTGTATGTTGCATTTGTCACATAATAGTAGAATCAGTTCAAAGCTGTCTGGAGAGCAAGAATGACTCAAAATAAAAAATTTAAATGACGTATTTCTCATCAGATTACGTGGATAACATTAATATCTGCATAGACCAAATATATTTATTTTATATGCCCAATATATTGAGATCCCAGAAATTCAAGACCAAGCTGTATAATTGTTCACAATGTAAAACATTAAAATAACTTTCACTTCAGTCACTAAGTGTGACAATACCACCATCTGATCAACAGCTATTTTAGCTGGCCTAAAATAGCACGTACATACAGTGTCCAATTTTTTTTGTTGCTTTTTCATGGCTACAAACACTTGGCTTCTGCAGTCTTTGAACCCAAAGTACAAATCACCCAGTGACTATTTGACTTCTGAAGCTCACTGAATTAGTGCAGACAGTGTGTGCAGCATAGTTGCTTCTCTCACACATGCTCTCGTGCGCGCGCACGCGCTCAAATTAGCATTGGATTCCTAACATTGCTGAAAGCAGTTTCTTATTTGATGTGTGTTCTGAAACCGACCACGCAAAATAATGCCCATTAAAAAAAGAGAAGCATTACTCCTTTGCCCCAGCCACACCCACTCAGCATCCTGGGAATAGAAAGACAGTCAGAACCCCCCAAAAAAACAGGCTTGATTACAGTGGAGAAGTCATGCTATATTTGGAATGCTGACAGAGCCCTCAAATGACCAAAAAATGATGTTTCAGCCCCAAATGCATGCTGCTCTGGCTATACTGCAAGAGGTCTTACCTTTGAGCAAAAAGGGCCAGCAGGTGCAGGCCACCTTGGCTTGACGTGCTGAAAGACACCCATAGCCATCTGAGTACATAGGTGACAAAGAAGAAGGCAGTGGTACTGGGCTGAGCTTCTGCTATTCCTCGTATGGTTCGTTATTCCTCTCTGCACTGCAATGCCGTGCTTGCACAAGCACACTTAGATACACACACACAGCTTGGCCTCCTTCCTCTGCTGTCACGTCATATCCTGGTTCTTATAACACTGCTTGCTGCTGTGAGCCCCAGCGAGCTATCTGAGCTGTGCTGCGCCATGGGGCTCCTGACCTCATTCCTGTCTGCTCTTACTGAGAATCCAGGTACTCTGGTATGAGTCTCAGGTGGGTGGGTAGAGAAAAAGCCAATTACGAGGTACAGCTATATGACACGCTAGTATGACAATCACCCAGAAAGACCTACCTTAGGCTTGGTGATAACATAAGTGTGGCTTATTGGGACCTTGACCAGTTGAACTGCCTAGAGGGTGGAGCTTTCACACATACCTGTACACACACCTGTCAGAAAGCCAGAGTTCACCCTTCTGGGACTGCTGGAAATAACATCCCTAAATACTCTTTGCACTGTCCTAAATACTCCATTATTGATTAAACTGGGTTGATTTTGTTCTTTGCAATACAACTGTTAATGTATCTGAATGAAATGAAACTCTGGCACATTGCTGTGCAAATGAGGCTTTTCGTAAAATGAAAAATATATTACTCTTCTATAACTAAAGTGTAAAGTTGGGGAGCAAAGTAAACCTTCGTAATATATAAGTGCTTTTGTCTTCAACTATATGTTTGGAAACATAAGCTTATGTAGAGCATCTCTGCATCTGTTAGGCAGCTTTAAAAAGAGCTGTAGCCATTAATAAATTAATCGACTAAAACCTTTGATTAGGAATTCACTTTCAGGGTATCTGGGTTTTAGTATTTTAGTTCACACTTTTGCTAGAAATGTTTTATGTAGAGCACTGATGTAAACGGTATATGAATATTTTAAAAGCAGTGTGATAGTAAATAAAACAAGCTAAACACCACCAGTGTATCAGGCAATAAAGTTGTTGTATGAATGATACCTTTTCAAAACAAATCAAATTCACAGAATTTTCTAAGATAAATACAGATAAAATGATCTAATATGAAAAACTACATAACAGGAAACAATTTGAATGATTATTCTCATAACAAAAATGTACAATTGACACTTGTTCATAAGCTGGATGAAGCAATATTTGGAACAGTTTTTTATACAGTGCCACATCTTTATTGAGTTTAATTACTAAAAATTCACTTAATTTAGCAATTGACTTTAAACAAGCATTTGTACTGGCTATTTTTAAATGTATTCTTTTTAACCTTTAATAATAGAGAAGTCTCTGGCTATATTATAAAAACAAAAAAAACACACAAAACATCAAATTTGAATAGCTCCAAAAGATGATAAACATTTATTTTACTAAGCAATATCTGGTATTTTTTCACAAAAAAAAAAAAAAAACACAGTATTGTGCTTAAAAGCAGGAAACAGAAAAAATGAGACATCTGAATGATATCTGAAACTGCAACATGATTGAACAATCAAATATTATGAAACCAGAATATAGGGCTATGGGGCTGAAAAGAGGAGCCATTTCCACTGAAGAAAATCAAGGCCTCTTGCACTTTCATTTCAGCTACATACAGGATCTACTCGTTCATCAATAACAGTGGACCCCATTACAAGTAAATGACTTCTCTAATCAGGCTCATTTTGTAATTCCCAACTTCAGAGCACAAACTGCTCCATGACATCCCATTGATAACAGAAAGAGGCCAGTTATCATTACTGACCACTTTTCTTCAACCCTGCAGTGACAATTTGCTTTTCAGGTGAGTGAGCTAAACTGTTTGGTTTGGCCTCAGAGCAGGCGTTGCTATTGGTCCTAAAGGTAGAGTATGCACTACAAGCTGTCCCATTCAAGTTTCCATACTTCTTAACACAGTAAGTGGGATCAATGAGAAAATCTGGGACAAACTATTAATACAGCCTCCCCCTGCATCTCTCCACATAGATCAGCTGACACTTCCACTTCAGCCAACTCTTGCTCAGGATCTTTGCTAAGGAGTCTCTACAAAACTGCTTGGAGGAGGATACAGTTCACAACTCATGGGCTTTGTTCCAGTATTGGCTTTGATCTGCTGTTTGGAAAGCCAAACACTCCACAACAAACAAAACATAACTACAGAAAAGTGATATATTAAGGGATAGATTTACCCATCTGTTCTACTCAATGAATCTCTGAGAATTCTAATGGTTTCTAGTGACAGGCCTGTGAGATGGAAATGCTCATAGCAATGTGTTTTGAACTCAAAACTTTCCCTTCTGCTCAGAGCACATTTCAGTGTTGCTGACCACAACTGACCAGCACAATCTCCAGTCCTAAGTCAACATAACTCAATCATGGGAAAGCACAGCTTGTCAAACACAGCAAGACTACTGACTTCCACGGAGGACCTACAGCAGTGAGAATAAGCCTCAGTTATGTGATGTTGATTATCATGACAATTTCAAATAAAAACATACCTCCTCCAGTACCCACAATATATTCCAACAGCAATGCCTAACAATATTATCTGGCACAGAGAGAGAGTACAATCACTTGCTCCCACAACAGTGAAATCCCTTTGTAAAAGGCTGATTAAGCACCTGGCTATTGAAGGACATGTTTGTGTACACAGTTCAGGGCTTTCTGTGGTGGTTTTGTCCTCAAACATTATTCGATTTATTACTTTCAGTACTGTAAACCTTTAATCGGGGTTCTGTCATGCTGTTTAACTGACGCATTTGAAAATGTGCTCCTATTATGTAAACCACAGTGACTAACGGCTAGTGTACACAACACTGAGCCAAACGGCTGACAAAAGGCTATTTGAGAGCCAGTCAGGCCAAGTTGCAGTGCTGGCTCTGTGCACAGCCAACCTGACAGGGTGCTCTATGTGCCACTGACAAAGAGCTACTAATCATCAAGCCTTCCTGTCTGGCTTGGGTAATCTCTGACCCACTGCTCTCCCATGCTTTCCAGCCTTTCTCCTTCAGTCTCAAACACACTCATACCCAAAAAGTCAAACATGCATACAGCTGGCAAAGGGGATTTGCTAATCAAGGGAAAACTAGTGGAATGGAAGCAATTTCAAGCTGTTTCATACATTTTCAGGCAGAATTTGGCCCTCAAAACCAGTTGACTAGCTCAAGAAAAGGTTGAGCTGTACTGCAGTATAACACAAGAGCATTACGCCAAGATCTGTGTTCAGGTTATTCCATTTCAATACACAACACAGAGTAAGGAAACGGACCAGAGCTTTTGAGCAGCACTCCAGTCTACATCTCATGAATACCCAGTACTGTGGCAATAAACACTTAGCAGAGAGCCTGAAAATTCAGAATGATTTCTACACTGCGGAGAATCAGACTGGCTGGATCCAGCTGGGTGTTCAGTGGCCTGAGAGACTGATTTTTGAAGAACAGAGAGGCTTGTATGCGGTACAAACATAAGTGTTAAAGCATTTACTAACTTTCACTTTACATACAAGTAACCTATTCATTGGGAAATCAGGTTAAAATGTTTTTGGCAAGTCAGCAAACTATTATGAGGTTTAAAACGACTAAATAATACTAGCTAATATGCTATGTTTTGGCCTGCAAAGGGAGGTGTCTATTTGGGGGGAAACTGCCTCAAAATCACATGCACATTATTACACTCTGACTGTTAAAGAATACTTTAATGCCGTAACAAGCCATGTGTTTCAAGAAAGTGAGGAAGCAGGTGAAGAAACCAATTTAACCTTCAGTTAACAACTGTTTTAGTTTTATTTATATATACATATATACACACACACACACTTTTTAAATACTTTTTTTAATGCCATATATATATGATATATGAGACATTGAAAAAGTGACTCACAAGGTCTAGATGCAAAACAGCCATTACCCACAGTGAAGCGCATATTTTTAGAAACAAGTTACAAAGCTAGAGTAGTTTAATACGCTGCTACATGATTAGTGAAGCTGTATTTTAACTGTGTCTTTAAGGTAACATTGTTGAATTACAAGCAATTTTATATTATTTCTGTAACTATAAAGCTGAAAATCTCTAAATAGAGAAGATATTTGTAAAATGGTTCTAAAAATCCATTTTTATTGTTCTTAAGCACTGAGCAATTAAATGTGAAAGGAATTGAATGGTGACTTGAATTTTTTTTTTTTTTTTAAATCTGCTCTGGGCTTATTTTCTCAATGGACAATACATTACAATAAATTCAGTTACCTGTAATATCTTTTGTTTAACATGACTGAAGAACAGCGGTAAATTTAGTATTTCACTTGAGTTATAAACAACATAGAAAAAGGCCCAAGAAGGTTAACTTATAAACAGGAAAGAAAAATCAGCACAGTTCACTGCAGCCTGCAACTCCACGTCTCACATGCAATCTGTTAAGAACAAGTCACAATTGTCTTTTTATAAAAGTCATCACAATTTTTTATAAGTGCAATATCGCTAATGTGACAGTGTTGTCAGATATATTAACACATTTGCATAGGTATGTGTTTAATCAAACCATTTAAACTGAATTCATTTGATGGGCTACTGAGAGGTCTAACATGCTGCTATATTACTTGTGCATGAGAAAGAGTTGTGAGTAACAAAGAAGTTCATCTGAAAGAAGTGTCTCTGTCACGTGTTTTGTAATGTGATCCTGTAGTCCTTCATACTGTGCGATTTATTTTCAAATTTATTTCACTGTGGACTTTGAACAAAAGTTCCTTTCTTGCTGTGCCTATTAGGTCAACGGCACAATTTGAAAAGATACTAGTTTGGAAGGAAACCACAGTACTATGGAGCAGACAAGGGAACAAAGTACATAAAGTAGCCTACCCTCACAGTGCCCCTCTCATCAAGTCTATACGGCTGACTCTCAGTAACTGTTCCTGGGGAACAGAACACCTGTGCACTCATGTGGCTGCATTTATAAAAAACATAAAACGAAAGTAAGAGTGCAAAGGCTCCGCTGCAGCCACCCCATGTGAAAGGTGGCCAACTGCCAGTTTGCTCTTCATCGGGAATGCTGATGATGTCCTCGAAAGGCACCTCAATGAGTGCTGCATTTTAAATACTATGGCCTAAACCTGCATTGACGCTACAGAGATGCAGGTCATCTCTTTCATTAAGTTTTTCTGTAAAATAAAGTCAATTAATCTTGAATACGTTGATCTAGGAACATATTTAAATTACATTTAAATTCTCTGAAATAAACCCTTAAGCACTTGAGAATTAAAGTGAAGGTAAATCCTTAGGAGAGAAAACAATTAAGCCACACAACATTGCTAGATTCTTGGAGTACCATACAAACACAGCCTTTTAAATATAATTCAAGTCCTTGGTGAAAGAGTAGTGCTAAGTATAAATGAGCATACAGGCCTAAATAAAATTTTGTGCCTTATAACAGGATGTCACTTTGTCAGGTACAGGAAGACCATAAGACCATTTCATGCAATGTTATGTAACAGAACTCTGCTCAAAAAAATCTCCTCACTGGACTCACTCTACTACATGCTGGCCCATTCATCCGACATCTGGGATCAGGATAGGATGTTGTTGAGAAAGGCTGGAAAGTGCCTCTGCTACCCAAGCACGTCCACAGCAGCCCTCTGCTAAGATTACAGTCAGGAAGCTCTCATCCTGGAAAATTACATTCAGTTTGGCTGTTAACCATCATGGCAACTAGCAAGTTCCCTGGACATTATACCACAAATAAACAGTAGGGGGTTTAGCACTCAGAGACTAGTAGTCCTCACCTTATACACACTGCTCCAATCATTCGGGTGGGGGGCAACTTAATATAGTACTACCCATTACAACACAGTCATATTAAGCACTGTATATCAGTTTTTTAGAGAGTGCTTTCTTAGAACTTAATTATTTCATTTTAAGTTGCAATAGAAGAGGTATTCAGTATTTGTGAAGGTCAAACAACACTTCCCTAGTGACCCATCAGCTGTATTAACAAACTAACCATCACAAGCACTCTCTTAATCTGTCCAAAGGGAATTACTCTCTCCATAATCACGTAGCTTAATATATCACTGTCTCTTCCAAGAAAAGAGTAACAATACCATAAGGATAAGAAAATAGTTATAGCTGAGTTTTGCTAAATACAGAATACAAAACAAGAATTTTCCCTCAAGTAAAACGAGCAATGATGTTTTACACGTACTTTAGTCTACAGGAAAATCTTACTGAGATACATTGAAAAGTTAAATGATTGTACCAGTGTTTTCTGCATAAGCCCCTGAATGTGAAGATGTGACCAATGGCCTGAGAAGTATGTAATCAGAATGAAACTGATCCCATGATGAGAAGAAACTGATCACTGGGTGCTGAAATGTTAGCCACTCTGCAGAACTAGAGAATTTAACAGCAAAGATTACAGTGTAGCTGCAGTTTGGCCACACTCAGAAGAAAAGGATTATGAGGAAGAAGAAAAGACAGAGCACAGGTACCTCGAGTCCAGCACACAGGGAAGAGGCTGCAGCCACTCTTGTCCATGCTGATAGCATCGGCTGCAGGCCGTGCAGCCAGCCAGCTCCCAGCACCCTCTTGCAAACGCATAGGGGCCAGGCAGCCGCCCCTGATTCTAGTTCCACTCCCACCCTCAACCTCAGGGCCCCTCTGACCCTCTCTTCAGTGGGCTGGTTCAGGGGCAGTGGGGCAGCTGAAGAGGGGGGAGGGCAATACAGGGCAATGTAGTGGTAGGACAGCAAGTTAAGGCAGATTTCAAGCCTGTACCTACACATGCTCATTTGCACTCACACCAGAGTTTCCAGTGAGGGTAAAGGTCAGCTTTGGACAGGAGGCCTAAAATATATAAGAAGTTCCACGGTCATTCTCCTGTCTTCTGCACAGTTGTCCCAGAGAAATGCATGAAGAGCAGAGCCTCAGAATAGGCCTCCTGCTGTGGGCTTTCCTTGAATCCTAATCCGGATTGGCACTTAGAAACCAACAGTAAAAGCAGAATCCACTCTCACTGCAACAGAATATTTCCTTTGGCTCCTTCAGTTTGTACCCAGACTGAGCAGCTGCTGCATGCGATTCTACCACACAGGCTGTGTCAGGAGTGTGTGACTCAGAGAGAGTAAGCAAGAATGAGGCAGTAAAATGTTGCGAGAGAGAGAGTGTGTGGAGGGGGAAGAGAGAAAGCCTGCGTCCACTATTCATTCAGACAACCAGGAAAGGGGAAGGCAGCAAAAACGGGAAAGGGGGATGGGTTATCGCAGAAGCAGCCTCATTAATATGCTAATCTCCCACTCATTCCAATTCACACAATCCACTTGTATTTACAAAATGGACCAGGCCTTTTCCACAGGCCGGCAGAGCTGCAAATCACAGTTGACCCAGGTCATGTCTAAACACCCCCCCATGGCCATCCCGCTGCCTCTGGCACTTAGCCAGGTCCCCAGACAACCTGCTACTTTCTTTCATGTATTTCATTACGAGTTATTGTCCTGCAGAAAGGTCAGGTGAATATTACCATAGAATAATGAACACTGTTCCTCTGTCCATCTATATTGCCGTCTCCCTACCAATCCTCAAATCTCCATCGTCAATAGCCCACTTAAGCCTGGAAAAAACACAAATTCCTGTTTTAGCCCGAAGACATAAGTATCATTGTATACAGCAATATCTGAGGTTGATGTAATTGACAATTATGCCTTTTCATTTTTCTTTTAGATTAAAATTTAATGTCCACTAGATTCACAGAAGTAATGTATCATTGAACCAATAAGTTTGTATTTCAAATACAGTAAAGGTATAAGACAAACATAGCTGTGACAGCATTACTGAATTCAACTTTCATTACTGACTAAAGAAACTAATTTGCAAACCTCAAAAAACTTAAAGGGAAGCAGATCACATATGTTGCTGCCCTACCCTTGTTTCATGAATTAGTAACTTGTGCCAGGAACGATTTACCTCAGGAGCAGACTCCCATCCTTGCAAAGATGTAGCTGTGACATGACAATGCAGGACAAAGTTTAACAAACCTAAGAGACTCAAAAGACATGATAGCTTTTGCAAACAACTAGTACTACTGGATTTTGAAGTTTAGAGACCAGGACAAATTCAATAATTTAAAAAACATATAGTGAAGTAAAATATCTGCAATTACAAAGCAATATGGGTGTGAGCATTAACATGAGACACAGAGATTATGACTGACTGTCAGGTAGACATCGTCTCACCCATTGGCAGTACCACTGAAGAGACCTGATGTCCTTCATACAGTTATGCTTGATGTTTCCTGTCTGTGGACAAGACCAGAAGTGATTCTTGGTTTCTATCCTGTGTCACGGCAGTCATAAAATTCCTGATCATGAATCGCGCAATAGCACTACACAAGCACATTTTGCCCTCAGCTGGCTCCAGACCTGAACCATCTCAACACTAGGTCACCAGATACTGTCGTCTGTGTCACATGCTTTCTAGTCACTCTGAGTATGATAAATAATTCAGGAACTTATTCAAAAAGAAAGTTTAAAAAAAACTCAGTTGCTAGGTTTGTTTGAAAATCTTCCATTACTAAGTTTATGGATTGACTTCTGAAATGACACTTATCTACCTTAAGAGTAAATTTTCAAGCAGTTACAACATCAAAATAAAAACTATTACAGTTGACTACAGCCCATAGGTCTAAGAATTACACTTTTAAAAATTTATGAATTAGTAAATATTCTAAATGCCCACACCTCCTGAAGAAGGGCAGTTTGAATAAGTAACTTTGTTTCATAGTCACAGAGAATAATAGAGCGCTAGCCAAAAGAATCTGGGGTTTGCAGAAGTATGGGATGGCCCAAAACTGTGTAATCAAATTACCTTGGCATAGGCACCCTCTGCTCCAACAGAACCATAGCCCACCTCCTCCAGCACAGAGAATGACAAGCGTCTGTGCTCCTCCATTGACTGTTGAAGAACAGCACTACACTTTTATAATCAGAATCAAACCACAGAGTCAAGTCATTTGGTTTCTTATCGTTCATCTGATACCTCTGGACATATCACCTTGAGAGTTTAATTAGAAACACAAAAAACAAAAGGGCTCTTCATCATACTGTGATCATCAAGGTTTCTGTAATATCCTCATTATTACAATTCACTCACTGTTAATGATTGTAATCACAATTTAGAGAAAAACTGCGAACATCCTTTCAAATGAATGCAAACCTTGGATCTGACGAGAGACAAATTAATGTTTGAGAAAGCCTTTGTACGAGTTTTAAATGACCCTTCCAAAATGAAATAATATTTTCTGCCACGCAGCCTAGAAACAATATTTTGTGCATTAGCTTAAATTTACTCTGGCCTGTAATGGAAACAGGAGTTATATTGAAAGAAAAAAGAAAAGCAATGGCTACCAGCTGTATCTGCAGCAAACACAAAACTAAAAAGAACAATGGAGACAAAAGGGTCTATCTGCAACAACCCAGGGGACCCAGGTGCTCCTCGCAGACACTCGCATCCTGCCGACCATTTCACACACAGCTTTCCAACACCTTATTTACATACTAAGGGCCAGAGGCCAAACTACTGGTAACATTGATGAACAAATTTAATCTTTTTATCTTGCTGCAGAATAATAACAGGTCATTTTTACTGAATTGCATGGCCTGAGTTAAAAAATGAAATCTAAAATTTTGTGTAATTTGTTTCTTTCTACATTTTTATAAAAACTACTAAAATATCATATTTAACACGGTTTAAACATTGCCTACTAATGCTGAAGGCATATAAATGTCATATGTACTTTAATTAATTAATATATGCAGAAGATAAATACAATGTTAACAATGCTCTGTCAAGTACAACATTTCACCCATGCAATTGCACATCAGATAATGCGTATTATTACATTTTTAAGGACCTTTTCTAAAAGCTTTTTGTCTGTAAGTGAATTCTGGGACTTTTTCAGTGAAATCCCAACAACAACATATTTGGTGACCATCTTCCTGTATACCTTTTCTCCATGCCAAAAATATTGTGATGGGACTTGCTTCCATGTTCCTCATGCAAGATACTTAAGCTGGTAGACAGAAATCCAAATGGAATGTAAAAAAATATACTGTGAAGTAACATATGGCACCCTCCAGTTTTATACAGTCATTCTATTAACAATGTTAATATTCTGTTATCACTTTCCATAATTTTTTTCCTCATGTGAAAGATGCTCTACTCGCTTCAGAAATAAGGACTGCACAGGACACTAGAGTAAAGTAAAGGCAATGTTACATTTGTGGAACCACCGTGAGATTATGCATGCTCTGTGATATAACACACTACCCTGCTGGAACTATCAGTTTGAAATAGGTTAGGCTGACCATAAGAGATGCACCTGGTCAGCAACAATATTTTGGTACTTTTTGGCCTTCAAATGGTGAAATACTAAATATGAAATGCTCAGTTAGTATTAAAAAACCTGTGTACAAAGAAAATTTTCCTGCTATAAGTCCTGATTTGGATCCCATAGAACATCTACGGAAAGAGCTGAACACACAGTTGGGAGAAGCACCCATCACTTCTGAGAGAACTGAAGCAGTTTACTCAAGTGGGCCAAAGCACCAGTGGAGAAGTGTAGAAATGTCATTCAGAACTACAGAAAACACTTGACTGTCTCAGAATGCTGTGCTACAAAGTATTAGGTTAAGTACTAGATTAAGGGTTCAGGTATTTTTGTCCATCCCATTTTCATTTGTTTTTTTTATTTTAAATAACATAAGTTATAAATAAGAAGCAAAGTTTCTGTTCTATTTAATGTGAAATAAAGAATGGTGCCTTCTCTTGCCAGTTTCAACTTATTTCAGAGAAAACTGAATTTTTTGCAAAAAGTGTAATGGATACCGATAATCTTGGCCATGTTTGTAAATATAGATCTGACTATTCGTGAATATTTAAAAAGTACTGATAACAAAGATAAAGCGGCCACAATCTATGACAGCCAGGTACACCAAATAAAAACAAATAAACAAATATCCGAAAAAACAGCTGTCTCCCTAAAGAAGCTGAGGAGGAAATTGGACCAGCAAGAGAGCTAGCCTGAGTCATAGACAAATCATAATGCTTTAAACTTCTAGGACTTCTATCAACTTCTTTAGCGTCTTCTGTCTGAAAGTTACCTTCGGCAATTACAAATATGCAGGATAAATTGACAGATATCCTGGAGCCTGGGATGTAGCATAGAGCCCTACCATACCCATCTAACGCCCTACCTATCTACCCCCCTCCTCCCCTAATACACCACCTTGTAAGCTCTTCACCGGGGTCATCAGGTAGGCACCATCCTTCATCAGCATTTCGCTGACTTAGGCCCACGACACCTCCGGATGGCTCAGCAGTGTGGCCTGGCATCCCAGACCCACTCCCCTCCAAGCTTACTAGGTGAAAGGTCCCCACCTAACTATACTACCTCACCTTCCCCCATTCTAGTTGCTCTCTCCTCAACCATAGCCATTGACTACCCCTCTCAGCTACCTGTGACAATTCCTTTACCACTTCCCTTAACCTACGTCCTCTAATTCCCAACTCACTCAACAGCGCAGTAACAGTTCTTGCCACAAAGCCTCTGGCACCTACCTCTACCTCAAAGTACTGACCTGTCGTTATTGTCAAAATAGTCTCAGCATAGATGAATAGTTCTACAAACTAGGTCTCAACATACAAACACAATTGGTACTAGAAGTGTATTCATAATTCCATCGTCATGTTTACCACGTTGCAATCAAAAGACAAATAATATATATGTCTATCAACTTTTTTCTTGTTAGGATCTGCAAACAAAACAAAACTTAGATAAAGATATAATAAATACTCTCTTTAGATTTACACCCATCCATTATGAATAACTGCTTTTCCAATACAGTGTTACTGTGGTTGGTTGTATCCTAGAAGCATACAGCGGTGACAGATGGCAAGACCTCTAGACATGACATCACTACATCACAGCAAAGCATTTTTACTACTTATTAACTTTAAGCTACACTGATCTGGCAGTTTATTAGGCACACCTATCTAGCAGTGTGTTGTACCTCCTTTGACCTTCTGAACAGCATGAAATCTTCTGGGCATGGATTCTGCAAGATGCATTGTACTAGAATGTTTTGCTGTGCAGAAATGAGTGTGCTGTGTTTAGCTGCTGTACGCTGGATGGCTGCAGAGTCTTGCTCATCTTCCCACTTTATCGCAAGAAAGGAAGACAAGATTGTGATCTTGCAATTGTGCAGGCCAGTGAAGCAATAAAAACTCATCATCATGGTCCTGGAACCATTCAGTGACATTACCTGCCTTGTGACATGGTGCATTGTCATGCTGGAAGTAGCCACCTGAGTGTGGATAAACTGTAGCCAAGAAGGAATGAATTTGTTCAGCAACAATGTTCATCATGCCAGTCAGTCATTCTTCAGTGGGTGCCAGGGTGCCTTAATGTGGGCCAGGAAAACATATCCCACACCATTACAATGCCACCATCAGCCCGTACTGTTGGCAATAAACAGAATGGCTTTATGGAATTTCTGATTTTTCTGATCTGACAGATTCTTATCCTTCCATCAGCATGATGCAAAAGGAACCTGAATTTATTCAATCAGGCAACTTTTTTTCCACCGTTCAACTGCACAGTTTTGAGATATTTTGCACATCAATTTTGAAGTTGGATTTTCCTTGTTGCTTACATGATTCTAGTCATTTTCCCTTCACACCTCTGATCCTCAAGTTGATTTTGCTCACAGGATCACTCATACTTTTCTGCTGTTTTTCTTACCATTCCTGGTAAACCCTGGAAATAATTCTGCACAAAAAGTATCTAGAAATGCTAGAACCAGCATGTCTAGAGCCACCTACCATACCACATTCACAATTTGTCACTAAGGTTAATCTTTTTGCCCATTCCAATTCTTAGTTGAACAATAACTGATGCTAGAAATAATGGTCTGTTTGATTTATGCCACATATGACTTTTGGCTTCAGTAAACAATTCTGTACTGACCTACTACATGTGCAGAATTGATCCTTGACCCAGATTAACAATTCAGTAGTGTCCTACTGTATTCACTGTTACTTGTACTAAGTGGCACACATGGCCATGGCTGTACAACAGGGGGCTCCTGTGCCCTCTCACTTCATTAGTGACCACCTATTTAACTTTGTCTCAAGACAACAGGGCATTCAAGACCCAGAACCAGAGGAAGTGATCTAGACAGAAGTTAGTGATATGTTTTAATCCATTCTCAATACCCTTAACCAACTCCACTTCTGAAACTCCAACTTATCTGCCATTTAAATCCAATAAACTTGTTACTATTTGCACCTTACCCCCAAGGTCTTTCCTTGATCCTGTCAAAAGGGTGATACATACTTTACTTACTTTGGGATATTTCAAATGAAAATGTTTCTATTGGCCAGGTTTAACAATAACAAAGTACATGGAGTAAAGCTTGAAGAATCCTGTCTGCCACAGTTAGTTACACTATTTTGCCCTTATTATAGTTTTAAGGGCAGCCTATGACAAGTACATCACAATGAACTCAGTAAAAAAGGTACATGCACATATTGACAAAATAATTATAGCATCAACAGGCAAAAGGCTACAGGCATACAATGTTGAGACAACTGTGTGTCCTTTACAAATGTTATATACAGTATTCTGAAAACACTGTTGAAGCCTACAGCTTAACATAAATCAGCATAAATCTTTATAACTGAACAAGTAAAAGTGTAAAAGGATGGGGTTAATCTAAAGGATGGAGTTTGTACAGTTGTAACAGTCACCACTGCCTGAAAATCATCACAGATGACATGAATGCTAAAAAATGAAATCATGTTTGAACAACAGCCTTACACTTTAATAGTCCCTCTTTTCAGAAAGCAAATGGTTTTTCAACAGCCAGTCTACCATCAGTCTTAAACATTACAGACTATAGACAATTTTTCATTAGTCAGCCCAGTTTACTGGTAACCAAATAAAAGCTAATAAAATGGTAAAATACTATAGTAAAGCTTGTCTGCTTTAAGACAATACAAAAATCTGTTGAGTGGTTATTATTCCTACAAATCTGTTTTCAAAAATACTTGTCTTACATCATACCAATGTCTATCAACCTCCAAATGATACACTCATGAAGTCGATTCTGTAGTCTTTTATTTTCTTGTGTTAATTCAGCAAAGGCTGCTGCTTTTCTTCCCACTTGAAAGAGAATAAGACAGAAGAACTAGCAATCCCAAAAAAAACCTCAGAGCCCAGTAACAGTAGAAGGAACCACATGGGTGATCTGTTTTTAAACTAGACTCACGACTGCCAACATTAAGTGCCACCTGTTTTTAAATAAAACCAGATATTTCAGCAGTCTTTTAAAATTACAAACCTTTAAAAGCTTTATAAAATATATATTGGTGACTTGTTTTAAATAATTTAGCAAATCAGGCCAATACTGCATTTGTATTTCATGTCTGTGAAAACAGTCCCTCTTGACTGATCTAATGTTCCCCAGTACATAACATGTTTTGAATGAATAGATTTGTGATTAACAGCACTTACCTGTATAATAGGCAATTCTTGAAATATCTGCAAAAGGAGAAAAGAAAGGTCAGTCAAGATCTACTATCAGGGACTACCCTGTTCAATATTTGATTGAAAATGCTGGTCTCCAATACTGTGAGTGGCTAACAACAGTGCAGAGACAATAGAGTGCTGCCAAAGAACAGGCAGAGACAGCCCTCTAGCTGCCAGCTATTCCATGTTACTATGTTCTGGGCCCAGCATATGCATTTCACAGCTTTGTCACACAAGTGAATACGCAGTATTTATGAAGAAGAATCAGCAGGACTGTAGAACTGACCATACTGGAGCAGGGATCCTTAGGAAAACAATGTTGTGCCCTAACATTTGGTGATTGACTTTCAAGTCGGAATTATGAAAAAAGTAACCGTTTGTTAACCTCAAGCAACAAGAAAACAAAAAAAGACAAAGTTAGGGCTCTGCACTACACTTAGATGAGAAGAGATTAATCTGTGACATGCCAGAGATTAATATTCAGAGATTCATATTCAAAATATGCTTCAAAACAGTGCTCTGAGTTCCATACGTATCTGTATGACAAACTTAAAGATGAAGGCTGTTTTAAGAGAATATTGTTCAGAATGATTTTCATCAAATGGTCAGCATCAGAAATACATCGACTTGAAAATTACATAGCACACATTCAGTCCCCTGTTAGCATTCAGGTTCTGCTGATGAAAACCTGAGTGAAAAAATGAATGAATAAATCAATGTGTTGAAACCTGACCTTATCTGGGGTACCACATGCACACTGAAAAAAGCCTGAGCAGATCATGAATGGAGTGGAGCAGGGGGATCATAACCAGCAAACTGATCAGTTACTGGAAAATCATTAGTTTTCTAAGTAAGTAATAATTTTGAGGCTCTATAATCAGAAATGCAAAACACAAATAGAAACAAGAAAGAAGTCTGAGATCAATACACTATAAGTCATAGGTCAGTTTACCCTTAGACAGCCTATTAGATAACCAGCCAGCAGTCCATATCACTTTTGAGATGTTCTTCCTGTGGAGGAAACACTGGAAACTCAATCACAATCTTTGGCTTTATCTACACTAATGAAGAAACAGTTAGGCAGGTAAAGTGTAGATTTGTCTTCCCAAAGACTACACCTACACGTAAATAATTACACTTTGTTTTTGCAGAGTTCGGTCCAGTTAAATTAGATACAAAACAACGGTATTTCAACATGAGGCTTAGAAGACAAGTGTCATGCCAGTAAATGACAAGCATGTATACATAGCCCTTCGATCAAGTGACCCAATCTTTTCTACACTGTGTGTCTTCAGTATACAAGTGTTGATGAACAGACTGCCCAGTAGGAGTAGGTTTGCAGTACAACATGTTTCGTCTTGCTTATATTTGAAATGAGACGTTTTTAGCATTTCTTTATAAAATGACATAACTTGAAACACACATACTTTGTATTTGCCACAGCTTTTACAGGACAAAAAAAATCTTCTACAAAATATTTCATAGAAATATAAAATTTATAACATTTTGTTCAAGGAAATCTTGATAATATAATAATATAACATAAATCAATGCACTGTGACAAAAAGAGTAGAGAATTCATTGACTAAATATTTCCAAAGTTGTCCCCAGCTCAAAGGAATAAAACCACCTCTGTGGGCCTTATGAGCGCAAAGCCCATTAAAGACTGGTTGCTCTGAACTACATAAGGTGGGGTTTGCCCCACAGATGGCAGCCTGTTCAGATCGGTGAAGTCCATCCTCGGTCCGACCCTACACTGCAGCTGAATGTCACGTTGTCTTCCAGCAACTGTTCCTGAAAAAAGCCACAAGCATTGTGTGGAAGCATGTTGGTACAGTTCACAGGTGAGTTATTTTTACACTACTGGTGGTGGGGAAAAAAAAAAAAAACAAATGTGAATTACAGTACAGCTTGCACACTGCCACTGTGGATGACAGCCAACACACAAACCTCAGACAGGAAGTGTATCATAGCTTGATTGTTCTAGCTTTTGTTATAGATATTGTTAAGTGGGATGTTGGGACAAGAGCTGCCCTTTTGCCTTTGGTCAGATTTGCTGACACTGCATATTTAACAAGCTGAGGCATGTGGGGGGGACAGTAAATCCTGTTTCTGCCTTTTTTGTTGCAGTGTTTATCAAACAATTGGCAAGTGAAAAAGGACGATCCAGATTTGAAGTGCAACAATGAAGGCAGCAATTTATCAAAAGTAATTAACTGTAGTATTTATAAAGCAGAAGACCAGAATAAAACAACTATAGTAATGAAAATGAGAATTCATATACATTTATTTAGTTGAAAATCTTCTGGAGTTTGAATATTTGTATTTTGCTTTTGTTTTTACAGTTTTTCGCATTAAAGATTGAATTAATACATGAACATTATGTTTCATTTCAGTCTTAAGTGTACTATACTTAACCATAAAAAAACTGAACAATTGCAGGTAGACAGAAACACAGTATTACAGAATAATTAATAAAAGAAAACTGCCTTATGTTATAATAATGTTCATTTATTGGGATTTGGTGGTATTTTATAATAAAGACGTGTAACACAGCTAATAATCTGTTCCTTTTAAGTCATGTCTTGTGCAGGGCAGTTGAGAAAAGAAACCAAAGCTACATGCAAGCAAAAAACACAGGAACCTTGACTGACATAGAGCGCATCCCTGACCCACATGGAAACTTACGGTCATGTCTGCCATAATCACAGCATATCTATAGGCTTAATACAACAACAACGACGATAATAATGTGTTAACAGTCTAATAGTGCTGTTGTAATCTTAGGACCTTAATTTGAATCCCTTTCTTGCAATAGTACTCTTAAGCACAGTACTCATCTTGAGCTGACACTGTAGGAATGTTCTTCTGTATAAAGGATGTATTTGTGTATTTTTTTTTGTTTTAAACTGGCATTTAGCTGACAGTTTTGTCAGTGGCAACTTACAATACTGGTTATAGTACAATATACTACTTATGATTTTCTACGTATCCACACAGCAGAACAATTTAAACACACACAGTCACACAATAAGGAAGCCCAGGAGCTATGAGGCACCACACTGCACTATCCACTGTGCTACTGTGTCACTCACTGTAAAGCTGCATGTCATGTAATTCTAACATCTGAAGTAATAAATAGAGATGCATGATGATATCAGAATCATATTAGTATCATTCAGTAACTTTAAATTAATTTTATTGGCATTGGACCAATGCTTAAATTTGACCAATAATTCAAACTGATATTTGATGACACAATCCTTCTGTTCTGTAACAGGAAAAAGTTTAGATGACCCTGTGCTATGGTGCAGATGTCTGTGGTGTGGAAGTTTTTCAAAGTGAGACCGACTAGTGTGGACAGCCAAAGATTGCTCAGTGTGACATCTAATGTGATCAAGGAAAAGAACATTTCCCGCCACAAGGCAGAAATGCTTGTTTGTTTAAAAAAAAAAAAAACTATGACCCTTGTGCAAATTTTATTATTTCAATTGTTGTTTGATTTTGCTCCATCAAAAAGAAAATGAAAAATGTAATGTAGCATTGAAGACTACAGGCTAAAAAACCATTCCATGTTTAAGGATCAGGTAGCCAAATGTGGTTCAGCAGATGTCATTTATTTTAAAGGTTATTTATACATGGTCTGAGAAACTGAAATGTTACACAAATAAACATTACATTTGTCTGCAAGTCACAAGCAGACAGATCTAATCCCACTTTTCTCTGTGTTTTATAAAAGTGTATCAGTACTGGCATCAGCATCTGACAGGTATACAGAAATTATTGGACATTAGCATTTGTACAGTATTCTTATATCATGCATCTTGACTAATAATACTAAGCAACTGCTGAATACTTTAAAAAAGTCAGATAAGTTAGACACCAATCCTTAAATACTGGGAACAGTGACTCCAATTTCCTAATACATCTCTTCTTTATTTGCATCCTTCAGACTGACAAAAGGAGCTACCTATGTCAAAACTGTATCGACAAAGTGGACTGCAAGGACCCTCACGTCAGGACTAGATTACTTAGTCTGACTAAGGCTTTCAAACAGCAAAACATGTTGATTGACAGGAATCTGATTACCTAAACAGATTGGATTACTGAAACAATTAGCTGAGCTTCCTGCTAACATAAGGTTACCAAAATCTCTATTGCATTTTAAAATAATTTTTAAAAATCATTAAATAAAGAAAACCTGCCTGAAAGACAATATTTTAAAGAAAAGGCCCAAAGACCAATCCAAAGTAAACCCACATTACAAGCTTCCCAAAACTTGCATGAACTGCCCTCCTTATGAGCAGCTCAAACGCTGCATTAACTCTCTTCACCCATCAGCTCCTAAGCAGCTTCCATCACAGAGACCACAAACTACTGATCTATAATATTATTATTATTATTATTTTATTATTATTAAGGAGTTATTATTATTATTACTACTATTATTATCACATCCCTTATGTGTAACAAGTTGTAGGACACAAAGATAAAAATGTCTATAATATGAATTCATAGTACCAAATAATTTTTTTTGTATCCACACAAAAACAAAAGAATTCTGACAAAGATTTTAAAAAACTACATGGACAGGCACAGTCAACAGTCAGTAGTGTCATGGTTGATACGCCCTGCCACCACTGAGCTAATCTGCCTTGACTCAGAAGGAGCCCAGCGTGTTCAGGGAATGCTGACATAAAGACCTCAGTGCCGCATGGTACTCAGCACAGAGTTGAGAGGCTGCAGCAATTCACATGGGTATAACACCTGCCACTTTATTTTCCCAATGACCCTGTGGCGCACCGTCTCTGCTTTATTCACTCACTCACTGTCACAGAGAGAGAGAGAAAGTCATGACATATCTATCCACTTTTCACTCTTTGGAGCATAAAGCTGGAGAAATCACCGACAATGTTGTTTAGCTGCCTGGTGCTTGTGAGGGGGGAACGCTTACTCTCAGAACAGCAGAAACACCAGGCTCTGCCATGACAGCAGCAACCAGTGCTGAGCTAGTGAGCATGTGCATAATGTTGCAGATAAAAGGGAGAGGGCCATGTTGGAAGTGCTCTTCAGGGAAAGGGAGCTTGAGCTCACATGCTCTAACAGCCTAAATATCGTTGCAGGAAAAATACAGCTCAATCAATACAGAGGAGGTGGATGCAGGCTGTATGGGAGCGCAAAGAATTTGCAGAAATTATAACAAAAATCAGCAGTAGAGTAAGAACTGATTTACTACACAGCACTGTTGATACTTGCTGTCAGTGACTTGAACCTATTGTAAAATTGCAGTGATGGGGGAGTGAATAAGCTATTATTCCAAAATATAAACCAAAATTAAAATTATGAGACACTGGATAGAATTTCATATATTGCATAAATTACAAACATCAAACAGAGAAGTTATTTTCCATTTCTTGCTAAATTACAGCACAGATTTACTGCTTACAAACCAAAAAGGTTGTAGAAGTGGCCTACACCTTAGCACATCTAAAAATGTTCAGTAAAGCCTAATTAAATATTAATTACAATGATGAAATCAACCAGTAATCACTGCATTTTATTGGTAATGAATATACTACACCAAAATTCATTAGTCAACATACTGACACAGTGGGCAGTCTATTTAAAAATGTACATATCACATATTTATACACATTTACATGTATCCAACAGAACAAGCAGCTGTGAGTCTCACAGTAAGAGCCCTTATACCGGCAGCTCTTGTGAATGAAAACGGAGGTCTCCATAAAAATATACATTTGAAAAAATTATAATTCTCATATTAACTATGAGTGCCCTTACTGGTTTACCAGAGGCTGCACAGTGTATTTTCATACTGAAGAAAACAAGAGCAATACTGTTTTCCACCACAGTGTGCAATTTAAGGCCATTAACAGTATAAAAACGTCTCTAATTATAGACTGCAAAAGTAACCTTGTATAGACACACATACTTCAAACACATCTTTTGAAAAAAAGAGCATTATAATCAATTCATCTTCTAGTGAACCAAACACAACACAAAGCTATTCCAAAATAATTTTGTTGACATAATACTAGTTACAAACAACTACAAGTATAACCCAGTACAGTTTGGGAGACAACTTGCCACAAAACCAAACAGCAGTGACACATATTTTACCACATCAGCATTTTTATGTTAAAAGACTATTCTGGAAAAGAAAACAGAAAGCCCCCAAACACACAGAAGGCTTTAGAAAACACTCTGCTCTCACCATGATACAGTCCTTCCATTTGAAGAGAAAATGAGTCCACTGACAAAGGCTCAATGCAACGTGGAATCCCACCGGGTTGCTGCAGAAGGCTCTGTTAACCTCAGCAATGTGAAAATGTCATTTTCCTGCCTGAATGGAGACAGCAGAGCTCCTGGAAGAGCAGACTTCTCCTTTCCAGTTGCAAACACAGCAAATGAGCGAGCTCCAACAAGAGGCAAAGGAAATAAGAGAAGGGGGGGCTGGGGTCTTTGTCTCATTCGAAGCTGGATGGAGGAGGGGAGTGCGTAGCACACGGAAAGCGTGTGGATTTTTGTGCGCGCGCGTGCGTGCGTGTTGCTTGGGGGGTGGTGGAAGATGGCATGAAAGGGAGGAAAACAGAAGGAAGGAAAAGATTTCCATCAGTCTGTGAGGGGACTCTGCTGAGATGGGGCATGAAAATTTTGCTCCCTAACGACAGCAACTGCTGCAGCAACATTAGTACCACACCAGCTATCGACCCTCACTCACATGCGGGGAAACTAAACTAGATTACGCAATGCAGGCTCAAGAGAGAACTGTTAAAACTTGTAGAATTTCTCCCAAAAAATCGAATCATCTTGTTAGCCACTGGCAACTGGGACTGCTTTTCTTTACAATGACAACCAGGGTAGAGAAAATAAGCAGAGCTAGAATGAAGTAATGAAGAATGAAATGTATCCTGCATTCTGTATTTCAGCTCGATACTCACAGAACCCCAAGGCAACATAAATCCTATACATAACGAACTGTTATTCATATGATTCACAATATTTTTAAACATTAAAAATTTAATACATTCAATAAGTGGAATGTTTTTTTTATTTAATTTGTTAATGTTAATGCTTTGTTACACTTTTCAAAACAGATATTACAACACCAAAATAAAAAACCTCCCTTCTGAAAGATACTTTGTAGTCTTTGACACGGAGAACAAAACCGATGGGGTCAGTATGTGAGTTTCATTACCTGCTTGATTGACATGAGTAATAAACTGTTGTATCCCTGCAGTTCAGCTCCAGCCTCCAGCAATTGGTGAACCAGGCTTTTAGCAAGGAGCAGTTCACTATTCCTTCTCAAAAACAAAGCTCATAATCATATAATCTTGCTTCTATAGATATACAAAGAGCAACAGGTGGCAAAATAATAAAAGACAAGGACTGAACGTTGCTGGTTAAAACATCACTCTGTTAGAAAGTACATCAAATTGCTCCAATAAAACTACCTGCTACTTAAACCAGTCAAATAGTACAAAGCTGTTTGGGTAAACGTAAATTATGCAAGTAGCTACTACTATTACTACTACGAATATTATTATTATTAACAACAAGACATCATCAATAAAATTTATTAAA
This sequence comes from Arapaima gigas, assembly GCA_900497675.1. NCBI lineage: Eukaryota > Metazoa > Chordata > Actinopteri > Osteoglossiformes > Osteoglossidae > Arapaima > Arapaima gigas. The sequence continues at coordinate 792,792 of UFQX01005271.1, read as the reverse complement.
ATTTGGACTTTTTCTAAAGATTCTACAAAATTCCTTTGTGTAGTTTGTGTGTGTTTTGTTAAATTTTAGATTGTGACACACAATTTTTTTATTTATTTATTTATTTTTTAAATACAAAAGCCAGCAAAAAGCAGTCAGAACCCCAAAGGTCATACATCTGTCAGTGTCATACATCATGGTTGAATAATTTTAACTAGTTTATATATTTGATATATACTGACCAAGGCATCACCCTAAAAACATCAATGATGGCCAGAGAAAATGCTATACATCAGTCGGCAAATTAGCAAAGTTTTAGGAAAGAGCCCACATTTCCTATACTTCTCAGTAGCTAAAGAAGTGAAAAGTACTCAGTGTAAGTCCCTTCCTACTTAAAATAGAGCAAAGTGGGTCTTTTTTCTAAGTGCAACTGAGAAGAAAAGCTTAATTTAAAATATCTGAGTGAAAAACCCCAAAGGCACCCTCTCTGTTTAAATTTCCGTTCTATGTCCAGCCTTTAAACATTATTCTTTTTTAAATTCACTAAATGAGGAACAAGTGTGGTATTAAAATACAGAGCAGCACCATTCAAACCCAAAACTGTAGCATTCAGTACATAAATATACATATTATCCATTAATTTAGTTTTTGTTCAAAAGAGGAAGAGAACCAAGAAAAAACTTAATTTTATTACTAAAATATTAGAACAAGTTTTAAAACCGTTTTACAGTACACTGGCTCTTTATCTTATGAATATTTGAGTTACAAAGTTTTGAATATACATTTTCGATTTCTATGTCAGCCAAGTTGGCATTTGGCAGTAAAATGTACTTGGACAGAGTTAGGCTGTGTAAGAGATCAGGAACATCTTAATTTAGTTTGATTCCACAATGCAAGCTGCTTATGCCCTGTGCTGAGTGTCTATGTTCAGGAACAAAATGAACGTTGTACCTGTTTTTGGGATAAACTGACCAACAATCGTGACTGAACATTACTATGTAGAGACAAAATGTGTTCAGTTAAAATCAGTTTTAATATGGAACAAAGTTAATTAAAAAATATTTTTTAATTTCATTTATTAGTTTCTGCAAATGTCAAAGTTATGAATATACATTGAGACATCTATGTTAATAAGCTTTTTGTTGTGCACATAAAAAAAACTGAAAATGGCCAAAACATGACAAAAATCAGATATTCTTATAGAACATAACTGCAAAACAGTCTGTATTGAATAGGAGGTCCTGGTGACTTCAGAATTTTTCCATGATGACTAGGGGGACATCTATATCAAGATTTTATTGGCTTTACTAACAAATCAAGTCACAAGTAAGGTTTACAGTCCCACATGTGTTACTAATGTGTAGGGCCATTGTATTGTAAAGACCAAATTCTACTTATTTTAAGCAGAGGACAAAACAAATGGAGGTCATTAGCCATCCCCTACCTTTAAAATATCCACATCATCTGATTTATAATTTTTGTTGAGACTAAAGGTAATGATTTTCAACTTTAGATACAGGTGTGGTGTATTTGTATTCAGCAAGGGCTGCGAGGAAAGCTGCCTGCCTGTTGTGACCGTCTTGCAACTGCAACGTGCAGCCATCACATCCCTTTCTCTTTCAGAATTAGCAGCAGGCAGCTGCTCTGCCAGACCTCCACTGCAGCTTCCATCCCGCGTCAATACAGACAGGGCTGGGGTTCAACTAACTTTCAGGAAAGAAGTCATAAGCTGCAGATCAGCCCTTAGTAATACTAGTAAATGAACAGTGAAACACTATAACTATTGTAGCCATCATGCCACCATACACCACCCACATCAGATGACAAATTCATGCATACATAGGAAACAATTTACCATAAACAAAAAGGCAGCTACAAACAATGAAATTTCTGTCACACATTTAAACACAAGCAGTGATGAAAGCAGTCCACTAGTCTCTGTCACCTAGGGTTAGGGTTATGATCACCTCATCACTGCCCAAACACATAACATTTTCTTTGTTAAGCAACATGATCATAGATGCTTTTAAGTTCTCTTGGATAAGAGCTCCCTAGACTGTTCTTTAGAGAACTGAGTGCGGTAAATTAGTGTAAGTGCTGCAACAGTAATCCAAATGTATTAGACAATAGAACAAACAAAACTTCCTGACATTTCCTTCTGCACTACAATGGTACTAAAGATGAAGATGGCACGTGGATTTTTCCACAAAAGCAAAAAAGTAGCATAATGCATAGATGACTGCCAACATACATTCTTAAAATTATTCTCTATGAGCTACAACAACTGTGAATACCACAATTAATGTGATCTGTGGGCTGTGTCTTGACAGTCCTAAAATATATTGGTCATTTTGGAACCATTTACTGCATCTTCATCCAGTCAGTTTTTCTTATTACCTTTTAGTGCAGCATTTCTGTTCTTTTCATGCTATACAGTTTCCCTTAATCTTCAGTTGAACGTGTCCTTTAAATACTGACCCTGTGCCATCACGTATTAAGCGTCCATTCTGACAGTACAAATTGAGTAGGCACATTTTATCACTCCCTTAAATTAAGACGTGGCAGCATAAGGCTTTTTTGTTGCAAACAACTCATATGCAAGTGTAAGTGTGCATATCAGCAGAGTAAAAACCAAGAAGTTGGCTGACCAGATGTAGCAGTCCAGCAACATTCAGTTGAGACAGTCAGAACCTAACTGGCCCACCAGGAAATGTCTCAACTGTCAATTACAAACTGACTAGTCACATTTAATCACATCATCCAGACTATGTCTAAATAATCTGATTCTGCTTGGGACAATTTAGGTATTCTAACTTCACTTTACAGAGTCCAATTACTTTACACTCAACAATCACTCAGTTGCCCTGTGAAAAACTAGCAATTTCCCCTTTTTAACACAATGGGCAAAAATCACTAAACGGCTGGAAACATGGCTAATTTATAAATCTTATCAAAACAAGAAATGGGACATGACAAGGAGAGCAAGCATAGGAAAGACACCAAATTATAGCGGAGCAATACTTCACCAGCTGACCAAAAATAAAGACGTGAAGAAACCCAATCCTCTTTCTTAAGGATGATCATTTCACAGTCACTGAACAACTACTCTGGATCAAGTCTTAGTATGCACAGGGACTGCAGCCAGAAAATTGGAAGAAAATTCAGGATTCATCCACATATGTTAACATTCTCAATGAAATCCATAATTCATCAGCCTCACTGGCATTTGCAGGAAGTCTTAGTCACTCCCAATCTCCCAGGAGTGCAGAAATGACTGAACATGGCACCCACAACTGCATTAGCCTGCAGGAGAGCAGAGGTTGAAAATGGACAGTCTTTCCCCTAGTGAAATGAAAGCTTTTCAAACAGCAAGAACCTCTGGAGAAGCTGTAGTGTGTGGCCCAAGCAAGAAATTCTCAGCTCTCTTCTCAAAACTGACTACTCCACTGTAAGCAGACAACTGTAAGCTTATTAAGGACTCCAAGCACAGACTAAGTGATGGAGGAATTTTTAAACAATTTAATAACAGCTGAAATTTACATGCAAGAAAGACTCATCTCAGTGCTGCAAATTCAAGGTTGTGGTACACTAGTGATGGGCAGAAGGACAGTTTAGCTTTAGTGCTGCATAAGGGGTCTGTAGCAATCCTGACCTGTACACTTACCCGGTAAGTGCAAGTGAAAAAAGGCAACAAGCAGAGCAAAGAAAACAGACAATTTGTTCGAATATGTGTTTTACAGGACTAATACATGTGTAAATACATTCTAAAAATAAACGGATAAATGTCTAAACAAAACACAACCCACCATTTTCCAGGTGGATGAACAGCAACGGTTTCTAATCTCACTGACTGGATGTGCAGATTTTTCTAGTCGTGCATGAAGGGCAGCTAAGGTATTCTCTGAAACTGTTGAGATTTTAGCAGAGACTAAAGTAGTACCGTCTTAGCAACTGCCCCATCAGTGAGTACAGAAATAAAAATGATTTTTCCATTGACATGTTAATCCTGCTTCTGTGACTTTAGAGTTTCCTTATGTTTTATTTCTTTCCTCCAGACCTGAGAGTCTCTGTAGTCTACACTAGAGCCACAGTAGTTCGGGAAACATATGTTGGACTTTACACCGCTACCCAGCCAGGTATGGCAACAGCTGGCACGCTCTGAACTGCCATCAGGCTAATTCTGGAAACAGTCCACACTTAGCATCCCCCTGTGGAACACAATTTATTTATTCATTTCTTTACTGCTGCTATTAGGCCCTGATGAGGTACAGTGTTGCAGGAGCCTTATTTGTACCTGCTGGTGAAAGGCAAAAATCAAAACATCAATACAAATGTCCCTACTCCTCAAACATTTTATATGATGCAGCATCACACATCCAATTGCAAAGGACCCCTATCCACTCCTAGCTGCCTTAAAGCCCAAAAGAGAGCACTGTGAAAAATAATGAACACCAACTTCCTATAACAGAATAGACAGAGTGTCAATGAATGCCTCCCCCCAATTCCTACTGTGCAGTGTATATCGCAGTAGACTGGTTTGGTCAAAACCAGGAAACCATGACCTGGTCTAGATACATTACCATCCTTGTCCATTCAAGTACTTAAGAACATTATTTTTGGCATCTGTTCTGGCTGTCAGCATTTTAAGATGTCTGTAAATCCACCCCATGAAACTGCAACAATTCACTTCCTAGAGTTTTATCCCAAAGACAGGATTTTCTTGATATCCTCAGGATTAAATCCCTTTCATTTGGCATACCTCCTTCAAGCACATTTGTTTTTATACTCAGCATCATCAAGAAAACAAACTAGGGGAAGGGAACAAACATCTCAGTCAGTGAGTCAATACAGTCCTTTAGCCTTATTTCAGTTCAGGAGGCTGCAGCTACTGTACTGTCCACGTCAGTCCCATTCACTGTAGTGCTGAAACAGCTTAGCACACTATTCCTGGCAGCTTCAGCACTACAAAGAGCAGCAGCAGCAGCAGCATTCAGCCCAAAAGCTCCTTAAAGAACCGCAGGCACCAACTTCCTAAAGCATTAGAGCTTCTTTGCATAAAGCAGCTTCAAACAACCTGCTCCTGTCAAAAGCCTCAAGCATCACAAGGGATAATTCCTTCATTGCTGTATGCATCTGAAGGAGACAAAAGAGTGAATGTAATAAAGCACAAAAATAGGGCAAACTGTATCACAGAGAGCATGGAAACTCAGCTTAGGTATACACGTCTAGTGTCCTGTTTGCAACAAAACAGACACGAGTGAGCCCCCTAGCGGATAAGACAGTAAATGCAGAATGTGCTGGCTTTGTAGATACACCCAAAAGAGGAATTATTTGACGAGTATGGTGTTTACATTACCACTTCCCTTGTGTTCAGATCCTCTTCTCCACTAAATTTTAGTCAAAATAATGATCACCGAGACAGATTTAACATAAAAAAAGATTAGTTTATCAGATCTGAATATCTCTATTATCTGTACATAATTAGAGGATATTACATGCAATGATTTATAAGAGAATATGTCAGTGATACATTCACAGATAACCTTTAACAAGTTTTGATTTTACGTCCTACCTGTGGTCAATGAGTACCAGATCCATCAAAAAGATGCAGAGGAAACAACCTGAAGCACAGAATCTCAGACAGACCTGTTCCACTCAATGTGATCAGCATTAAGACACAATAGTACTGTACAAATCACTGGTCTAGGTAGGAAAAGAGACCACTCCTATTTTCTTTCAAAGCTGTTGTGTCACCTTTCTACAACAATGTCTATGGGATAACCCATGCAAATCCTTTAAGTACATTATGCTCTCCTTTCTGAAGATGTGTGACATGCTCTAAATACAGAAAAAAATTGAGGTAAAGTGTTAAAACCTAAATGTGATGTTATTTGGTAATTCAACAAAATATTTTTGTGAACATCCAGATGTTCTTTTTCACCTTTAAATTTGCTTATTTAAAGCGATGCACAAGTTGGACTAAACAAAACTGTATTTCCCAACAGGAAAATAACTGTAGATATGTAGAAGCACATATAGCTTGTGTGATACCATAATTTTTCTTGGTGCTTATTATACAAGTCGTTGCCTATAGAACGGAGCCTGAGAAGATATACAAAAGTGAAAGATGGTGTAATGCAAATTTATGGACCTGCTAGGAGATTAGGAAAGAAGTGGGCCAGAAAGGGATTCTGCAGTTTTCAGAGAGCCAATTCCACCACATTGTAGCTAAAACCTTTGTACTTTGGATTTGGAACCTCCATTGGGTTTGACCAGCTAAGGACCGGAGGTGGAAGAACATAGTACTCCTACTGAGGGATAGGAAGTATTAAGGTCTTGCAGATAAGGGGCTGCAGACCCTTCCGTCACCTGGTAGGGCATAACATGAGTCCTGAAGTTGAACCAAAGCTCTGAACTTGAATAAGGTATATAATGAAGAACGCGGTTGTGAAGAGATTCACAACCATATCTTCCCATGTTTACTGCAGAAATTAAAGAGGAGAAATATTTTTGTGAAACAATCTGAGGCAGAAATAACAGCACAGGTGTACCAAACCTAAATTCCATTCAGAGCTGCACTCACTCACAGTCAGTCTTTATGCTCCACCCACATCGTCCCTTGTGACTCCTGGCCATGTAATTACAGAATGCTGGCAAGCCAACTCTTGAACTACCCCCATTTCCTCCCCCTTCAGCAGAAAGGCAGTCCCGCGGGTGACTCACAGAGTTTGGACTGGCTTCAGAACATTGTGACATGGGGGCAACACATAGCAGTGGGGGCTTCCAGAGCAGCCCAACTGAAAGCAGAATAAGCTCATGCTGTCCTTCTAGATCTGCCAACTTCAATGACCCTCTGTGTGTAATTACTAGAGCAAAAATGGGATCAAATATCACTTGGAAAAACAAACAACAAAAAACAGGATGGTTACAGATGGACATAATCAGAAGACTTCTGAGTTTTCCATTTTTGTTGAATATACATAAAACATCACATTACAACCAGATACCTGATGTGCCTTACCCAGCATGTCACTGGCCATGTGACCTTCATCAGCATTAATTCCACTTGAGGGCACACAGCACACACCAGTCACTGGCTCCACAAACCTGCAGTTGTGAGTTAGCAGCAGTGCCCGATAAAGCGCTGTGTGTACTAAAAAATACACATCACTTCCTGAGGAAATATTCTGTCTATCTTAACCATTCCCATGGTAATTTAACTGAGAAAAGATTGGTTTATGTCCAGACACATGGTTAGTTTTTCACTATTAAAATGAAAGAAAAAAAATACATTCCTGGCTTGATTAACTCCACACTTTAACAAAAATTTATAGGATAGCGTTCCACATGTAGAGCATTTAAAACATGTCTTTAGGAGAAGCGACCAAAAACCAGTTTTCTCTCTGTCTCTCTGAATGAACCTCTCCTCCTTTCTGTACAGGGAGAGCAAGTTTGGACTTGCATGATGGTTCACAGTCTGTGTGAGGATGCAGCCAAAGAGGTCATCCCTGCCACCCTGAGGGACTTGGGGTGACCTGCTTTCAAAGCCAGGGCACACAGCCATGCTGCCAAGGAGACACGTGACTCATTGCCTAGTCATTTCCTATTGTCAGAGCCTGAATTTGTCTGCACAGCATAGGGACCATGGACCATGCTGCTGCTCATTTCTGGTACTTCAGCTGACACAACCAGGACTATCCCCAAACTTTGAGGGCAGCTGGGTAATTACACACAGGGTGAAGGGAACACTTCTGAGGGTGCAAAGAAAAAACTTCACTTTGACAAACCAACTAGCCAACTCATCTCTGAATTTAAGGAGAGCTACGCCACTTGCACAGAACCAAAAGGAATGTGTGCGAGTACCATTTTTGTTCCTAAGTTGGATGTAAAAAAAATGCACTAAGATCAAAGACCAAAAAACTGCAACCAAAAAGCCAACTACTAGATACTCATAAAGAATCAGCAAGTGAAGAGATGCTTACACAATTTACACATTGCCCTATGGCCAAGGATATGGTCTTGCATTCTTGAGCAAGACCCTTAACCTTGAATATTCCTTTGAAAAAAACGACTTACTAGTGAAAATTGAGTTAAATAAAGAGGTTAGAAATACTGAATAAGCAATGAAAAGCATTGGTACTAAATAAAAATACTTCCACCTTGTTAAACTGTTAACATATACAAACAGCCTTACTGTTGTCCTATGGGAAGCCAAGAATATACTGTCTTTACAAAGCAACCATGCAGTCAACACACCCCAGCACTGAAGCAAATGTGATGTGGAGCTGTGTGATTCATCCTGTAAGCATCCTGTAATTCTGTCATCTTGACATTCTATACTTTAAGCAAGTGCATATGCCTCTTTGAAACACAGTGCTGTGGATTAAGCTCAAAATGATCAATATGTGAGCCCAGACACATTAGTCAGCTCAGGTTTTAATGACACTCTCACACTAATAACACACACACACACACACAGTATTGCTGAAAATTAAATTGAATGTATGTTGCAAACATCTGCCAAAAAATTTTTCTGCATTAGATTCAATTGTTTCAGGAAACAAACATCATACAGACCCTCCCAGTTTCAATCTCAATCTCCAGTTTCAATGTTCTGTTCATGTTCAGCAGACAAACATAATCCATCCCTCCCTCAACTGTACCTCTGTTCTCAACTATGAAAGAGCTCAGGAGATGAAGGAAAAATGTAAACTTTGTGTTGTTCAACAAGGAAAATGAGATATGAATTGAAGATATCATAGCTACAGCTTCAACAAAAGAAACCATTTCATTATTGTCACAGCACCAAGGAAAATGTTAATTTAATGACACTTTGAAGGATCGTCCAAAGAGGATAGCCCTAGACTTGAAAATATTGAAGTCTGCTTAAAAAACTAGAATAAGATTAATTTCATAGCTGGAAAACCACCATCATAGGTGTTTTTAGCTTTCTATGCATCACAGGACTACTAAATGCACCAGACAGATACTACAAGTCAAAGAGATCCAGTCATTGTGATGACTGCTGTCATCATTGTGAATAAGTAATGTTTGTGCATGTTCTAGCTAATGTGGAATACCAAAAATGATGGTGCCAAGGCCATGTGATCAACAGAAATACTACAACACAAATCTGTTCTCATATTTATGGCAACACCAACAACAAAATATTTTCAGAAACAGGAAACTTTTTCTCCCAAATCAGACCTAATAATACAAGACAGAGCCTCTACTAGAAATGCATAAGAAAACCATCCAAAACAAATCCTTCTGCTTTATGACACAGAACTCACAGTGCTCCAGCTCACAAACATAATCATTGAATGAGATTATTAATTTACAATGAACCTCCATTCATTCTGGATGGTGGCAAACACATGCTATATATACAAAGCCCATGGATTGTCTCTTTTGGCTGATTAAAAAGGATAAGACATCTATTGCTGAGTCATGAACATGACAAGTTATCTACAAAGCGCTATTTCCACGTTGGTTGTTGTCCGTTTGTTCTTTTTACAAAGCTTTGTTCTTCAAGCCAGACTTGAAATTTGACACACAGGTACTTCACACCATAAGTGAGTTCATTGCATAGTCAAAGACACGTTGTGACTCCATTGTGTAAAAGACTACAAGAACAGCATTTTATTCTTCTAACAGAAGGGGATTTTCATTTTTGGCTTTTTATATGATCGCTGCATCCACACTACAGTCAAAATAATGTACATCTGGATTTTAAAAAATCTTCACTGCCTGTCAATACTGATACTAAAAAGCATTGTTTACTAGGCTTTCTATATCACCAATAACACATTTGTACATTTAATTTAATTTATATACAAAAAACATTACCCAAGCTGCACAAAAGCAGAGGACCCCCCCCCCCCCCCCCCAATTTCTTGAAGTGTCTGTGTGTGTATATATCTCAATGTTCTTTATTCTTGAGTTGAATTGTTCCCCTGTCATGTTTTAAATGGTGTAACAATATGAAATTGATACTTGAAAAAAGAAGTGAAATCTTGTTACATGTAACTGGTCTTTAAAGTTCATTTTAAAACATTTGGTCATAATTCGCTCTGTTCTGCCAATGTGACATGAGGTTTAATTACTGGCAAACAAAGAGATCTTACGAACTAAGACTGATGAAACTTAAAGGTGTAAACATTTTTCTTTTATATTTACACTGTATCTTCACTAGTTTATTTTCAACAGCTTTTTTAGTTGTGGAGCATACATCAACTCTGTCTTTGTATTGAGCCATCAGCTGACTGTGAAACACACCCAAACAGAGTAGGAGTTTGAGACTCCGTTAATTCAGCTCACTTCCACACTGTACACAATTTGTGTGTGGTTTGAGGGCAGTGATCAATAACAAAATGAACAATGACTTGTTACTCAGTGGGAGATAATATAATTTTAGTTTTAATTGTATTACAGTATATTTTTATTTATTACAACTAAATTCAAGATTTTACCAAGTGAATAAAGCAAGGTTCATCTCTATCTTCACTCGTCTGGATTGTACAGATAGATATGCAAACAAAGTGGGAAAATGCTGCTAAATGTTGCTGTTCCTTACCTTAGGCTCCATGTCCCCAGGATGGGCTTTGAAATACACAGAGAACCTGCATAAGACTGATGAAAATGGACTAAAGTGTTATAACAAATGTTTAATGTTTTTCTAGCTTTATTTGGGTTTTTGGAGAAGCCATGGATAAATTGAAGGACATTGATTATTTAGATTTTATTGGTTATGTTGTGGTTGGATTTATGAAAAAAATGAATTACAGACTTGCAGTCTGATCTGCATTCATAAATTGAAGGTCCAGTGTACATCCAACTAGTCAGTATTTTCTCAACTGATCTCCTCTGTGTGGCCATTTCTCTATATATAAGTTGGCAAAGACTTAAGAACTCAACCTGACTGTTAACACACTGTCACAAAGTGAAAAAGCAACTCTTGATGCCCGCCTACAAAAACTGTCACCACTATCATTATAATGCAGTTTATCATGCGGTCTGTGAGTTCCCCACTGCATGGTGACAGTCTGGAGGGTTTCAACCCAACACTTAAAAATTCCTGACAGCTTAAGTGCTGTTTCCCAACAGACGTTTTGATTTTCCAGCTAAGGCAGTCTTAGCAGGCAACAAGCAGCAATGTAAACAGTACGTAGGCAAGATGGAGACTTTTTCCCCACCATTTTTTTCAAGTGTAAATTTGAATTTTTTTTTCCCCTATGGCACTTCAGTGAACAGGAAGTTAGAGGATACTATGGACTGGAGGCTTTCCTGAATACCAAAGAGAAGACAGAGGGAGTAAAATAAATTTAGTGACAGAATGTGATGGGTCACTTCACATCTTCCACAGCAGTTTATTTACGGCTGGCAGGCTGAGTGAGCAAGACTGCTCAGCTCTGTTTCAGGATTTGGCCACTCGCCCCAAGTCTGCACCATAAATACACAAATACAACCATCCAACCTACCCTTCCCTGTGCTGCACTTCTAATTTAAAACACCTAAGTAACCAGTATTTAGAGCTGCTTCCTTTAGACTCAGAGGCTGTAGGTTCAAAAACATTCTCTTGCTATAATACCCTTGAGCATTGTACCTACCAGTACCTGCTCTAGTAAAAATTATCCACCTGTATAAATGAGTCAATGACTGTAAGCCATTAATTAAGTAGCTTTGGAGAAAGGCATCAGTTAAATGAATAACTGTAAATGCAAGTGTCTTGTAGATAACTCGAAGCTGTCTATTGTGAGATAGCTAGTGGACAGAGGTAAAAGCAGCACAGATCAGTCACAGACAAACCTTCTGCAGATGGAAGTTTATGCAACACAAGTCTATGAACTTAAGAGTTTATGACCAAACCAAGCTAGATCTGAAATGTTGTTTATGGCGAAAACAAAGAGTTTGGTGTGCAGGTCTTATCCAAACAGATCACAACACAGCGGGCTGTCACTGAAAAGACACAGAGAAAGGCACCTTGAGAGAGGAAAAGGAAAACTGACCAAGACAACTAAATTACCTTGTTTCAAAAATTAACTGCAACAAAAGAATTAACTGCTTTTCACAGCTGACATTAACTCAAATCAGGGTCATTTTGAGAGTGCAGTTTCACTATTACAATATTCTATGAAAAAAGGCTGCTTAAGCTGAGCAGATGCATCTAATGGTGATTTTGGTTCTCAGTAACACTGTCTTTTTTATTTAAGGTCACACATAATATGACTTCATCTAATAACCTTACTGATATTTTAGTTTTACAGCAATCACATCACATGATAAAACTGGTTAACTGCAGTTTCTACCCCTCAGCATGTGTAGAGACCCCTGTCACTCCCCTAGTAGTAGAAAAATCTAGCATGTCTGCAACCATGCTTTTGTTTTTCACTTTCCTGTCATTCTCTAGCGGCTCTCAAGGCAGTGTCTATAAACAAACTGGGGGACTGACAACCAGAACCTCACCCTTCCTCAGGAGATATGTGTTGTAATGGACGGAAATGATTTCCTGCCATCCTGGAAATGAGGAAATTTACCTGGTGCCAATGGAATTCAATCCAATTTTGATGAGCAATGATATTAAACACCGAAAAGGTTTGGCTTATTGTTAAAAGAAATTCCACCAAACCATATCTCTGAAAAAGTATCTGGGTGAAGTTTTCTTCTTCAGTGTTGTTCTGTGCAGTTTGTGTTCCACAAGTTAAACATTTCAACAAGCCTCACAATTTTACCCTTGGGCTGTATGACAAAATGCACTACCTTCACCACCACCTTGTGATGAATATAACAGAGTAAAGTTAAACTATGGCTGGGCCAGTAACATTTTCATATGTCATCAAAAACAGGTCTGTGATAGGCAGTAGTATTGTTCAGGTGGTCTCAGATATTAATGAACCCAACTCAGTGACTGTTGACTTAAAACACTGAAACAATCAAATCACTTACACAAGGCTACAGATACCAACAAATCAAACTCACACAGAACTGACATTGCATATAAACACACTTCACATATTTACAGAAAGGGACAGTCAAGCTGCCAAAACATCGCATAGCCATCTTTCAACACTTTACAAAATCAACACCATTCCATCTGACCTAAAACTGAAATACTCATCAGTACAGTACAAGACACCCATATTTTCAAGGCCCACCAAGTTATACAGCTGCCAACAGTAAAGTCATGCAAAACACTGTAATCTGAAGGACACACTGAGGAGATGCAAACAGCTAAGCTTGTAAATTGATATTGACAAACAAAGGTTGAATACTAATTCTGATACTGTGTGTATTTACAGTCTAGTTTAGAGTGCTTCTTAAAATCATGTTTAAAATTCACGTTTCCATATAGACTATTGGGAATTTGAAATTTCTTGTTCTTTCATGGTCTCTGAAAAATGTACTTTGTCACAACTTGGTTGTGAAAATGTGCTACAAGAATCACCTTGAAACTGGGTGATGAATTCATTAACTAACATATAGTCCCAGTAAAAAGTTTCAGTATACTTGCTGAAACTTGTTAATTAAATGCTCCATACACGTGAACATTTTATCGTGATAAAGCTGGCTATAGCAAGGAATCTAAATTTTAGTGCCAAGTTTCATTTTCTATTTAGTTTTCAAGTCTTTACAGATGATTATGTCCTATAAAGCATCGTGAATGATGAAAATTTTCAGGATAGTGTACTCAAACTTTTAACTGATATATTTTAGACACATACTACTACAGACATCAAGTGACCACTTTCAGCAGGATTTTTTCCCAGAAATGTTAGCTTTTACTGATATAAGGAAGAAAATATAATATGAGCACAAAATATAAATGGAACACCAGACAAATATATTTATGCAGCATTACAGTAATTCACTGTGGTAAGCTCCAGCCAGGCCACTCGCAACCTTCCCGACAGACAGGTGCATCTAGATATGGCTCATTAAAAGAAGCAACAAGAATATAGCAAGATTAAGAAAGCAATCAAGGAATTACAAAATGGTGGACTGTGAGAGCCTTTCAGTGGTGTTCTGGAGATAGAATGTTTGGAGTGGTTTTTGGGAGTGAGATCTATTGATTGTTGTGTTATATGAACTGGAAGAACAGTTATTTACCATGAATTTGGGTTTGTGGTTGTGATAATTTGTAAATATGAATATGCAGGGAATCTACTTTAAGTCCAGCCACTGCTGTCCCACATCTAGTCACTCCTTCAAAACACCCTAGCACAGCATGTAACATTTACAAAGGCAACTGTGTTTCACATGGCTCTCTGTGCTGTCTCAACATTCTTTAAACAAAATTTATTACCAATTTCCTAAGAAGTAACGTGTTCCTTTTTACTAAAAACTCCTCACTTTCAATACCTCTTTTGACCAACCTGAGCTGTTGTACATGCATCCCCAACCTTCTTCACAAACCACATAGCACCAAGACATCAAGCTTTGGGTGAAAGAGGAAAAAGCCGTGCCCCCCATCCTCTGGGACATAAAATCAAGCAGAACATCCTGCATGGACAATCACAACACCACACTCCAGCAAGCCTTGCAGAATACAGGCTTCCTGTCACAGGCAGCTGCTATGAACAATAATGCTCTTCCTTCGGCCACAGTTTTTTAAATAACAAACACAGCAATGGCCACAAAATTCTTCAAAGTATTTCAGTGGTAAAAGAAATGCACAAAATTGTTATGTCATATATATATTGAACTACTTGCTAATCTTCTCATAAAATACTCATACTGCTAACTTTATTTCTATATCAATCAAACATGGAGCACTTCTAACAGATGTTTAAAAAAAAAAAAAAAAAATCAAGAACATGACCTCAATGTATTATAGGTTTTTTTTTTTGAAGGATTCATAATAACTAAAAATACTGTGCACATCAATAACAGAGTGATGTGTATCTGGACTGCTCACTGCATGCAGATATAGTTTAAATAAATAAACAAACAAACAAACACGTTAACATTGATAGGAGGTCCTTTTTGCCCCTCAAATCCACTAACATCACATAACCTTCTAAACACCTTATTTTTGAAATCCTCTGCAAGGAGGAGGACAAGTTGCACCACATCACACAAGGGATGTCTCAGGAGATTTGCACATCACCTGCCTTTAAACCACCTTCTTGGAATCATGGATTTAAGGCGGTAAAGTACCCACTGAACATGTGAATAAGAACGACCACTTGGATGAAGTATGATGGTGTTCCTTGGACAAACCAACAGCCAGACAGGCACTGCCAGGTATAAAAAAGCAGGGACCTGGTAACGACTGGCAGCCCCCCAAAGATCCCATCCAACCCTTTTCAATTACATTCTAAGAGCCACACCGGACAGACTGCCTCCGTGGTAACACTGATTTAACCTTCAGTGTCTTGAATTATGGTTGTGTGCAAATGTCTTCCATCCCAACTGCATATCCTTTGTGACGACTTTCTCATTCACCTTCAGGATTTTGGTCATGTTTTTGACACCTCCGCACATTTCTGTGGCCTGTTAACAACTACGTCTTCTTTATCCAAATGTCACAAACTGCACCATCCGTGATCCAAACTTAACTACACTTTCCCTGTTCCAAAGTCATGAACTACTTTTGTAATCCAAAGTTGAAATTTACATCCTCTTTTTTTAAAAGTCAAGACTTACAATTTCCCTTTTCCCATAATATAAGAATGAACCTTTCCTTCCTTCTGAGGTAAGACCTATACCTCCCTTATTCTGGAGCCGCCACCACCACCATGGCCACACCAGCCTGCTGAGATCCCAGAAAAGCCAACTTATTTGTGCTGGGTTATATATCCATTCTGCAGAGAACCGAGTTATTCAGTTACCTTCTCAGGTGTCCATTGTCCTCTCTGAGGGTAAATGTCAAGCCACTAGTATATATGGCCTGTTTCTGGATCCAGCACAAAAATGGACATGAAAACAACAGGGCCTCTTAAGCACTCACTTCCACTGTCTACGAAGGGGGAACAAGTCACTGACACTATAAACACACACGACACCTTATTCAGCCAGTCGGACCTTCGAACCACTCAGTTAAAACAAAAAAAAGAGACAAATCAGAGTTAAAACAAAACACGAAACCCCCGTTAGGGGCGTTGAAACTACAGAGAAGCGGACTTTCCGGTCAGAGCCCGAAGGAAGGGGAATGAATTAGGAAAAATAGGGAATAAACGAGGAACAATAAAAGAAAATGCCGCTTTCACTGCATACCACAGCCGGATTTAAAGCCTGTCGTCGTGAGAAGACGTGTTCATGTGAAATCGCTGACATTGTGGGGAGAAACGGACACAGGGAGCCCCGCTCTGGTTCTCACCGACATGGCTGAGGGTCCGGGTCTCGAGCCCTTCCTTCTCCGCAATAAAACACACAAAACTCACCCCTTAATCCGCCATACTGCTCTGCTGGCTGTTTTATTACACACATATGTTTCATTTCATCCCATTAAGACTGTTCTGCACGTCGTGTTTCAGGACTTGGGTTTGAGAATAACAAGCACAGTGTCCAATGCGAGCACACACCAATTATTCATTTTTCTGTATAAACAAAACCGCCACAAAGCAGCTATACTCACTTTAATCCTTTCCTCCGTAAATTCCGTTGTCTCTCCGCCCCTTCTCGTCAGGTTCGAAAGCCGCTACGAGGTGTATCCCGACAGATGCGCGTCCCTCGGTCGGCCGGCGTCCGCACCTCCTATCCCAGAGTCACTGCCGCCCTCGCGGGCGCGTTCCACGCACCACACAGGCGCGCTCCCGCTCCCTCGCGACGCTCCAACATGGCGGACGGGCGGCAGCCGTCCCAGCAGCTCCCACAGTCCTGCAGGAGCTCGACGGCCGCCAACGCGAAAATACACTTATTAAACAATAGCAGCACCAGTGCCAGCTTTTGTTCATTGTTCTCTGTGAAGAACAGCCCTGCAGACGATGAACTGTGGGATAATGTTGTGCAGAAAAGCACGCTTTGTGTGTTTAAAACATGGCACGATAGTTCTCGTTTTACAGGGTCAATTCTGGGTCACATCCTGGACAGGATAATAGGTAGACTTTAACTTGTACCCTTGTAGTCTTCACAGTAACACACTGATCTACTTGCAACTACGTCACATTTTTCTAGCCCCAGGAATTAGTGGTGGAATATGGATTGTCTGTCAAACACCCAAATAGTGTAATGGCCTAGTGTGCTTGTGACTTTTACTTTCTTTATAAAAAGTCTTCACAGTTTCTCACCGCTGTGCACATTCAGACTTGATCACCATTCCTGTTCCTGCAAAGAAGCACATGCTGCACCATCCATGTGAAGAGAAGTGTTCTGATCATGTCACCCAAGCCCAAATAAGGTTTTCAACCCTCAGAACTGCTCAGAAAGCCTTTTGGGCTTTTCCCACAGCAAGATCTTTAGTTACTGGACCGTTCCTGCTAAGCTATTCTATCATAAGCCTCCTGTAAAGATACACCAGCACCAGCATCCATCACTGCTAGGATTATTATTAATAGTAGCAGTATGTTGCAAAACGGGTTATTCCAAATGCAGCTTATTGATATAATTTTTATGACTTTTTGTCAGTATGGACTCATACTACTGTGTGGTTTGTTCTGCATTTTATTTTTAAAGCCATATTATTTTTGTTACACTTTATGTCCCATTATCTGCATTGCAAAAAATCCCTATTTAGTCCATATGCCACCCACTCCTGTTCACATCACAGTTCATGCAAAACAGCTCAAAACTGGCATACAGTAGAATCCTACAATAAATAAAGCTTTGGAGTTGAGCACAGAATTTTGAGATGCTAAGCTTTTCTTCAGGATGAAAGTGTCATTCTGTTTAGTGACAGGATACAGCTTATCAGACCCGTGATAATTCTTGAATGATTCTCGGACTGGAAAACGTTACTCTGTCCGTGCTGGATTTCCAGTTCAGTCGGAAAGAAAAAAATGCAAAGTAGTGTCTTTGGCCTCACATGCAGGCACTACAGCTGTGCTCTTTAGAGCCACAGGAGGCATGACAAAGACATACTACTAGGTCTCCAGAAACACTGACCGTATTTGTCACTCAGAAACAATCTCAACGTCAAACTCAACTTATGAATGCATTTCTCATAAAAACTCAAATCCAGAGGAATGTTATCATTACATTTTCTCACTCTGAAATCCATTCTGAGGGAAAAAGAGACTAATTAACTGTAGAGTAATTAATTCTTGTGAGCCATAAGGGTTTCAGTCTGATGTGATGATAGGGAAAGCCACTGAGGAGCTCCCGGTTGCTGCAAGGCGGAGAGCCCTGCATTCCGCCCAGAGCACACACCCACACACTGCACAAGGGTGGAGGAGCTGTGAGTTTCCATTGTGGAGCAGACACACTGGAGAACATTCCATCCACTGGCTCACTTCGATAGCAGTACAGAGCAGGGCGGACAGGGGTCAGCGATCTTATAGTGCAGCCTCCCACCTTACACTGCTCCAGATACATCTCTCAGCCGCAGATATACAGTTCCACACCCATAGTGCTGTTGCAAACGAGTCCAACGGCAAAGCACATCTATACTGATGTCAGGTATTTTGATGTTAAACCTCTATTTTGTATCGCAACATCAGAGTGGGTAATTTGATAACAAAGCAAAAAATAAAATATATGGTCACATTCTTCTCATTTTGAAAACTGTGGAACTTACCTTCAACATTTCTATTTAACAAGTGAAGCAATACTGTTCTCAACACAATACACATACTGGTTAATCACATATATGTTTGCACACTTTACATTTCATATTAAATCATCGGAATAATATTTAAATGTATTTTTTTAACATAAAACTAGAACAAAATTACATAAAAAACACAAAGAACTTGCAGCTTGACTGCTGAAGAACAGGTTTTAAGTTCATAACCACTTTAAAAACACATTCACATAATTTTTAAAACTCATATCTAAACATTGCTTCAACAGACTTCAAGACCTTGATTTCACCAATGCATAAGGACAATCAGATGTAGTGTAGATACAAAAAAAATCTAAACTTTCAGCTACCACAGCAGAAATTATGCTGACAGAATATTACTCCATTAATAGGGTGCATTAACATTTTATTTACTGAAATTCTGAAGTTATTTTTAAGGTACTAAGAACTGCCAATCAAGTTGCCAATTAGTGATAACCAGGGATGTCTTCAGATCTGGCCAACAGTTCCTTCTAACTCAGATTTCTGGCTCAGAAATTCTTTGTAAAATATTCACATGCTTTGTACTACACAGTCAAGTTAGCACACAAGGAAAAAGTAAATGACTAAAAGATTTATTTTCATCCACTATATGGGCAGAAATAGTGACAGATGGACACAAAGCGTGTGATTGTTATTGTGTAAACAAGGGCCATTTCAAAAAGCATGAGTGACTGAGATTGCAAAGTCTTCCTGTAGTGCTGCAACCTGGCTGTGTGCAGCAGCCTGAGAGCCAACACAGCCACACAGAGACGCAATGTTTCTGCTCCAGTGCTCACACAGCGCACGCGTTTGGGGTCCGCATGGCCCCCCAGCTCCACGCCAACAGAGTAGGCCTTTTTCACAGAATCGCACTCCAGGGTCAGAGTTCAGTCACAGATGGCATCTGTCATAGTGAATAGTCTGTTTGAGCGACTCAGAAGAATGCAAAAAGCTTTGTCGTCTTTCTGAATCTTTATTTTAGCTGATTTTACAACATGTTCATTTACTCGTCTGAGGCTTTTATTAAGAGGGATGTTTTCACACATTGTGACAAATATGAAATAAGGTTTATGAGATTTCCACAAAGCACATTTTTGTACTACAAAAGTTCCTGGAGTGACTGCGTACTGGAGCCTAGCTTTGGCGTAAAAGCAGTTAGTAACCTAAACTTAAGGAAATACATCTAAGGCAGTAAAATTCCAAGATATCAACTTCACAGGATCAGATAAAGTCAAGACAGGGTAACCACTCTTGATAAGGCATTTGTAAAATTCTAAACATTTAATCCACTGAGGATTAAGGAAGTCAGTAGCAAACATTTTTTTATGCTTACCAGACAAAAATGGAACAAAAGGATTACAAAATTACACAAAGGTGACAGGAGACTAAAGGATGTATGTCTTAAATACACATTTTAATTTCCCTTCATTTGGAATGACTGATTACTACTTTACATTAGAACATTAGATATGCAAGCAGCTAATCTTCTTGCAATAGTGCAAATCTAAATAATAAAACACCTGGGTTGAGGAGAAGCCCAATTAGTCAGACCTGTAGCACCCTGACCTTTCAGTAACATAGTCAAACTAACAAAACCTTCACATCGTGCTGCTACACCATCAATTGCTTAATTTTTAATGAGAGAATAACTTTAATAGTAAATAGTTTGTCAAAACTGGTGGAAAAATTGATAATCTGATCACGATGTACAATGAAATGCGTATTTTGTAAAGTACAATATTTGTATTTGGGCAAATGGTTGAAAAACTTGGAGTCTCTTGTACCCCCTGGTGGAGAAACATGAGAATTTTCAGCATTTGTGTGTTCAACTACACCAGTTCCAACGGTTACTTATATTTTGATGGAAAGACTTAAGTCCACATGGTTACCTTACACATAGACTAAGGCCTTTTTTCTCATACGGTTTAACTTTCACGTGTAAACACATTTACTGTTCTATACAGCCAACCTGTTCTGCACTTGGTTAAATACTGACTACAATTAAAACATTTTAGTTTGTAAAGCTTATAAAACAATTAAATAAAATGACTCTATGCATAACAAACCATTACAATTAATAAATTATCTATCATAAGTAGGTCCTTAATCACAACAATAATAATCTACTCTTCATGTAGAACATACAGGAATATATATAAGGATAGTTGTTATTAAGACACTACATTTGTAACACTTCTTCACAGTCCTTATTATCACCATTAACAGACTATGTAGTACATACCCGCTTCATTGGACCCAGAGTGTGACAGGATTATTCTCTCAAGGGTGCTGACAGAGACATTGTTGTCCTTCCTGAGTCCCTCTCTTCACGTGGAACAGAGGCTCAAAGCACTGTGGGACTGACACTGCCAGACACCATGGTGCGGGTTACTAGGAGGTGCACGGTGTTTCCGAGGCCAGTCTTCCCATGAGAACAGGCAACAGCACCCAAACACCCTGCCATAGGAGGCCAGTGGACCTCTACTCCACTTTCCAGATTGCTATCTTCCCGTCCTCACTGGCAGCTCCACTTAGTACATAGCGGTGCTCGGCAGAGCACAGAGCTTGTACCATGTCTGTGTGTGCTGCCAGCTCCTTCTCCACGGTGTGCTTCTCCGAGTCTACCACATAGATCTTCCCTTTGGCCTTCCCACCAGCCCGCCCACGACAGCCTGCCCAAACCTGAGGATGGGGAGGAGTGTTTTTATAGTGAATGCAGGTGTTTAAACAGCCACGGAAAAGGTCACTATATATTTTAAGACAGTACAGTATTAATACTGGCAAAAATAACTATTACGTTTATAATCAACAGTCATTTTAATTTTTTAAAATTTAAATCTGATTTTATACAAACCATACTTCACGTATAAGGACTGCAAGCCTCAAGTAGATAAGTACATTTAAAAAACCTTGAAATATAGTTGATTATTATAACTAAGATGACACCTTTGTGAGAAGTGACTTGCAAAGATAAGTTAATACACGGCAAAAATTGAAACATAAACACATATTACAAAATCATTTTCAGTAAGTGTTGGATAATAAGTGTCTCAGCTAAGGCTGTGTGGCAGAAGAGCACAGCTCTTGGTGTCTACGGTTATGTGTGTGGTGTAAGTTATTCTTCACCTGGTCCTTGACCCTAATGATGCAGTTGACTCCAGCACAGTCCTGTAGCTGGATCTTCTGAGCGGGTTTGGTGAGGTCACTGCAGCGCCACATACAGAGCTCCCCTGCATCAGTGCAGCCTGTCCATAACTGCTCTGTCTGTAAGAGTGAGAAAACAAGCTTCAACAGACTTCTTTGTGTATTCTCAGTTCTTAAGGAAAATTTTTAAAAACGTGTTCTTTTATTAGGATAAAATAAAGTTAATTCCTGCATATTTTGAGAGTATTCACTCCTAAAATGTTATTCTAAAAGTCTCTAAAGGCTAAAGCTTCCAAATAAAAGGCTCTGATTAAAAGCAAAGTACTCACTTTTTTAAAAGGAACAGATGTGTCAGTGACATACCTTATGATTTAAAAACTAATTGGGCTCATTTACTTGCAAGGCTTCCCTTTTCATATGCATCAAAGATGACTGAAGAAGACCACAGACCACAAGGAGCCTGAAAGTGCAGTATGAGTATGTGGAGAAAGAGATGGAAGGCTGACTGAAGGATGAGCACACCTCTGGGAAGAGGAGAAAGCAACTGAAAGCAGTAGGCACACTCCTCAGGTAGTCAGGAAGTGAAATTCTACGATGCACCACCCCTCCTTTCTTCATTTCCATGATACAGTCTCTGGCACCTGGGCATTAAGACAAACACAGTAAAACTCTTGAAAAAATAATCTTTGAGACTGTAACCCTAACCATTCATAAATTCAACTGCTATGAGCAATATGGACATAGCACATTTAATTTAAGGATTATGGTTACACCAGTGATGCAGTTATAAAAGGTAATATAATCAGAGACAGCTGCAAGGGTTGACTTACAGCACCACAATGTTCCACCGATAAGCTGAATGGATAAGAGTCTGTCACAGGTCAGTCGATACTGCCGCCTCACTTGAAGTGTGGAAACATCCCAGAGGATCACAATGCCATCAGCACTGCAGGAGTAGACCTGTGTTTGACTGTGAAGAGGAGTGTTCAAACAGAGATATGAAAATGATTCTGTGTACAATGGTGGACCAGAACATGGTTAGCATTTAAAATCTACACTCATTCCAGATCATGTTATTGTCTGCACAGTAATTTCTTACTTTTTTTCAGTTGTCTCATTCAGAGCAAAGTCTGTGACCTCACTGCGGTGTTCTGTTAGCTGCTTGTTGCAGGACATGCTGCGGGTGTTAATGATGTAAATGACAGAATCCTGGGAGCCAATCCAAACTTGATGTTGGTCCACTCTCAGCATGCAGTTCTATAAACATGCAAACCCAGGGTTACATACTGTGTTGCAAATTTAAGCCCAAAGAAGGTCGCATCACAAAGCAATTCAAATGTGCCTACCTGTTTTTAAACAAAAACACCGCTAGGGGGCAGAAAAGGCTTTATAGTTTGTTAATATACAACTACAGCCACTCTGGTCACGAGTTACTTAAGACGCAAGGCAGAACGTTTGCTTTATTAAATATAAACCTTCCTTCTCAGGTTTTCACAGTTGCCAGTGTCTCAGCACACAGGAGCCGTTGTGCCTATATGTGTGCTCGTGTATGTGTGTGTGTGTGTGTGTTTGTGGAGGGAGGTGGATTGCCCTCACCAGACGTGATACCCCAACTTGGACAGAGTTGTGCTGCATGGACCAGCTAGCTGCGTCAAACACCACCACCTTTCCGTCACTTAGTGCACACCACAGTCTGGGATTTCCGCTGCCGTCTGAGTCTGTGAAGCTCAATTGGCCTGGAAGCAAACATACCAAAGGCAAACCACCAACTCACACAAAGGCTGGGAAATTGAAATATTACTACATGAGTTCATCTTGGATCACTGGAAGGTTGATGGCTCCCATCATGACTCACATACTGATATTGTTGTAGTCGCTCTTTGATGCATATCAGTAAATGCAACATGAGGTTTGACCAAATCCCAGAAGAGCGTAACCTGGATGCAACCCAAGGATAAGTTGAGAGCACCAACTGGGTGTGTTTCCCCAAGCGAGTTACTAATGTTTGTGACCCTCTTATGAAATCATGTTACTCCTCAATAGCACACAATGCACCTAACCTAACGCGGTGATAAATGCATTGCTGTGTAGTTCTGTGCTTAGCAACGTGTTTACTAAAGGCCACCTGTGCTGACATGGCAGAAAAAGTGTGGTGAATTGGATCCATCTATCAGCCAACGACTCCAAAAAATAAACATTTTTAAAAAATGCAGGCAAATTTTGTTCAGTTGGAGGGATTACTAGGTTTCACACTGATTAAAAATTTTTTTTTCATTCAACCCAATAACTAGAACACTGCTTAAGCTCAGGTGAGTAAATTAATTTTTCCCTTATAAGGAATGATTTTTTGTGCACTAAAATTTTCTTAATTTATCAAATCTGAGTCCAGCTGCTTGCCCATGAGAGCAAAGAGGGAAAATTTCTGTCAAAACACCTCTATTATGCATTGTGCATAATAATGCATTATAATAAATAATTAAATTAAAGGTAATTTCAGGGTAAGTATTATACTAAACCCCAGGCTGTACCCAACTGTCAATCATGCTTATACACATATAAGGACTCACCACCTTCCACCCCTGTGAGCTCTATTTTTTGTATACCTACCAACCCCCAACTGTACCTCTATTATATTCAGAAAGTGCCAGCTGTAGGGATTAACAACCTCACTTGATGGCGGGTATGAGCCCTCCAGCAGACTCCCAGCCCAAAGGACATTACACCAAGCACCCTAAACACATTACCAGACAAAGTATTCATAATCCCCTGAAAGTCAGAACTCTGATCTGAGCAGGAAACCAAAACACAGTAAAAATATAAAGCTGAAGCTGTTTTTTCGATTCAAAAAACAAGAAAGTCACACAATAAAGTTGTTGGAACAACTGAAACAGTTTAAATGGAAGAAAAAGAACTCAAGGCCACAAGAAACAAAGTGTCCCAGTATATCTTGAATTCAGACTTAAACCGATTTATTCAAATGACATTTTTTCTAAAGTAATGGGCACACCAATAGAAAATTGCATTTTAAATTTGAATTGGTAGCCATAGTGCCTAAAAATCCAAGATTTTATCCGCTGCAAAACGAGCACTAACTCCAGAACCCAGTCAGCCTTTTTAACGCTGGAATTCTAATTCATATTATGAGTAAAATATTTCCAACTGCCCTGTGAGCCTGAGAGGGTGAAAAAATTAAAATTTGAAACTGGAAATGTCGCACAGTTGATTTGTCCCACCTGGAGTGTAGAGGAGGACATCCACAGCCTGTGGGCTAGTGAGGTCCAGAGATGGGTTAATCTTGTGTTTCAAGGTCTCAGAGGTTGTTTTTGGAACCATCATAGGCACTGTGCAAAGTGAAGAACAAAAGTGAAGTACACTGTGAACAGTTCTAAACCACAGATGAAAGATAAAAATTTTGATTAACCAGAACGAACTGGTTTAAACTTACCTACCTGTGCCAAACAGGTGGCATAATCTAAAAACTATACAGAATCCATTAAACAAAACCCTGTAATAATACTGTATTACATTAGGCAAAAAATGTATTGAGTTTTATTTTCAATTTTTTTCTATTAAAATAAGATGGAAAAAATTATATTTTCAAGCTATTTCAAGCCCCTAAATTTAACTAGAATTAGATGTTGAAAACTTTTTTGTTGAATTACAATTTTTATATAGTTTTAACCTTTGCAGGATAAACTTGTAGTACATACTAAAGCTGCTACTTAAAATGTGACACAAATGATAAGGAATCCATTATCACTAAAGTAGAAATCCTCAAATACATGCCAGCATTCCAACACGGCTGAATTTATGTAAATCTAAGCAAAGACATAAGATGGAGTATGCATATCTGTTCATCCCCTATTTTTGTTTGTTTTACTAGCTTGACTAGTTTTTCAGCTGAGAGTTTTACCTAGGATGGCATTGACATACAAACATACTATAATGACTATACACACTATATGATATACAAACACACAACTGGCTAATTGGCTAATATCACAAGTTTCGCACACAGTTTCTCCTATCCTTAAAGATTTGAGTAGAGGTGTTTTTAAAACAATTTTCATCTCCAATCATTTAAATAGCCCAAAAGAAATGACTGCGTATTTAAAATAGGATAAAAATATAACAGGTTTGTCAGTTTTGTTTTAATGAGCTAACACTTACATCACTGTCTTGGGCTGTGCATTGGAATGTTCAAAAAGCACTTTAGCATATTAATCATCTGTTAAAGTAGTACTTTCAATACCTTCAGGTTTCATCCTGTCAAAATAAGCCAGTTTTGTGGCAGCAAAGATAGCTTTCTGTGACTGAAGGCAACCAACCACAGCATCCATGAGGAGAACATTTGTTAAAGCCTGCTGCATGTATTGAGGGTCCTAGAAGAACAGAAATACAGAGTTAAATATAGAGTTAACATAAATATTGGAAATTTAAAGGTGAAAGAGCATTCTGCAAAATTCAGTTATTTATATTCTTCCTATCTGTGACTAACATATTCCAAGACTAGGAAGGTATGTAAAAAATTATGAACGGGATAAGGAAAAGAGATAGCCTGAGTCCATTGTTTCAAACTGAAAACAAAATCAAGAGCCTACAGAATGACGCAAGTGTGAAAAAATAACTTGTTAGCTAATGTGATATGGTGAAAGTTGTACTGTTCCGAAACAGCTTCAGAGGACTGCAGCTCAGAGTGAAATAATATGTTTTTATTCATATATGGTGTGTCTGACCTTGTGAATGTCTGCCATTTTTCTCCCAGCCCACATCTCTTTTATCATCAAATTCCACAAGTCACACTCTGATTTCAGGTTAACTTCAAATATCTCCTTCCTTGAGCTGCTCTTGATTTTCAGAGATGGGATTCTTAGCAGAAGGAAAGGTGCTGAAGATATCTTCACATCCTGCATAAAAACCAACCATTATCTGACCACTGAAAATCAGGACATTTATTTCCTAAGAAACCAATATCAGCCACCTCTGTAAGTAATTATCTGCTTTTTAGCATCAAGTTGTCAGAGCTGAGATTACCAAAAAAGGAAAGAACTTTGGATGCACTTGGCTCCCACCTCAATATCCCTGAACTTGGTGATTTCTACATATCCCGGCCGGCCCTCGGTCAGCAGGAAAAGCCTCTTTTGTGTCATCGCAATCTTGCCCACACCATGGCTGGTTTTGATGGAGGAGGACAGTTTGTAGACACACTCACTGGTGTCCAGGTGCTCAATGACCCCAGCCGGAAGGTGAACCTCCTGTGCTTCTGCCTCAGTCTCCTTCCAGAAGGTATAGAAAACACGGAAAACCTCTGGGTCCACCTGCTTCTGCTGACCTATGGGTGGTGCAGTGGCAGTGTGGATAAGGGGGGTGGTCATATAGAATTCAGGTTTTCAGTCTCCCCCAAATCTTACCGTATTTTTACGCAAATAACGCGTCCACTCATATAACGTGGAAATTCTGAAATGATGTAAAAAAATTCTGGTATAGCGCACCCATCCATATACCGCGCACGTGTAGTGCTAGTAGGTCCTGTCCTGCACCTGCATAATAAGCCCTATTTATCTTATCGTATTTCGTCTCTATTGTTTTCTTGGATATGACGTGTAAGTTTTTAAAAAATTTGAAATTTTTCATGTAACCATAACTACTCAACTAAATTCGTTCGATCTATATCTGATGATGATGTCATATCGAATCAATAAATAAACCCAAGACAACCATGAGACGTAGGTCAACCTTGGGTTTGGTAAAATTGCTCTGAAATCAGCTTTCGTTTTAAGTTAATCCAGTTTTGTATGAAACATTTACAAAATAGAGGTTATCAACATGTAAAATTTTTGTAGTATAGCGCACTCACGAAAATAATGCGTGGGGGACTTGTGCAGTTTGTGTAAAAATACGGTAATTACCAACATGAAAAGTTGATCTCCAAAATGACTTCTCACAATGAAGCAGGGCAAAGCATTTGCTTGCTGAGTTAGTGTTTTGCAGGTGCACTGCATGCTGGAAAAGAGACACAGACATAGGCACTCTACAAATAGTGAGAGCTCAGCCCAGTGTAGCGCAAGCAATTCGCTGCTGCTCTGACATGCTCCCCACTTGCTATGCTTACCATCCTCAGGGCAATCAAGGTAAAAGATAGACTGGGAAGGAGGCTTCGCTGCCACGTCCACACCTTGCCCACCCAAACCACTTTTACGTGATTCTAATGAAGTAGATTAAGGGACAGTTACAAGAACACATAACATTGATGAACACAATGAATATATGTCTTGTAACACGTGTTAATCCAATCAGATCAGAAAACAAAAGAAGGGAATCACAGAATCATAAGAAGATTTACATGCACTTGGTTATTCCATTGGCTGTATAGTTTATCAATTATGGTTAAAAAAAACAAACAAAGCTTGAAACATGAAACAATCGCAAAAACTGCAAACTTTGCTGTACAGCCCAGTTCATTTTTTTATTCACCAAAGCGCAGCATGTGTAAATCAGTGAAAGACGACAACCACCACAGCTACTGTTACAGAAAAGCTTGTAGACCTCATCCATCTGCCCAATACCCTGCCCAACCCCTCACTTACCCACTGTCAGAGCTTCAAAGAGTCGGTGGATAGTCCCTACATCTTTCACTATGCCAGACTCCTGAACATGCCTCACAAAGTCCTCCAACTGCATGTGCTTCTTGGGAAGCTCAAACTTCTTGACAGAATCATCTCGATGCAACTGGCTCATCTCGCTGTCCTTCTTCACCCTGCTAATGAGGCGCTTAATTTCGGAGCGTTTCTCTGCCAGCTGCCATTCCTCCTTAGGCAGCAAGTCCACCAGGGCCCTCACTAGCTCATTAGGGAAGATGTCCGTGTCTGTCCTGTAGAGGTTCTGGAAGTCACTCAGGGCATCCAGTCGCTTGCCTGCTGTGGTGTTCAGGAGCCCACGCAAGTAGTAGTATCTGGCCAGAAGGCCAGAGTTGTCTGGGGAAACTGAGGAGATGGCCTTGCCTAGGAGGCTAATGAGTTCTGAATAGTAAGACTGCACCTTGTGATAATCTAGGGGATCCGGGAACTCGGGAAGCCGAAAGGATTTTACAGGCAATGGAGAAATATTTGCAGCTGCAGCAGATGAACAGTCAAAAGAAAAGCACGTATTTTCCACATTAACAAACCATTGCACAGTAAAACTTGACCTTCTAGAGAGAAAAATCATGTTTTGAAAATTACTTTTTCCATCCTGAGTGTAATCTTACCACTATCAAGAGGTAGTTTCCTGAATGAGGTTTGTCTTTGTGGGAAGACCATAGATTGCTCCTCCCTCAGGTTTGGGGTGCTCACTCCTAACCTCTTGCTTAACCGTTTTTCTGTGTTGCTATTCTTCTGCACCATTTCTAGCATTGTGGGTCTTCTTGAGGGTTCAACACCCACCTTCAGTCTGCATTAGAACAACCCCCCAACCAAAAAAGCTGTTTTGGTCCAATTTGGCATCAGAGACAGTAATACAGAGTGTAACAAGGAGTAGGTAATGAGAAAGCCAAAGCGGGCAATAGTAAAAGCAAATGCAGACTCTTACCTCTGTGTCTCTTGCCGCATGCCTAGATCCATTCGAGAAAAAGCATCCATCTTCCTACTGAGGCGGTCTTTTAGGAAGGAGTGAAATATGTGTGTTTCTAACACCTACCATTTGCAACAAAAAAATAAAGGGATGCATATAAATGAGGAATGTGGTTTTCATTGACATGTCAAAACAACTCAGGGCAAGTCTATGGCATAGAAAATGTAATGGGGGTGGTACCTTCTCATAAAAGGGCTGATCTGCAGTGTTCCTGGACTTAAGGAATTCTTCACTGTTAAACACTCTGTGTTCATAATTGAGGTGATCATGAACTTCCCTGAGAGGTAAGGCATTGACATGCAACAAAAAAGGACAATTACAACATAAATACAGGGTATTGGCATTGAATACATTTATTTTTAAATAAAACAAAAGAGATAAAAGAGAGAGAGACAAAAAAGATATGTAACCTTCAGTAAAAGCTACTACATTAACAGTCCTAATTTTTGTTAAATGACAACTGTAAAATTGAGTACAAACGGATGTGTTTATCACTAGGTCCAAAAACACTATACAATGAGAATAAATAATTTCATCCTACTGCAGGAGGCTCAGTAATACAAAAAGTCAGAATGACATTTTCATTACTATAAGCGATATAATTGCAAGAGATGTCCATCCACTCCACAGAAAACCACTTACCTGAAGATGTTAACCATTAATTCTAGGGTTATCTTTTGGATTTTCACATTAAGGCTTTGTTGCCATTGTCTTCTTTGTGATCGCAATTCATTTATGTCCGTGCTGGTTCCCAGGTGACAAACATGCAGATCATAATGAAGCTGAAGTGCATCCATCCTGCAAGTGGGAAATGAACATTTCAGTCTGATTAACACAATGGTACTAAACAGTGCATTACAGTTGAGCCTCAGAATGGCTTTAAGCCAAGAATGGTTTTGAGAATACCGACTTATAAGGCTTCCAACCATATGAATTCGTGCATTCTCTGTCACACTGCACTGTAGGTCTATACTGACACACCACTGAGATGGCTGTTAGTGTGTAGGCCTTAGCTTTCCCGCTAAAACATTAGTGACTAAAAACTTAACTGATTGTAACTGTCAATATTGGAGAGGACTTTATGTAAAATGCTGTCATAGGTCAGAGCTCTGATTCAGTGGAGATCACCAGAATGAGGGGGAAGCTACAATCCATCATGGACATTGGCTCACATCCCCTGAATGAAGTGACTGCCATGAGCTCTTTTAGCCCCTGGATTATTCAACTTAGGTTTGGTAACAAATGCCTCTCAAGATCCTTCTTACCAACAGCCACCTGCCTCCACAATGCCACAAAAGGACCTTTCAATAATCAGACCATTTACTGGTTATTTATTTAGTTTTTGTTTGCCTTTGTTACTTATTTATTATATGTCTTACAAATGTCTTGTGTGTCCTATATGTTCAGCTGCTGCATGGCAAATCTCCTTGCATGGTTCAATAAAGTCCTATCCTATCTTGTCCTAAATTGTTAAAATAATCTGAAATTTACTTGGCAGAGCACAAACTTATAACATTTCAATGGATCCACCTCTGTCATGACACAGCGTTTCAGAAGTATCTGTACAGAGTGTATTTACTATAAATGTTTCAGAAAAACATGAACACAATAGTGAAAAAATACACAATCATGTAACATGTCTTAGTCTCTCTCAGAAAAAATGACATCAATCCCCTTTATAAGAATGGGCGAGAATTTTGATTACAATTAAATAGCATCAGGCACAATCTCAATAGGCAGAGCTGTATATGTTTGCCTCACATACAAAAGCAATATAAAATATGGAACAATATCAGTAACATTTCAGAGAATGCAGACTTAATAACGACTGTTCCATATTGCAATATTTGTGATGAAAAGGCAAAGGGGAAAAAGAACTGGTTGCTGTTCTTTTCCCTTTATTGTTCTAAGGGACAACTATTGCTCTCTTTAGAGCACCTTTGGAGGAAAGGCGGAGGAAAGGTGGAGGACCAGCTCAGCCATTCATGCATGTTGCATAACTCAATGAAACTTGAAACCCGCAGGGTATGTTACTTGTACTTGCAGGAACAATGCACAAGGAAATATTTTAGCTGACAATCAGTGAAACTCACTTTAAATATTCATCGTCCATCCACCATCATTAATCATTTGTCCTGGTCAGAGTCATGGCAGTCTGACCGCTATCACAGGATCACTGGGCCCTGGGCTTGGAAGTCATACTTTGGACAGGGCGCCAGACCCATCGCTGGGTGGCTACACATATACACACAGCGGCATTCACACAGGTGCATGTTATGGCAATTTATGCAAACTCCACATAAAATGACCTGGATTTGAACGTATGCCTGAACAGCATAGCACAACAGTGGTACTCACTGTGCCACCCAATCTCTTCAAATTTTTTAAAGGTGATTGTTAATAGCTAAAAAGGGTTGTTATTTGCTCTTTGTAACCAAAGTTTGCAACAAAACTAAAATTGCTACAATGAAAAATTGAACTTGTAAACCCCTAAATTATATATTGTGCTTAACTTACATATTTAGATATATAGGATTATCTTGTTTACAAAGAATATAAAAACTATATGTTGTTTTGAAGAAAAGTATCTGTCAAATGCATAAATCTCCATGTAATGTTTTATTAATTGCTTAACTATCACACTTTTGCAAAAAGCCACCTTACAGTTTCCAGCGTTGGATGCAAGCAGTTATTTTACTTCCAAAATTAAGGAGAAGCATTACAACGGTGTAGTAAAAAACAAGGTTCCAAACATGAATCAAACCAAGTCTGTGTCTTTGAACACTATATGCTACCTGCAGCCTCAATTGCACAATTATAGGAAATCTGAATTTGCATTACCAAACCAACCAGAAGTGAAACGACAGTAATAAAATCAATCAAAATTTTAAATAGTGGCTATACCACTGAAAAACACGGATAAAAATAAAACTCATAAACAAAACTCTGCTGCTAAATGGGCAAACAGTTCTTAATGAAGACCTGAAAGAAAGTCCTTGTGTGAAATGTACTGCTATCAAAAATCCTTACCTACCTCTGGACAAAACATTCCTCAGCAACATTTGGTATATCAGGGATGAGAACACTCTCTGAACCAGAGGATGACACCGTTCCATCGTCCATATTTATTAAGACTAGTTCTTCTGTTTCCTATGAGAAAAATGTGCCAACATGGTTACTCATGAGTTCCTGCTGATACCACTGCTTGCAAAGATAAGGACATTTCCATCATTGTGATTCAGTCTTGTTAGTGAAAATGTATTTAAAATGTCATTCTGAAGCAATTAAGTACAACTCTGGTTCTTGAGAGCCATAATTTTGCAAACAATATATTTTAATAAGCACCTGATGAAAATAGCACAATTTCAGGCCAAGTGATTTATCACTAACTTACTTTAACAAAGCAACCAAGGGCTGAAGCACAACTTACACAACATGTAGTTTAAAGTCTGTTGGTTCAAGTCCCATTACACATATTGCTTAAGTATCACAGCAAAATCAGTTTTACCGTGGCAACCTCCTCAAAATGGTGCAGATGGCAGCCCATGAGGAAGGAGGTAGGTGCCATGACAAAGTCTAGCATCTGGCATGAGAGGATGGGTACGAAAGGGTGTTGCCACAGGAGTGGATAGATGAAAACCATGAAACACTCTGCCACCAGTGTGAGTTGAGCCCAGTCCGAGGAGACCAACACCATGCGCTGCTCTGTCAGGATGCTTGTGATGATCTGCCCACAGAGCACAGCTGTAGTCATTCGTTGACTCTCAGTGTAACATTATATTCCTTTCCAATCATAGTTAGTTTTTTTTTGCATAACACATTTCCAATATAATGGATTTCCTATTTTAATAGTAAGACTAGACAGCAGTACAATACCAGCAAGGGTTTCTGTAAAATAAATATGTTTACCCACAGATACTATACATTATGATGTGCTGAGTGCATCAACTCACCTGTAAAAGCTGTCTGGGCTTGAAGCACAGAAAGGGAAGATGGAGGTCCAGGTCCACAACAGGCTGCTCCTTGTCTTCTTTGGAAGGGAGGACAATGAGCAGTGGCCGAAGGCTGAACATCTGGGAATGATGGCATGGGGGTAGAGTTTAGTAGGGCAGAGCAGCAACACAAAGAGGAAGCCATACACTGCATCATGGTAAAGGCTTTCAATAACTGAATGAAAAATTCAACATGGTGGAGAAGCACTGTCTCAGAAACTGACAGCATTATTATACTGCACACTGAACACAAATGACTGCTCACCAAGTGGAGCTGTCCAGGTGGAGGCACTGGCACCAGTGCCAGCTTGGCAGCAAACTCCTTCACTATTCTCTCCCAGTTCATCCAGCGACGGGCTCTCAGCTGAAGCATCAAGCTGTAGTCAAGCAAAATGGGGCAGTAAGAAGTATAGCCCACATGCAACATGAATAAACATGGTGCAGTGGCTGGGGGTGTACCATGCCAGACAGTCCTTCAGGGCATTGTAGTAGGGATGCTTGGAGATGAGGCAGATGCTGAAGGGACAGTAAAGACGGGGGCCTTTTGAAGAGGGCCACTGTTCATTTGAGTATATAACTGTGTCCTAAAAGAATTAAAACATAAACAAGACCGCCACTTATACTGCTATGGAACAAGCTTTCCTAATTATTATAAAAAGAATAAAAATGCTTTTAAGTTTTTAGTTTGAGGCCTCAAATGTGAACATAAACATTTTTAGCAAAAATAAGTCAGCAGCACCATCTGACTCCCACCTGTACAGATCTATAATACTGGATGACCACTCCATGTGTGCGATTGCCCAAAACATCCGTGAAGACAAGGAAGTGGAACCTGTCTTCACATGACTCATATGATATTTGAAGTCCTCCTGATGAAAGAACATCAATAAATTATTTACACAACATTCAAAAGTTTTTTTTTTTTACTTGAAGGTCACTGATATGCTCTACATTATATAGACAAATACAGGCACATACATACATATTCTGGCTGATAAAGAAAACAGTTTTCATTATATATCAATATAATTAAGGAAAAACTGATTACTGCAACTTTCATTAGCATATGCTGAGGCCCACTGATTTGGGGACAAACTATTTTTATGCAGTCTTACAATGCTAAATTGATTGAAATCATTGCAGTCTGTCCAGGAATTCTACATTAATAATTCTGTTTATCCTCTCATTTTCTATCTGTGTAAGACACCAGTAGTGAATGGAATAACGTAAGAATTCAAATCAACCACCTCCGAACAGGATACAACTACCAAACTGAGAAATATCAAGTATTTTATTTGTTTTTGTCACGCCCCCTGGTCCAGACCGCACCTCTCCTGATTTCCCTGCACCTGTCTCTCATTAAACTCTGTAAGTACCTGTGCCTTATAACCTGTTGGTGTGAAGTATTGCTGTGACTTGTCCATGCATAATGAATGGGCCTTCTGTTTGCTATACTGATTACCAACCTGTTTTGTATTACAGATATTATTGTTTGTGCTTCATCCTTGTTTGTTACGTTGCTTGTCTTGGACTGATTCCTGATTTTGACCTAGGCTTGTCTTGTGAATACGTCTTTGGAACAACCTCCAACGTTAAACAAAGTTCTTTGTTTTACATCTGCATGCGTCTGCGTCTGACTGCAACGTTAGTTTTTCCCCACTTTTAACTAAATTTTTGTGTCCTACTTAAACTATAAATCGGTGCAATTGTTACTGATTAAACCTATTCCCTCAAATTTAAAATGCAGTCACTGGGGGGAAAAAACTGAACTGTCATTTACTCATTGTTTGACTATCCATGCAGTTGTTCTGTAGACTCACCAGGAAAGCAGAGCTGGGGTAGAGCTACCAGGTCAATGTCTGTGGGAACACTGACATTCTGCATCTCCCCCTCCTGGCTCCTTGTGGCAGCATCAAATGCTGGTGTGGGCATCCCTTTCTTTTTGATGAAGGAGCGGCGTCGTTGCACCCGGTTGATCCTGCTCTGGGACTCCCATGAATTCTCTTTGGTCACAAAGGGCGGTGCATGTACCTGTAGGATCTCTGCATCCAACAGTGGGAGATCCCTCTCCCTCCTATGCTTCTGTAAGCATGAGTGACAGGCCAAAGCCAAATTTTTACAGGCAAGATGAGCACCGAATGTTTCCTCATACTGGCAGCATTTTTATGAGTGCAACAGCCACAAAGCATGCAATATAGGGGCAAACAGGAATTCAAAAACTTGTCTGTTTCAATCTTCTGACAACTTTGTAAGCAAGTCCTTCTCCATCTGCTACTTTAACTAATGTGCAGTATATTTTTGTTCTTGTATATTTGCTCTGGGAGAATTTGGGGATTGAACAAACAAGCAATGCTTCCACCATTATATCTTTCTATGCAAGTGTTCTATCTATTGTAAAATGCACTTTTGTTTACTCTGGGTTGTATGTTGCTTTGAAGAAAAGTGTCTTTCAAATGAACAAATGTAAATGTACCGAGGTTGTGAGTTATGTATCAGGTAGGACCCTGGGACAATATACTTAATGTGAATTGCTCTAACAATATAAAAAATAAAATGCTTCATGAATGGACAAAGGATGAAAAGCCAGATCATGTGACTACACAGAAGTGCTATTAAAACATCCTGTAATAAAAAAAGTGCTCTGGACCCTCACTACTAGTAGAGAGTGAAAGTACATGAGCAAGAAAACTCAATTCTTTTTGCACATTTACCTCACATACTTCCTTGAGTCTGTCACCAGAAGCTCCAACAATCACACAGACTTCAACCAGTCCAGAGAGAAGGGGATCTGCCATCAGGAACAAACAGTGGCACGGACATCAGCAGAAGCACTTGGACCATGACCACAACCTGCTGGGATTAGAGACACATGTCAGAACAGGAGCTGCAGCATAGACAGCATTGGGACCACAAGAACAACATCAGTTGCACACTCACTGTGGTAAGATGCAGACAACACACACACACACACACACACACACACACACGTGACTTGATTGTCCATACAGCAAAAAAAAAAAACAATGATGTACTTTCTATAGTGAAATCAAGACAGCTTAAACAAATCTAGGATCCGTTCAAGTATAAGCAGAAAAGGCCAGCCACAGGGCAACACTACTACAGCAAAATTCTGTCTCCTGCTTGAGTCTGGTTATCTGATCTGGTTATCACAATGCAAATGAAGCCTATAAACAACACAAAAAAACACAGAATTGGACGGAAGTCCAAGAGTTAGTCCCTGAGGTTAACAGATAATGCTGCAATATAAACATTAAACATTGGAGATTTTGTACATTCTTAAATTTCAATCTGGGAGTTCTCTAACTGCTCCTGTCTATTACGGACTACCTGTGAATGATTACATCTGTTTAAGTTAAACATTTTCACAGAATAAAAGCTATTCTTACATTAATCATTAACCCTGAAGAATGACAATTGTACATTCAAAGTTGGTACAGTGGAGTGTTTGGTCCTGAAGATAACACGACCTGTTTAGGAAGTTTAATCTTTCGATGTACGTGTCATCTTAATTACATTTCCATGTTTCTCATCAATGTGTTTTACTTCCTGTTAAGTCGTTCTAGCTCTATGGCGAGCAGCCACAACATGAGCAAATGAGCGACTCAATCAGTGGTCTGTACGGGGTACGCAGCAAAGTGAATTTTTGTACACACACAACATGGAGAACATTCTAACGGTAGTATTTTTATCAACTCTCTTTACATCAAATTATTTTTCAGACAAAGCATTAATAGGGTACTTACAGAGTTCCAGGCACTAAGAACCAAAGAGCAGGTTCCCAAAAACACAGAACCTACTGGACTGGATCTCACAGTAACACACAAGCACAGTACAGTACTGGACTTCTTACTGTTTATAGCAGCGGTGTCCTGAGTCAATCTACTGAAGACACAGTGTAAATGTGGTTGTTATATCTGGTTTTCACACCATAACAGTTCTTAACCACAAATTTAAATGTGAAAGGGAAAGCAAGTGATGATATATTAAAGTGGAATGAAAAGCAGGGCTGGTATGGCAGGCTGGATTTTTAAAATAATAGTGATGAATAAAATAAATGAGTGCAGGTAAAGTAGAAAAAAATGTTAGAAGATATTCACTAATACCTCTGTATTTTAAAACAGTTTGATACTAGGAAAGGTAAAGTGTACACTGCATAATATTTGCTTCTGTGGGTTAAGACTGATATAAATAGTCTGCTTCTTCTCAGAGCATTAAAGGAAATGGTAAGTAGGGGAAGGAAATGTACCTACCAATCTACAACTGTTGCAGAAATGTAAATGTGTTCAGTGTGACTTATTCTATATCTCTAGTTTTGTGCGAGAAGAATGGTGAATAATGGCCTTAAGATGAAAAGGTCTTTCTCTGTGTTGAACAACAGGGACAGCGTGGCTGTGGCCCAAAAAATATCTTGGAGCTTGTGCACCTTACATATGCTTGAGGTTTTTGCTTCAGAATTTGACATTTTATCATAAAACAGGCAAAAACAAATTTTAAATGTTTTATCTAATGACCCTCTCATTAGATCTTTAAGGAACGGCATTTTAAGAACTTACTGAATTGTATATATTCAGAACACTATATCCTTAATATCCTAACAAAAAGTCAAGCAACAACAAAAATATGCAACTCTGTCACCATGTGAAATATAAATGCTATATGGAGAGCAGCAACACGCAATTTATAAATGCAGAAAGAAACTCACAACACAAAGCAGGCTTAAAGGCAAGTGTGCACAATTTAACAAATGCTAAAAATCTCCACATTTCAGGTTTAGAGGTGGCTAGAGCTGCTTGCCATGAAATCTTTAAGTTAAAGAAATAAAATAAACTAAAAAGCCATATAAAAGGGCAAAACGCAAAAAATGTTATTGCTCAGCACAAAATTAGAGATTGTCTTGATAAAAAAAGTACAGACAAACCCTGTTTTATGCTTAATTCATTCCTGAAATGAATCTGAAAACAAATTCATGTGAAAACCCACAAACCTACTTTCCCAAATATCACTAAAACTGTAAAACATCTTTAACAGCATTGAGGAGCACAGCACAGCACTCGGACTTGGGGTACTCAACAGTTTCATGTCTCAAGGCAGCGTAGTACAGGAACAAGTTACTTGTGCGACACGTGAACTTTGAATTTCTTTGAATTTCTTGCAAATGAATTTCTGATGTTGTGTTATGG
Organism: Arapaima gigas; assembly: GCA_900497675.1. NCBI lineage: Eukaryota > Metazoa > Chordata > Actinopteri > Osteoglossiformes > Osteoglossidae > Arapaima > Arapaima gigas. Next base: position 754,168 of record UFQX01005271.1, on the reverse strand, counting down.
CTCTGCATTCAAGCAGGGTGTCTACTGCACAAACCAAGACCTGGTATCGAAAGTTTAGCTGCATTACAGCAAAATTTATACCGGAGTTCACCTTTATATCAAAGACATCAGAAACCCAGGAAAAAAAAGAAATTGCAATATATTAAATAGAAAAACCCATTAATAGCTGAGACAACAAGAGTCCTGGTGTCCTCACATCCTAAGCTTCCAGGCCAAGCTCTGGACCACCATGATCATGAATTGGACTGGATCTGTGATTAATTGGGAATGGATGGATGGGAGTTACAGCTTTCTTGAAGTGGAAAGAAATAATTTTCCAGTTAAGGGTAAATCATCACACTGTAAAAAAAAAGGAAAAAAAATCATCATACTGTTGCTCTTTTCTCTTTGGGACATATTTCTCTTGCAGGGTCCTGTCAACTTTGTTAGTCCATCACCAGCTATTACTTTTATCTACAAATTTGCTTTTTTACATCACTTTTATAATTACTTGCGCAATATGTTCTAGAAAACTAGCGATGTCAGACCAAGAAACTGTGTTTCTATCTAAACCTGTTGGGCAACATAGTTTTGTTCACTCTGAATTATATAGTGATTTGGACAAAAGCATCTGCTAAATGTGTAAACTTAATTCAAAAGTAAATGCTTGTGAATCGAGTAAAAAAAGTAAAAAAGATGGAACCACACAACTAGCCTGTGTTCAGCGACATGGCAGAAAAAAATGATGAAAGACGGGGTCATCGTAACACTCATTAGGGAAAAATCAACTGAGCTATTTAACTCATACGGCTGGGTCACAGGGCCACCTGCCAGTTGCCACATACAGCAACATACCAGCACACTCAACACCCACTGGTAAATTCCTGCTACTCCCATCAAATAAAGTGCTCATATAAAACCCCCAAAATAGAATGAAAATTTCTATTATATTAATTTATTTTGTGTTAATTAATTAGGGAAGTGATGTTATTTTTAATTATATGAATGTAACAATTCTTGTTTAATGCCTGGGATGAGGACATTTCCCTAATGTTCCATTTATGGATCCCTTTTGTACACAATCACCATTGTCATTTATGAAAAAACACAGGAAAATCCAAAGGAAAAGTGTTGCTTTCAGTGACTCACATGTTTTCACCCAGGTTCTGACTACGAACTGCTCAGACTGACATCTGTTTATGGTTAAAATTTAGCAAGTTCAGTTTCCTCTAAATGAATGCGGCTACACACCCCACACTAGCTTCCTGAACCAAGGTGGATAAACATACATGTTGGTGACTTCTCTGTATGAACAAGGAATACTTTGCTCTCCATAAATAGCATTTCTTAAACAGTAGAGTTTTATGATGTTATAACAGTTATAATGGCAGTCTGTTCACCCTGCCACGGCTCCACCCAGCCACGTCATTTTCAAGAAAACTATGCTATTTTTTTGGGTTTGGCACTTGACATTTGCACGTACGGAGTTATGTAAAACAAATTATTGTCACAATCAAGAAAAAAATTCTGGGAAACAACATCCAGGTTTGAACAGATGTACTGGGTGTTGCTCTGAACACATATCAGAGTACAGTACTCCGAGTAAACACATACAGCACTGCTGTAACACCGTTCTCACTACCCAGACTATACTGCATTCAGACTATACTTAGACACAGAGTACAGAAGGAATACTTGCACAGTACTATGGAAAGTATGGTTGATAATTACTTTAACTGACACTTCTCCAGGGTTTGTCAACTAAGCTGCTGACAGTGATTTACCCCTTTTACACAGCTGGGTAACAGTGTATTAACTCAAGATGAGGACCTTCATTAACAGTACTACAGCAGTAGTCACACACACAGCTGTAGTGGTACAGCAGTCACACACACTGCTGTAGTGGCAGCACAGCAGTCACATACTGCTGTAGTGACACCGTGGCGTCTCACACACACACACACACACACACACACACACACACACACACACTACAGTAGCAAGAGCACACTGACACGCATACACACTGCAATGCTGTAGTGACACCAGTCACATACTGCATTATTGCTGTGACACAGTGGTCACACACTGCAGTAACACCATGGACAACAAACACACACACACACACACACACACACACACAAACACACCTCACTGCTGTAGTGACACAGTGCACACACTGCAGCAGCACCATGGACACACACACACACACACACACACACACACACACAAACACAGACACACACCTCATTGCTGTAGTCACGCTTGGGGTAGGGGTGTGTGCAGTCAGTGTGCAATGAGCAGAGCTGCTGACACTGACACAACCTGAACTCCCAGTCCATATACTGGTCTCAGGTGCCTTCGCGGCTCTTTCGCCTCACACAGGTGACAGAGGTGACACCTCACAACAGTTTCGCGCCGCATTAAAGTAGTCCTTCAGAGAAACAGCAGCTTCTTCATGTTGAGCCCAAGCGGGCCCGTGTATGTAAGCGCCGTGGTTCACGACCATGTTCTATTTTACACACAGTTTAACGTCGCGTTTCCGTACAGCGCATTGAAACGTTACGAATATCAGACTTTCACTTGAGTGTGAAACTCACCTGACCGCCGCCGTGTCCTCGAACACACTGAGTATAATGAACATACAGACACACAAATACCACACACCACAAACCCATACATACACACAGTGCGGGAGGTCAGTAACCAGCGCCGCTGCTGCACTTACTGTCACTCGTCTTGCCACCGCTTCCTGTTTCCCGGCTCGCGCGCAGTGGCCTTCAGCTGCGCTCGCGACTCCTCGAGCCGGTTTCGCGCCGTGTGGAAACCTGCTTTGCATAAACACTTTATTACTGCAGTTCAGCGTTACATATACATTCACACTATTTTAAATCTGCCAACTGACCCAGAAAAACTTAGTCCTGAAAAATGAAAGCTTCAAAGATCCCAAATTCTGCAATATTTTTTGTAAAAAAGAAACATGCTGCCATCTGCTGGTCACGCGTATTATTATTTATATTATTATTATTATTATTATTATTATTATTATTATTATTATTATTATTATTATTATTATTATTATCATCCTCTCAGTTGAGCGTTTCATCAGGTTTTTGGGGAATTCAAATCTTACCAAGAAACCAAGGCAATTCAGATGTGTTCAGGTCCAAATATCTTTAGAACTGCGGTTACTTATTATTATTATTATTATTATTATTATTATTATTATTATTATAGGTAAGCTAGTAGTAGTAGCAGTAGTAGGAGGAGGAGGAGGAGAATGAAAACAGTACAGCACAGTATTTATGAGACGCCAAAATTTTGGTAAGAAAGATTCCAGATTTATCCGTTCTAAACAACTTACATGCAATTCCATATGTGAAATTATCATACTTTAAATTACTTATGGGGTACAAAAAAGAAAATTCAAGTGTTTCTGATCTCCAAGGAAATATTGAGTACAGTTACTAGTTAATGCAAATGCAGTTCAAGTTTCCTTGAACTTAATTGTAGACACCGCGTGTGAAGTTAAGCTAGCCCAGCGGGACCTTGGTGATAATGTCACAATTTCCAGTTTATACATTTCATTTAAACCATACAGCGAACGAATTGTTTCTGTTCACTAGATGGCAGCAGAAGCAGGGAAATTGTACAGGGAGCCGCGTGGAGGCTGTTGGCTGCTGGCAGCGTTGTGGGCGCTGCAATAAGGCAGGTGGTTTCACAGCTACTCCGGACTGAAAGATCGTTATAGTTAATTTATAAACTTTTACTTATAAGATGACACAACAGGAGGGTTGTAGTCATCATAAATTTCTACATCAAAATACTTTGGGGAGAATAAACAGCCAGTGTCTAGAAAGGACTTAACGATACGCAGAAACATTTCAGCCTACAGGTAGTTTCTTAAAAATCCCCTCCGGACTCACAATATCCTCCCAGTCTGGAGTCCACAGTAACAGGATGTTGCTTAGTATTTTCAAGTTCCTTTTTAGGAAGACAGTTATTTATTTAGTGTTCCTTGCCACAGCAGGCACAGCCTTCACTCTATTTCATCACTGAACAGCTGCATCACCTTAAACATATTTGTTTACCAGTTAAACCATCACTTAAAAGAAAGTTGACCAGTTTAACGTGCTTTGTCCTCTTCACGAGGGGCAGTTTAAAGTAAAAGTTTGGCTTTAAATGTGCTTTATACTAATGTATTTATACAAAGTTACAAATATTTTGTTCAGTTAATTGAAGAGAAATCATTGACTAAATATTACTGAATGCTATGTTAAGTCATAAATTGCAGGTCTAGTCTGAAGATACTGCAGGCCTGCATGTAAAGCATATTTCTGCCCATGTTATGAGAATTGTGAAAGAGCCTTTTGAATAATACAAAAAGGGTTTGGAAAATGATACTAAGGGCAGGTCACTGTCCATCTTTTCTTATTTCAGTAACTGGTTACCCTGGTTGAAATGTTGCAGCACTGATCCCAGGAGGCCCACAGGAGGGTGTAAGGCAAACACTGAAACCTACACTCATTTAGGTCATTTTACAGTGTCCTGTACAGGATGCCAGTCCATCACAGGGAAACTGTTTCACATCATGTCTTGTGCACGCTTATAGATATTGATGCTGCTCATGCAGTCAGACAAAGGGTTAAATATACTGTGGTTGAAAATTAGCTTGATGCACAATTCCAGTATGTTTTGTTAAAGCCTTAGTCACATGTACAGGTGGTCCTTTTAACAGCAACCACAAATCAAATTACCAATATGCCTAAGTGAAGTGCTCAGTCGCTGAACTGCCTTTGAGAAGAAAACACATGACTACCATTACCAGAACATTCACTGAGTAACTGATGAAACATAAAAATTAGATCTTTCATTTAACAGGATCATCCAGGATCAGTAGACTGAGGTACTGTGTGTTAACATGGCTCTTCTCTCTGTAAAAATTCGCTCCTGGCTGGAAAAGCCTTGTCTGTAAATGATTCCGACTTTCGAAAGCCAAGTGAAGCTGCTCCCTGTCCAAACCATGACTATTTGAATAAGCCACAATACACTCAGCTGAAGTTGGGAGACGCTGTTTATGCCCCTTGCAGGCTGCAGCTTCCAAAATTCCTTTTACTTCAGACACCTCTGGAGTGGACCTGACACCAAGGAAAAATGGCACCATTACTTGTGGCAGATTCACTGACAGGAAATGTCATGTTTACATAGCTTCTTGGCTGTAACTTTGTGCAAATCACAAGAGAATGACCACTGTTTACCACAGTGCTTAGTGGTTATTAATATACTGTACATGTATCAAAAATCTTCTACTGGCACATCTGTAGTTTGTCAGATTTCATTGATCTTAGATTCAGTTCCTGGCAGCAATAAGCGTCAGCTTGTTTTAACAGTTCCTTGAACCCACTGGCACAATTAGCAGCTAATTTTTAGCATACATCATATAAACATAACTATGGACACTTACACAAATAGAAATAGCAAGACATGCATTTTGAAAATCAGGAATTTCTCAAAAGATCAAGCTAATGAATTAATAAATAAATGTTTGAGAGAACTTGCTAAGACTTCACAGCAATTCAGTTTGTGTCCTTCTGTTATTGTTTTGGAGTCACTAGCTGTATTGGGTTTCAGTTGATTAGCAATACAATGGTTTAAGTGTAAAAATGCCAAAGAAATACAATATATTTTTGTACTGATCTTTCTATTTGCAAAGTGACTTACTATAACATTTGTTTTGCATAGTGAATTACACACAGCTATTTAAATGGCTGGGTAATTTTTGCATTATCAATTCATGGTAAGTACCTCGATCGACCGGGACCTTCCAGTTGGACCCCAATGGTTGTAATCACTATGCCCACTGCTGCCTCTTCATGCCACTAGGAATAATACCTGAATACCTTTGATGTTCAGTGACAATGTGTGTTAAATTAAACAAACACAGAGAGGTGTCCAAGAACAAACAGCAAACAAAAGACAGCAGAGCAGTTTTGGTTTCAAGATCCTTTAAAGGTGCAATCAGTATGTTTATCTTTCATAGTTCTACATTAGAAGGCTTAAGCATATTCACAGACTTCATTTATAAACACAGTACTTATAGAAAAAACTAATAAAAATAATCAGCCTTTTCATAGCAGCAAAGAAAACTAAGAGAATTATATGTACAACTTTCAAATGACAAGGCAAATAAAACACTGCAAAAAATATTTTAATTGATTTTTCATTTTGCAAATGATTTTCAGGTATGTACAAGAATGATTCCCATGAGGCTAAACAGACTCCCAAACAAGGTTACTCATTTCAACATTTTTGTTTATAATGACATTATGGTCACTTGTGTAGACACAGGTCTCACGATTTTTTTTAAACAAACAATGTATCTCATAACAATTATAAAATGGTGACAAAAATGTCAAGAAAACTGTTGTTCAGTGTCTAGCTTTGTAAATGAAATGTGAAGTGCAAACCAACAATGAGTGTGGAGAATGTAGAAGAGGAAAGATATTAGGAGAGATCTGAATCCAGAACATTCACCCAAACACACACATTTTCATCTTGCCAGTGCACATATCTGTTTTATTCTGCAGAAGTCTAAATCCCATTCTTCTGCTCTATGTATATATATTCATATAACCTTCAAATAAACTCAGTGTCCATTTCACAAGGAAAGTTCAAAAAATAAATATCCACAGTTTCATTTTCTTTTGCACGATGTTTTTTTTTCCTCTCCAACTTTGTATGTGCAAGTTCTATGCAATGTAAGATCTGCTGCTGAAAATTAAATGAAAAAATTACATTCATCTCCTTTCACTGTTTCTTGATGGAATCAAAAGACTCCGCCTCCTGAGCTTAGCCCCTCCCCTAACATTGCAGAGTCAATAGCAAGGGGTTCAAGGGAGCACCACTCAACCCCCTGTCTCAGAAACACTCAAGTTGCACTTCAAGTATTCAAAAATAGACTTGTGAGTAGATTTACCAAGTATTTTTTCTATGCAAGTACTTTTAAAGTAAGGTAACTACAATACATTCCTACATGCATTATAAAAGCACAGGCCCCTTTATCTCATAAAACTTCTACCCTTAATGAGGCAGAAACATTATTGCAACTGTCATCTGATTTGTCAGAAACAATGTGTTTTTTTCTCAAATCTGGTTGATCTAAAGGTGGCAGCATTCCTAACTTAAGTACTTTTGCACAAATCTACTTAGTAACTATCTACAGTTCCATATATGCAACTAAAATCTAGCAATTTTAGGCCAGTATAATTACTATTCTACTTATACATACTTTTTATATAAATATTTATGTATATGTAGAACAGTGTGCATGTTGTCTATACTTATACACACAAACATACAAAAGGAAGCAACAGACCATCTCTTAAATATTCCTGTAGCACAAGATAGTTGTCAACTTTGAATACTTGGACATTCCAAGGAGTGACAAGGCTCTGTCCATGAGCACCTGAGGGTCACAGAGCCTGGTGAGGCAGCAGGAAATGAACGCACCATTGCGATACTCCGCACGCAGACACTTGGTATGAGAGCTATGCTTGCTGCAAAGCTGGAACTGAGAGCAACCATGCTGCGACACATTGGAGTGTAACACCCACGTAGTGCAACCTATCAAGCCGCGGTTACCATGGAAGTCAGTCAGCCTACTTCTGCTGCAAGGACTCATCTCTCTCTTTGTCTCTACCACACAATGTGATAGACTTTGCACCTGGGCCAGAGAACAGGCCGCAGGTTATGGCAGAGCCAATAGTGTGCAGGAAAAAGGGACAGTCAGTGTTTAGAGTCCAATGGGCCCCTGTCCCCAAATCGCAGGGCTGCAGCTTCAGTCTCTTCATTCACTCCTTGTTCATTTTTGGAATCTCTATGAAATATTCCTGCACAGTATAGGTTCCGTCAGAAAAGTGCAACAAGCCAAGGACTTCAACTCCACCCCCTCCTGGCTGCCAATCCCCATTGTACTCCTTCTCTGGGTACAGACCCACTCAGATTTGACAAATATCTGATCACCAACATTAGTATTTCTAAATAACAACAAATTGGTAAAATATCAATACAGCACAACAGGCATAAATGAAACCAACGAGACAAAAGTTGGGACATATAGTAAAAACCTGCTTCAGCACTTCTGATTCTCTTCTACTGAGTAACTGCTCCCAAAATTGCCAACGGAGCATTCATATTTATTTGTCAAGGTGTTTTCACGATTAATAATGCCCCAAAGGTGGTAACTAAAGTACTTCCCATAGTAAGGTGGAAGATCATAGAAACACTTATTAAAAGACATGCATGGGTTCCTTCAGAGGTGACGATCAAATGCCAGCCTGCCTTGGGCAGGATGCAACATGCACCACTGGTTGACATGTCTTTACATTAAAGCGCTCAGAAAAGTATAATAAAGAGACAAAGTAACTCAGCAATACCAAACGGCATCTTTCAGTTTTCCCGCCTTCTTCAAAATGTCCTATAGCAACACCTGCACTAAATACTCTGTCATATAAAGTGAAAGCTTATAAAGTTTAAAATATAAATAATCAAGTCTGCTAAGGGTTTTCTTCTTCAAGCACAAAAAGCAAATTACAGTTAAAATGTCACTGAAAATAATTGTTGTCAACGGAAGGAAATACACAACACAACCTCAAACTTGTTTAGTGATCACTTTTATAAAGCCTTGCAATTTTGATGTGGTCTTCCTTGACTGATTGTTGAAAGGCGAGTGTAGAGCCATGTGGGAAGGATGTGATCTCGGCACAAGCTGCATGTCTACTGATTCTGGACCTTTGTGTCCACCCCTGTCTCTGCCACTGCCAACTGAGACCCTGAGAGGATGAAACAACTGATCCCACCACACTGCAGCAGAAGTCTGTCCAAACAAGAAGCCGTGCATTTATGTCCCGTTCAATGATGACAAAGCCATGCAGGACATGATCTTTGTGGTGACAAGATTACAGCGTGGACTCGCATTCCACCTTGCAGCTGGTGCTGGTGGTGGTGGTGCCCTTGCGGGTCAACATGAGCACACTGGGTTTCTCTAAGCCCTTGCTCTGACACGGCCCATCTGGCGCAAGTGCCTTCGCCTGCTCACCCTTTGCCTCATCAGTATGCGTGTTGGGATAGATCACCAGGAATGTGGCTGTGAGAAACCCTAGGAAGGAGCCTCCAGATGCCACAATGGGGATTACCCTCACAGTGCCCACTGCATCCACCACTGCCCCAAGGGCAGAGGCCACCAGGATCTGGGAGATGTACACCTGGCAGGAGAGGATGGCGCAATCGATACCAAAGCCTCGCTTCGAGTTCCCAGGGCTATGGTGGATGTACTGCATGAGAAAAAAAAAAACAACAAAAAAAAAGAGAACAAAATTAGCACACTTTACATATGTCAATCAAAACAAATCTCAGTGATCAGTGTGCGTAATCATTAATACCACAATCCAGTGGTGATGTATTCTGCACAGAGCTTCCAGGACATACCTCCTTCATTTCATGATACTGTCCCAGTAGGGCATAGGGGCAATAGGAGATGCTCATGGAGATGACACCCATGCTGCTGATCATCACCATGGACACGTAGACATTGGGGAAGATGGCCATCACAGCTGTGCCAATGGCAAAGCCCAGTGTGCCCAGGATGTAGATGATCCTGATGCTGAGGTCGAAATTGTCCAAGTACTTCTGGAGTAAAGCTGCAATCGAAAAGCGATAGTACAGGTAATGAGACATTGTGCAAACAGATACTGTATTCTAACCCACAATCCTTCACTCACTGTTGGAACTCAATACCTCCTAAAAGAATAATGCGAGCAATATAATCTCTTCTACTGAGTGGATGTGCTTGGACTTTGTCTGGAGGAGGAGGGCAGAGGTGGGCATATAAAGCAAATGTGCAGTTCAAGAGAGGCATTATAGTCGTCACTCAGTAACTTCAGGTCATCATTCTTAGGTGTGGAGTGGATTTAATGAGAAAAGAGATCAGGGTGTTACCTAATATCCATTTTATTAGTGCTAAGTGCTGCAGATAAGAAACAAAATCCCAACAGGATCAACCCTTGAGTCTCTACAATGTGGTAACACACCGAGCTGCTGCCTGGAGGTCTTAGTCTTAGACTCACCTGAGCAAATGGCAGCAGTAGCAGCATAGATCACCAGCCCCCAGCAGCCCATCTGGACTCCTTTGTGGTAGTTCTGCAGGGCAGTAGAGTTGGTAGCAGCCTGTAGGAAGGAGTAAAGAGTCCATCTTTGTGCTGTCTTTTGACACTACAATCTCACTTTCAACAGATGTTCAGCACAACCAAAGTGGAAAAATAAAAAGCACACCATGCATTTACACTTTCCACAGAGACCTGCTGGACCATACTGTGTTAAACATGAGGAAGAAGGGCCTTACTGTGGGGTCTCCCTCGTAGATGACCTGGCCCATGAAGTCAGTGTAGAAGACGGCCTCGGCAATGATGGAGAACCAGGTGAGGAGGTGGCAAACACAGAGGCGGAGCAGTTCTGGGGGCATCTTGAGCATGGAGAGCCAAAGGAGGCGTACAGTGGTCTCTGACTCGCCCTCCTCACTCTCTGTGTCCCCGCTGGAGTTGGTGTTGCCGCTCTGGTGCCTCTGGCGCTGCTGTTGCCTCTTCCTCTGCCGCTTCTGCATCTCATAGATGTCATTCATGCTGCGTGAGGACTTAATGAGTAGTGCAGCGTTGGCCCGCCGGTACCTATAGCGGTGAGAGCCCACGCGGCCATAGTAAGAGAAGGTGCAGGATGGCTGGCGGTAGAAGGCATGGCGCCGGCGGCGCATGGAGGCGCTGGTGCCAGCTGGTTTTATGCCAGGGCGGATGTGACCATTAGGGGCACCAGGGCCCGCTGGTTCTCCATTAGGCACTTTGGCCTCATTGAGCTGATTATGAAGCAGCATCTCAGCACCATCATGATCTGTGTCCTGCACAAGAGCAGACAGGTGGGGGAACTTGCCCCGCAGGAACTCCTGACTGACCACACTGCTACTGCGCCTTGGTGGTGTGCTGGGGTAGGAGGACAGACGGTCCTGGAAGATGGAGGGCTCAATCTCGCGCAGGAAAAGTGTGTCATGGTCCAGGTCCAGTGTTGCATCAGCCATGGCCAGCACTGAGTCACTCTTGCTCCTCACTATGTCCACATCAAGGAAGTCCAGATCCAGATCCCGCTCAGAGTGGCTGTCTTCACACATGCAATAGGGTGCATCCTCATCAATGAGGTCTAGCTGGGGTAGGGTGTGCGCGGCTAGGCTGCCATTTATCTTCACTGAGGATGCAGTGTCAGCCTCTTCATCCAGGCGGTCCTGCTGGGGACTGTACTGCTGCTCCTCGATGCTGAACAGATGCAGCCCCACAGAGATGGAGAAGATGATGGCAGCAAAGAAAAAGAGGATCTGCTCCTGGGACTTAAAGGCCTGGCCAAGGAAGGTGTTAGTCCAGTCTAAGCCCCCCAGCATGTAGCCCACTGCTCCTCCCAGACCTGCATTGGAACACACAAACTGGATTTACTTTCATAACATCAGATTTTCTTCTTATATGATTGATTTGATTTGTATGGCATAATTCACATTCACCCCAGCTTAAATTGCACCCAAATACAGCCTGTTCACAATGGACAAAGAAGAGCACAGGTATTGTGGGAAGCACATTTCCAGGTGGTGGATGGGGCACCAGATGTACACGAGGACCATAATAATAAAAACAGAGGCATGGTCTCCACTTGTGTGGTGCACCCTGGCTGGACAAAATGCTTCTGTTGTAAGAAGAGTGATGTGCTTACTTTGCTTACCACGACGCTCTGGAAACTCAAGCATGCAAACACCATTTGTGCTTAGACAGGGACTCTCTTCCTTTCATCACTCTGTTTTAAATATTGACGCTACTGGTGCAGCCAGCTCCAGCCTGACCCCAGTTCTGCTGCAGTAATGAGTCACGGCGAAGAAGCAGCAGCACTCGCCCCTGCTTCACTTCAGCTGCCACCTTACATGCTGCAACACACACCCCCCCTCGCACAGGGCAAGTGGCTCAGACAGTCAGTGTGTTCTGTACCTGCAGAGAAGGCATGGATGTTGAGGGCCATGTCCTGCTCCTCAGCATCTGCCACGTCCAGCAGGTAGGCCCGGATGGGTCCCTCAGTTGCATCTGCGCAGAAGTCCAGCACCACCACACCCAATACGGTGAGCACAATGCCGATAGGTTGGCTGTTTGGTACGTCTCCAATGGCCAGACCTGTAGCACAGTAAGCAGACAATTGCAGGAGGTTCTTAAATTACAGGGCAACCTTAAACGAGGGGATCTAGTGGGGCCACCTGCAGGAGATACGCTATACAGAAATGATCTCTCAAGGTCACCTGTTATCAGAGAACTATTTCCTCCTCAACTTTTCACATTTTCTTTGTGACACGTCAATTTATTTCAATAATGTAAATACTGTCCTGTTCAGTGTGCTTTTGACCAGGTAAAGCAGGGAGTGGTTACAATGGATCAACAAAGATGTGCAGAGTACACTGCCAAGTTTTTGGCAACATGACGCAGTAATGAGAATGCTGTACAGCAGAAGCTCAAGACTCTAGCAGACTTATAAAAAAAGAAGTGCAGCCTCTACCTCTGCAGTTTAATCCTGTCAGTCATCGACACACATGACTGTACACAGCAGAGGGCTGAAAATGTCAAATGTAAAACAACTCCCAGAGTAAAGCTCACAGGGGTTGGCACATAAGAACAGGAGCAGACGTGGTCTGCTAAAACACATTCTTGCCGTTTGAGGTCCTATAACAGCCCCACTGAAGGGAAAGCCAGCCCAGGATACACTCTCTGTTGGAGATTTTTGTGTTTCATTATTTAGTTGTTTATGCATGAGTTGCATGAGTCTGGTTTTAAATAACACAGTTTGGCACAGCAGTGCTCAAAAATAGTTCCAAATATAAACTTACAGTGCTGTAAGAGAGACATTATATAACAACACCAGGGTGTGAAGTCTTTCACCCCATGATGCAACTGCATACTAAATATCCTTATTGTGTGGTACAATTTTCAAAATTTCAGTAGATAAGGATCACAGCATCTCATACACCATCTTTAGTGCACAGCAGAACAGCCGACAACAGGTCATCAGAACATCAGAAGCTAGCTTAAAACTGTAGTTCAGCTGCCGCAGAGATAATGTTTTACTTTGCACTGCCCGAAGTCAGTATACAGTACGGTAATAAAAACACATAATGATTGATCCAAGAACCTCTTGCCAAGTGTACATCCCAAACCACACAATATGGTTTTAGGGATCATCATTTTCCATCATCCAACTTCTTATCTCATTTTTCCACAATCTGACCTTCAGCTTGACCCCATCTCTCAGCTAGTGGTTATGAGCAGGAAGCTGAACGAAAAGCATGTATTGATTTTAACAACAGTGCTCTCGCATTTACACAGAAAGCAGCTGCAAGCTGGGCCCTCGTGTCTTTGGTAGGAAAACAGTAGTAGACCGGTGCAAAACTGTCAGAACCAATTCATTATGTGCAGAAAGTAGTGGTCGTGTGTGCTAACATGTTACTCCATGCGACCCACACCAACACCTGCTCCCACTAAAGCGGCACCAAGGCAGCAAAGCTGAACATTTTCAAAATGACTGCTCACTGAGCAAAGATTCATCTAATGTAATAATACAACCATAATCACAACATGAGAAACATATTTAGCAAACAATCTGGTGTAAAATATTTTAAAAACTTTTTATGCAAATTGCTGTTGGACACTGAATAATTGTAAATAAAAATAGATGCTGAGTCACCACTGAAACAGGACCCACTGGAAATTAAAACTGTATTTCTATGTATCAAAATAATGGGCCTTGGAGAAGAAAGGGGAAAAAAAATCTTTTTATTCACAGACACAAAAATGTCGTAATTCAATGTTTTACCATAAAGGGAAACTGTTTTCGCTCACTCATAATAAAAAAAAGTTGTCTAGGGAAGAATGAGGAGAGCACAGGAAGAGAGAAAGTGCAGCTGTGAGGAGAGCCCCAGCCTAGGGCAACGTGGACCGGCAGTACAGACCTTGCGACAATGGGGCCGCCACACAGTGGAATAGTGCTGGAGACAGGAAGTAGTTCCAGATAGGCAATGAGAGGTAAAAAGGGGCACAACAGGAAATATTTCCTTGTGAACTGGTTCCTAGTCCTTTCCCATGTCAACAAGACGCACAGAGTTCACACCGGCTGCTCAGAGCACACCGGGGCGATGACTAATAAACAGGACCACCGGAGTTGGACCCTCATAGAGGCGAAACAGCCCTTTCGTCTGGGTAACAATACGCAGTCGCACAGGACACATCTGAGCATGCCTATGCAGCCAAACGCTTGAGAGAAGAAAGAAGAGTGTGAAGTCCCACTCATTCAGGGCACAATGCAGACTGAGGATATTTTTAGATGTGGTCATTTACAGCTGCTTACACACGTTCTTCCTGGGGCAATGACACACCTGCCCTCGAGAGCAATGGGTACCCATGTAGCCAACGACATCATTTCCCAAACTGATATTCAAGGAAATGCTATTTCTGCAGTAGGTTGTGAGGGTTGATATTATCGTGCTGGGGACAAAAAAAAAAGTTTTAATTCAAATCATTCAAAAATTGTACTTAGCTCTTTATAATTGGAATTAGTAGACAAATTTGCCATTGGGGTGGGCTCCAAGAAGCTCTTGTACAGCCGTGATGTATATTTTTTGCATGATGCCTTTGTTCGAGGCAAATTGTTAGGCTTGTGCACGTAGCTACTTATTATTTGCCCATTTAAACACCTGAGTGATTTTTCAGTGAAGCATTTCAGTATGAAGAGTTTCATCAAGGGTATTATGGTAAAAGCATGTTTCAAACCCATTAGTTTCCGATTTCCAATTGACAGCTGTAACCACAACACCACATACTGGAACTGAAAACTGAAGCTCCATCTGCCACTCCAAAACTTCAGATCTCTTCCAAGATATAATTCAGACTTGATATTTGCAAAGCACCGACGTATCTTTAAAAGGTCTAATCTTGACTTTGCACTTTAATGCTCTTCCCTCAGTCTCTGGCTATGTCCTAATTAGTGAAATTCCATATACCTAAAAACAGTGAGTCAATCACTAGCACTGGAAATTCTCTCTCCACTTACGATTAAGTTTCTGAAGCAAATGGGCGAATGGATCCAATTCATGTAAAGTGGAAATTAATGTAATTTAACACTAGTGCATTAACACGAGTGAAGAGTATAAATGTTACATATTTTGTCTTCTTCAACCAATAGAACAGGAAAGATAGGACTGCTCTGAAGCTCATCTTAAAGGGATAGTGTAAGGTTACTGAATAAATCAAACATAACTGAGCCTTTTGTCTGCTTTGAAGGTGGCAAAAGGAATGCAAGGGAAGGTATTTTTTTTAAAGAAAGCCTTTCATTATCTTCTTACAGCAGCAGCTCTAACTCTGTAATAATTAGTTCAGATACACTACAGTGCACATTCACATTCACACGTGGTAGTTAAAATGACTCCATGACCCTAGGGTTGGTGTTGCACATAATGGACTGGACTTTTATGGACTTACCAATGAGTGACCCATTAAGGAAGAGTGCCACACCGAACAACACTCCCACACACAGGGCCAAGATGAAGGGTCGCCGTCGGCCCCATCGCAGTGTGCAGCGGTCACTGGCAGAACCAATCAGAGGTGTGAAAATGAGGCCTAGGATTGGGCTCAGGAACCATGTCAGACTGTAATACTGTTCTGGAAGACCTGGGTGGAAAGAGAAAGAAGGAGCTTCAGCAGATAATATTTTACAAGGTCATTTATTTGCATTAAAACTATAACCAAAAATGTGTGTTTACTGTGGAGGTTAGGAGAACCCAAGTCTTACTCCATGTCCCCATCCCACAAAGCAAACATAAGTAACCTTTGTCCACCAGTGCTGCCAAAGTTATCCTGAGAGCTGTGCCCTTCAAACTTCCACTAACTACTCAGTAAAGACACAAAGATACACAATTTGCTGAAAAAGAGAAAAAAGAACAACAGAAGAATTCACAGGTAAGCCCAAAATCCTGATAAGGATCTAGGCTTTTGTATTCAAACTACACAAAAAACATGCACGAGCACTTTCCCAAGTAGTCCACAGGTTCAGTAGTTTTCCAGAGGTTTACTCATTTCATCTCAGCCCATAAAATCCTTCAGTACTACAGATTTGACAGAAACTAGCCATGCTTTGCCAAAAGCTAAAATAAGATAAGGAACAGCCCACAGGCTCACATGCTTTCAATTAACTACTTGCCCAGTAACATTAGACAATGAAATAAGAAAATATAGTGTAGCATAATGTCCCACTGCTCCTGTTGGACTCTGATTATATGTGACTCCACCAGATTAGGCACAGAGTGGATACAGAATGGCCTTTTCTCCCTAGGCCTATTTCATTTGTACAATCCTTAAAAAATAAAACAAATATTGCATGGAGCTGACAAAAGCCACACTGGAAAGGCCTCCTGCAGCCAAATATCACTGTGCGGGTAAACCAGGTTTGCTGTAAGAACCACCCTTTGTAGCCAGTGGCCACTCACTTGAGTACTGTTTGGGATTGGTTCTTCTACAAACTGTCTTCCTTACATCAAAGAAAACAATTTTAAATAAGCACTACTGCAATTTTGTTTCAGATGGACAATAAATGGACTTTTCAATATAATGACCATCAAAAGGATGGCCCTACCCTGAGAAAGCTAATGGTTTTATTGCTGTGCTGTATCATGCAGTCATTTTGAGCTTAAACCAAAAGCAGCATTACTAAAGCAGTCTGTTGCACTTGTTATTTGTAAAATAGGCTAAGTGATACTAGGATTCTGCAGGGACTTTAGCACATGGCACCATGCTTTGCACTGATGGGGTTTTCCTTGGTTTCACAGAAGAATGAAAAGCTCTCCAAACTAGAGGGGTAATTAAACACCAGAAGCTCTGTATCCCTGCACATTTCCTCCCAGAGAGACTGACGGTGCCACCAAGATACAATCTCACGTCACAGTCACAACGTTTACATGGATTTAGGTTTTTAAGCAGAAACTGTGGGGTTTAGATATTCTACCTCTTTCTTTGAACTTTTTTGTAGCCATTTATGAAGCCAGTTTACTTTCTTATGCATGATTCTCAAACACCCTTACCCTACTAAGAGTAGCAAATGCAGCCATACTGCTCCTCTAAGGTACATATTGTCAGGCACATGAACTTATTTTACACAGGGTGTAGACTTCAGCAGATTTACCATGCTTGATGGAGAGTGTTATTTGCTTTATTCACGTAAAGCCTTGGAGGTCAACTGCATGTGTTGGTGAAATTAGCAGGCGCCACAGGACCACACCCAAATCTTACAAACTAAATGAAAGCAGATCATTCAGTTTTCCCTGGGTCTCTATATCATAAATGTCAAAACCTGGGCCTCATTGTAGGGCATTTATCCAGAACTTGCTAGCAAGTTTGAATTAAATTCACATATAAATGTTAACAGCATTGACTCAGTCATGTCAGATTAAATCTCAAAGTTATGCAGGGATACTGAAAGACCTTGTCAAGGAAGGTCTGCTCCAATCCCAGATTTAGCACAGGCTAAACCAGACTGCTCTTTAATCCCTAGGCACACAAACACAACAGTACTGGAAAAACTCCCCTTGCCAAGAGTCTAAAGCTATTACAAATCTTCACAAACCCCGCCTGGCAGCCACCTGTCATACCATGTGATTGCTCAGGTGACAGACCTTGACAATTAGCTTGACAAGGCAGACATGTCAGCAGCCCCTAAAAGTAAGCACATGTAGGACATTGTATACCCACAAGTGAAGACATGCTGATGGTTTTGATTTGTTGCAGTAACAGCAACAGAACAAAAAGGTGAGACTGACTATTCCTAAAGGTTTAAACAATCTATCTGGAGTTTGAGTGAAGCCAAGACGTTGCCACTTAATTTTTTTTTCTTTTAATATTTACATCTATTCACTTAGCCAATACTTTCTCAGGCATCATAGTGGCACAGCAAGTAGCACTGCAGCATCATGGTGACTTTGCTGTTTTGATATTTTGTATATTTTGAGTGTGTGGAGTTTGCATGTTCTCTCCATGTCTGTGTAGGTTTTCTCCCACAATGCAAAAACATTTGATTCAGGTTAATCTGCCACTCTTAAGTGTCCATAGTCTGTAAATGTGTGTAGTTGAACTGTGATGGATTGGGTCCCTTCTGGGTTGTACCCTCCCATCCTGGCACCCAGTACCTCTTGAACAGGTAACTCTAGATTAACCACACTTGGTAAATTTCCACTGTACTACTTGGCTTCCACTGCAGGAAGGATAGAAATAAAAACTGATTTGTCTTTGTGAAATTTGACCCTCAACGGCTAAGTGTGGAGTTTGTGTCTGAATTTGCCAAAGAGAACATGTTAAATTTCCCAGTTGTATTGATGGGTAGATAATTTTAAGTAGCTTAGTATGGTGTAAGCAGCATTGTCTACAGGTTGGCTTGTTTGCCCAGAGGGACACAAGTGTCTTCTTACTGATATACTGCACAAATACATCAGTGTTGAAACATCCAATGTGAAAATTAAATGCACTGTCATTGCTTGTTATCAATTATATAGTAGGCTGCCTCAAACCTACTAATAATGTGTTAAATAAGCAAAAGGCAAAAAATGGGCTACCTTAGACTTGTGACAACTTAGAAAATTTTTAAAAAAATAAAAAGGGCCTACTGAGCCAGTGACCTTTTCTACACCATAGTGGTTAGGGACCGTAAAATGTCTTACTGCAGGAATTTCATCACTATGTAAAACAATTGCTGAAGAAATGTCGAGCGGTAGAAGATTAAACCTTATACTCAGCAACAAAGAGTCTTTATTACTATACTTTGAATAAGTCATTGGGAGTAGCAGTCTGTAAAAATCCTACCTTTGATCATTTGACCTGTGATGAGTCATACTTCATGAAAATGCACATTTTATCACTACACAAAGAAAATTTTGCAATATTTTACATATGCTGACATTGTTTCACTTCTTGGAATGTCTCATATTTCAGTGAAACTTAGCAAGTTCTACTTATTTATTCTTTCAAGTATTGCTACTCAGTTTTATTAAACACAATTTCTTTTCTTGGAACTTAATTTCTGGAACAAATTTGGAAAGAATAAAGATATAAAGATTCAAAAGATAATGATTAGGTATCAGGACGACAGGGGGGCCACCTTGAGACTTCAAACCTTGAACTTGAAAAAAAAAAATTTCCCCCACAGACAGGAAAGCAAAACTTGCCTTTCAAATATTCAGCAATGACACTGAGAATTACCAAGTGAGTAACATTATTTATTAAAAAAAAAAAACAAAAAAAAAACAAAACTTTTTTTGCGTTTCATTACAGGTCATTGTGTTTAGTTATATAGATAATTCATAAAAGTGCAGTCTCTCAAAAGTTTATATGAACAAATCTGCTGGGGTATCACTGGCTGCTGTGTCAAATGCTGTGTCTTTTTTAGAATTCAAGATCATGACAGCAACTTCACTTACTTACCAAGACACACCTGTGAGGATTCTATGTGGGGGTGTCTCC
Source organism: Arapaima gigas (assembly GCA_900497675.1). Lineage (NCBI taxonomy): Eukaryota > Metazoa > Chordata > Actinopteri > Osteoglossiformes > Osteoglossidae > Arapaima > Arapaima gigas. The sequence continues at coordinate 734,570 of UFQX01005271.1, read as the reverse complement.
CTTTTTGAGGACAGAACTAGATTAACCACGCTTGGTAAACTTCCACTGTACTACTTGGCTTCCACTGCAGGAAGGATAGAAATAAAAACTGATTTGTCTTTGTGAAATTTGACCCTCAATGGCTGAGTGTGGAGTTTGTGTGTCTGAATTTGCCAAAGAGAACATGTTAAATTGCCCAGTTGTAATGATGGGTCGATAATTTTAAATAGCTTAGTATGGTGTAAGCAGCATTGTCTATAGGTTGGCTTGTTTGCCCAGAGGGACACAAGCGTCTTCTTACTGATATACTGTACAAAAACAGTACAGTTTAAAAAAAAGAGAAAAACCATTTTCTATGAATTCCTATTGAAAGTGGACAAAGTTTATGCAGGAAGCTTTCAGAGTTTTAATTCCATTTTGTGTTTTTATGACAAAAAAAAAAAAGCCTCATGCCACCTAACCCTCAGGCTCAAAGAAGTTTTTGCTGAAGTACAAGTTCCAGCAGCTGTTTGAACTGGATGGCACAATGCTGTTGTTCATTTAACATGGGGGAGCGTGAGAAGAAAGTTCTGGAAGCCTTATCAGTTACCTTTCTCAGACACAGCCATGTAGACAGGATCTCAAAGTGAACTTGAATTCTGGTTCACATGAAAATGACAATTGGCAATATATAGTGACCCGGCTTGGGAACTTGTCCTATTCCACTGTGTAGACCGTTCCTTCCCGGAGCTGTGACAGAGCTGTGTGATCGCTTGTCAGAGCTCACTTCCTCTTCCTATTTTTTTTTGTTATGAGATTGGGGTGGAGAGAAAATTTTGTTTTTGTTGGTTCCACAAGAAAAAAGAAATCTGTGCAGAAAACAGATTTAATCAGCTGATACGCAAGTTGTTTCCCTCAAAATAAACCGAGTAAACATCCAAACAGGACATTATAGTAAATAATGCCCCCCCCCCCAACAGTCTGAACAGGCTAACAATACTGAGAGCAGTGTGACTTAAGGCACTCCAGGAAATATTTACTGTATGACAGCAAGGAGACGTGAAAGGGGTGTACGTCAGGTTAGGAAAAAAAAAAAAAAAAAAAAAAAATAAAACCAGGAGGAGGAAACCTCCTCCCAGAAATTACAGTGTGAAACATGACAGTAAAAGCTTTGGTAGGATGAAGTGTATACATTTCATTTTTAATTGTGGGATTTTTCCATGCACAAATCACCCATTCACCAAACATCAACTTTGTTCAGACATTAAAATGTTTGATCTGAAGAACTAAATGTTTGATTATCACTTTTTTCACAAGATGATGTAAAAAAAACCCTACAGCTTATTTTTCTTAGTTTACTTACAAGAGGTAAAGAAAATCCAGGTGCACATTTATTTATTCATTCATCATTCATTTATTATTTATGTAACTTTTATCATATCAATTCAGGGAAAGGGTATTAGAGGAATAGATGGGATTCAAACTTGGGTCCTTCAACTGCTAGCTGATCCATGTAACCAGTACACCACCCATATTAAAATAAAAACAAAACAGTGCACAACTATGTTCTAGATAACTTTAAAGTTGAAGTTCCTGGAAATAACTGGCGAAGGAAACCATCGGAGGGACCCTTTCATAATTACATCATAACAATAGAGGTAAAACAAGAAAAAAATGAATTTTATTTTCAATACATTCTAAACTGTTTCAACAAAAATGTGAAAACAAGTTGATGACATAAACTTACTAAGAATAAACCCAACTTAAAATTGAATGGAAAGCAGGTCTTAAGGTAAGCTTCAACAGTTGCTATGAGCTCAGAATATTTACATGTGACAGCAGGTAGAATAGTGAATGAGGTCTCATGTTTTAGGTACAAATCCTGTCTCTGCCATTTGATCAACATATTTATCCTGGGCCAACACAGGAAAACTAACCCAGCTGTTTAAAAGGGTAGAATTTGTAAGTAGCTTAATGCTGTATGATGCTTTGGAGGGGGGGGGGGGTCAGCTGAAATGAATATACACCCTTACACAACGTACGTCTTCATCCATTTAAAAATGTCACTATACCTTTAAGGTAAGCTGCAGGCTATGCAAGGTGCCAGGTCTTTCCCCTGAGTCACAAGGATGAGCCATTAATGAAGGGTGGTCTGGCTTGCATCCAAACACTTTCCCAAAGGTAGGGCTCTGGATTGTACACCCCAGTTTTTCTGCTCTAAAGCAAAACCTGCATACCAGCCATGACCTTGATGCCACTGCTGCTTAAAATGGAGCAGCTTAATTTCACACGTGTTCATGATTATAGACTCAAGAACTGGGGGTAAAAAAAAAAAAAAAAAAAAAAA